>CAVLJG010000009.1:75985823-76433611 GCA_963669975.1 Acanthoscelides obtectus
GTCAGTAGTGAAGTCAGCGATAAAATTGTAAAGACACATTTACCGGAAATAGAAAATCAAGCGGTCGAGGATGAAGAAGAATTACTATCTACAGATATTAAGGCCATGACAAGGAAGACCTTGAAGGATAAATGGATACGAAAGCAGCTTCATGGTCAATACGTGAAGAGAATTAAGAGGCCAGGGATTAATGAATGCCAAACGTTTGCGTGGCTCACGAGAGGGAAGGTAAAAGGTGAAACAGAGGCCCTGATAACGGCCGCCCAAGACCAGGCCCTACGTACAAGACATTATGAGAAACATATCCTCAAAATAACAGCAAATGATAGATGTCGAATGTGCAAACAATACTCAGAAACAATAGATCATCTTATATCCGGCTGTCCTCAACTGGCGAAGCACGAGTACTTGGTCCGACATAATAAAATATGCATATACTTGCATCATGCCATCTGTATAAGCTTTGGGATCGCAGTGGAAGAAAAATGGTATAATCACAATCCCACTCCAGTAGTTAGTAAAGATGAGATTACCATAATATATGACTTACCAGTGCAAACAGATCGTGAGATATCCGCGAACCGTCCAGACATAATCGTCAAAAACCAACGTGACAAAACCTGCCTGCTAATAGATGTTTCAGTCCCCAACGATGAAAACGTTGTAAACAAAGAAGCTGAAAAGAAATTGAAATACAAAGATCTCTCAATTGAAATCCAAAGAATGTGGAATCTGAGGACGAAGATAGTTCCCGTAATTTTAGGTGCATTAGGGACGATCCCAGACAATCTACATGAAAACCTAAATCTCATACCAGGAAGGCACAGGACAGCAGACGTGCAGGAAATTGCTTTGTATGGTACAGCAACCATATTACGTAAGACACTATAAGGTAATGGACTTCGTTAGGATGTGGGTAACATCTTCGAAGTACCATAATGAAAATGACCAACCAAAACCGGCCCACATGGACAGAACCAGTTGAATAGATAGGGCTGTGGAAAATAAACAAATAATAATAATAATAATAATAATAATAATAATAATAATAAGTAAGCCTCTACACGGACAGCATATCCGTCAAATGGAGGAGCTTCCGGTTGACTTAAGACTGTCATTTGGATGGTTACAATACGGAGATTTAAAAGAGGAAACCGAAAGCTTGCTGGTGGCAGCACAAGACCAAGCCTTGAAAACGCGTTACATTGAGCAAGCAATACACAAGACGAGGAATGACGGTAAATGCAGATTGTGTCACATTCACAATGAAACTGTTGAACATATAATATCTGCATGTCCAATACTAGCGCCAAAAGAATATACTGACAGGCACAATAATGTCTGCGCAGCCATCCATCTAGAAGTGTCTCGCCACCTTGGTTGTCCAATAAAATCGACGAAATGGTATGAGCATCACCCCGACAGAATAACACGAAGTGAAGATGGTAGTATCACAATAATGTATGACCATCCCGTTATCACGGATAGAGAAATAAAAGCAAACAGACCAGATATTGTTATAAAAACCACCGAAATATGCTATATAATTGATATATCGGTACCTGCAGATAGACATGTCATACAAAAGGAGGCTGAAAAGCAACTAAAATACAAATCATTACTCATAGAAGTGCAAAGAATGTGGCATACAAAGGCAGTTGTTATTCCCGTAGTGATTGGTGCAACTGGATATGTCACTCGCAACATCCTAGATAACCTAAAAAGGATACCAGGAGATCATAATTTCTATCAGTTACAGAAGATCGCCTTATTAGGCACATCGCACATAATTAGGAAAGTTATAACATAACCAGCTCATAAACTACAAAGATCTGTACCCCTCAGGTCCTCGGCGAGGACCCGGTGTAGAGGTCAAACCGTTCCATATAAGATACCGCTACTAATAGAAAACGGTCCTGTAGCGTGAAAAAAAAAAGAGAATAATAATAATAATAATAATAATAATAATAATAATAATAATAATAATAATAATAATAATAATAATAATAAGAATAATGACAATTAAACGTCTTTTACTTGTAATATTCTTGCAGGAGGGCGAGATACAGATACTATATATATTCTACCATCAACATTAACAATACGAGATGTAAAAAAACAGAATTTGTTGTAAATTAATACCTGTATACGATAATGACAGAATAAAGTATAATCTAAGTTAAGGCATAAAGAAAATATGAGGCCACTTACGGGTTACAACAGATTTCGCTACTGGTCAAATAGAACTTCTTTCACTTTGTTCTTGAATTCGGGTAATGGATCGGTTTCTTTTAAACTGCGGTCTGAGGAATTATATGATTTGATCGCATTGTAAATATATGTTTCTGAAATAGAACGCTGCTGTGGCGTGGAAATAAAAGAGTGTCTCTATATCTAATATTAATGGCATGCATATTCTCTCTACGTATGAATTTGTTTACTAAATATGACGGTGTTTTTGAATAAGGAGCCTTATGAGTCAGACTTAGGAGCTGGTACTTATACATTTTATCAATTATCATCCATTTGAGTTCATTAATGGCATTCGGTATATGATCATACTTTTTGAAGACCACTAAGAAGTCTGCAACATGTATTCATAATAAGTTGAATACGATTTCATGTTATAATATCTAAATAGGGGTAGTAACCACTAAGCAATACGATATCTTGAAAACAAGAAAGATTCACACAATTGCTTTCTCACAGATTTTTGTAATATAGCCTTATTTGCAAATAAAACTCCTGAGAATAGCGTAGCACTAAGAAATTAGATAGCTTACGTGTACAATAAATTTTGAGTCATCATCCGTTATAATACCTAGGTTCTTCGAATGATCCACAGGAACTAACTTATTACTTTTTAAATATATGTCTGACTTGTTTTAAAGTATTTTTTCTTCTGTTTGCGTATATCAACATATTTGTCTTCAAAGGGTTCAAACGAAGATTATGACTACTACTGAACTTTTCAATTTGGACAGGATCTTGATTAATTTTATTATTTGCTGTTTCCAAGTCATTACTCCTAAGTGAATAGAAAATTTGAGTATCGTCTGCAAAAAAATGTATGCTGCATGATTTTACCTCTGTTTCTAAATCTGAGATATATAATGAAAATAATAGGGGTCCTAAGACTGATCCCTGTGGTACACCAGAACAAATTTTTTTGCTCGGTAGAGTACTGTTGACTTAGACAAACTTTTTGATACCGGTTGACAAGGTAGGTTTGAATAAACGAAAGAGGGTTTTTCAGAAAATCCATAATAACTGCAATTTAGACACAAGAAGTGAGTGATTAATGGTGTCAAATGCTTTAGTAAAATCAAGAAGTATGAGAGCTACTGCTTTCTGGTTATCAAGTGCCATTGTTATATTGTCTGTCAAATCACAGAGTGCCGAAGCTGTATTATGACCTTGTCGAATCCAGATTGCTTAGATGGAATAATTTTGTTAGAATAGAAGTAGGCGCAGAGGTGCTCGTAACAACGCGTTCCAATACTTTAGAAAAAATTGGCAGTAGACTGATCGGTCTCAGTTGACATAGTTAGTAGGATCACTTAGGTAGCGGAACAACTATTTTTTGTTTTTTATTTTATTCATTACAACACCCTACAGTAAATACCAATTACAGGGTGAGGAACATAGAACATAAAACAGATATAAAAGACAATAATAAGTAATAGACTACAAAGTGTAAAGATACATGCTGGTTACATAATGGTATTCTTTATGTCTGCAATTCTGAAGTTAACTATATCACTCCGGTTACTTGCAGAATTGCAATTCCTACACATCACATGCAAAGGGGAATAATGTAAATAATTTGTCCGTGCCGCAGGTAGATAAAACGTAACGTTTTGTCGGGATGTCAGCCTAGGTACGTTAGATGATAACTGATCCAAGAAAGCTAAATCATCACTAGCATTATTGATCAATTTAAACAGAAGAATCACTGACTGGCAGGTGCGCTTTGCTTCAAGACTGCTGATTAGATGTTTTTCAAGTAAGGAATCATGAGGTATACCTATGGGCGGGTAAACGCAATCCACTTTCAGTGACAAATATTTTAAGAAACGTCTTTGAACACCTTCAAGCCTACTTATATGAATAATATGATGCGGATTCCAAATTAGCAATGCATACTCAAGCTTCGACCTAACATATGCATAATACAGCAACTTCAAGGTGGTACTCTGAGTGAAGTCACGGCAGTTTCTTACAATAAAGCCGTACATGCGGTTTGCCTCGGAAATTTTGCTGTCAATCTGTTCGACGAATGTTAGATGGGAATCAAATGTCACGCCTAAATCACATAAAGTTGAAGTCCTCGCTGAATTAGGAAAATATCCCACCTCCAAACAGCAGTTGATAATATGTGTTAAGTACACATCAATTTCATTTATGCATAATAGTGTCATCTGAACCATTAAAATTTGATTTTATTTTATATATAATCTTAACAACGGTGTCAATAGTCACTTTATTAAATTGAAATTTGGATTTCCAGTTATTTTTATTAGCTCGGTAATATGCAATTTTATCAGCACCACCCAAATCACTATTCTCAAAAATTTAAATGAATGCCTCATTAATTTGTCTTTCTGAGATTGCACCTTGAAAGTCTTTAGGGCTTTATAAAACTTTTTTATATCCTGATTTTGAACGATTTCTGAAACATGTATACTGTTGCCAAGAGGCGGCTGTACGATCACGTTTGAACTTTGACAAAGTTTCAGCTCTCTGCTTGAATACAAGTTTAATATTATCATCCAACCAAGGAGCTGGAGCTTTGTTTATACGCACTACCCTTTTTGGACAGTGAACATTAAATAAACATAAAATACTATCTGTTAAAAGTTGATTTTATCTTCAATGTCATCTATCGATATAATATGCCACCATAATAACATTGGTTCTAACTTTTTTATGTCTGCGATTCGTTCATGTTACTGTCGCATTTAAGGCATTTAAAAGTAGAATCCTGATATGTGAACAACAGCCCTGAATACGGCCCTGAAATTCATCATTGCCAACGTTATAGACTAATACAAAGATGTCGCTTTTATGATCAGCTGTTCACCTCAGTAGACGTCAAAGTCTGATGGATACTAAGAAATACCATAGTTTTTTTAGAAATCGTGGATGGAGTAACCAAAACCATCTGAGGAGTCGCCAAATAGCACGAAACAGCTGTCCGCGGATAGCCATCTGTGGTCGGATGAAGGAAAGCAATATTACCAGTTTCTTCAATTTTGTCTCATGACCTTGACAATTTTCTTGGCAACGTATGAGATTCCAACAGTGTCAGTGTGACAGCTTGATTTTCAGGGGCAGGAGATTTTGATGGTCGTTGGTATTAAACTTAACAATACCTAAAAATGCAACTAGATTACAAACGATCTGTGCTAAATTTGTTGGTGTATTTCTGTTTACTTCCCGCAACCAGTTTTTTCTGCAGTCTGTTTGAGTACTCTCAATATTTCGTCCATCTGTTTCATCGTGTATAGAGATAACTGATAGACGATATATTATCTATTTTTTTTTCTATTAAAAGGTGCATTTTTAAGTAGGTTTATGCATCCTTTCTACAATCATAAATTGTTGATAGATAGTAATGGGTGATTTGTTTGCTAGTATCTTTTTGGCAACACTGTTTTTGACAGATGACGCGTGAATCGTGTCTTGTGTCATTGTCAAACTTGTTCAGTTTGGTATATAATTTAACCATGAATCGACTTACGAACGAACAACGCGTGCAAATCATTGAATTTTACTATCAAATTCATGCTCGAGCACTGCTTCCAACTTATGGGCAATTTGGTCGGCCTACTGAGGGAGCTATTCGGAAGCTTGTGACTAAATTTCGAACCCAGTTTACATTATTGGACATTAAACCACCAACACGCAGACGTAGAGTGAGGACTGAAGAAAATATTGCGGCTGTATCCGCCAGTGTTAGTGATGACCGTGAAATGTCGATTCACCGCCGTTCGCAGCAATTGGGCCTCTGTTACTCCACTACGTGGAAAATTTTGCGACAGGATTTGGATGTAAAACCTTATAAGATACAGCTGGTGCAAGAATTGAAGCCACACGACCTCCCACAACGTCTCCAATTTGGTGAATGGGCGCTGGCAAAGTTGGAGGAAGATCCACATTTTTATCGAAAAATTGTGTTCAGCGACGAAGCTCATTTCTGGTTGAATGGGTACGTTAACAAGCAAAATTACCGCATCTGGAGTGAAGTCCAGCCAGAAGCATTGCAAGAGCTACCAATGCATTCCGAAAAAATCACTGTTTGGTGTGGATTATGGACCGGTGGAATCATCGGGCCGTACTTCTTCAAAGACGACGATGGCCGGAACACAACTGTGAATGGCAAGCGCTATCGGGCGATGATAACAAACTTTTTTTGCCCAAAATGGAAGAGCTGGACTTGGCTGACATGTGGTTGCAACAAGACGGTGCCACATGCCACACCGCACACGAAACAATGGCCCTATTGAGAGGCGACTTCGGTGAACGGTTTATCTCACGTATGGGGCCCGTCAATTGGCCGCCTAGATCGTGTGGTTTAACGCCGGTGGACTATTTCTTGTGGGGCCATGTTAAGGCTAATGTCTACAGGGATGAACCAGCAACGATTGACGCACTGGAAGCCAATATTGAAGCATTTATTCGTGAGATACCGGCCGATATGTTGGAGAGAGTGTGCCAAAATTGGACCTTGCGCATGGGCCATTTACATGAAATAATCTTTAAACATTAAATTATATCGACCGTTCTATCGACTCAAATAAAGATTTAATCGTTTTTTCAAATTTTTTGTGTTTTTTTTTTGAAAATCAAATCCTATACCTCTTAAAAAATCGCCCTTTAATACAGCTCTGAAGTTGTTTGAGAATATTCCATTATTAGATATTGTAGACTAGAGTGGGCAATTACTTTTCCTTGCCATATTTGTTTGATTCAAAAAATCTTTGCCTTTCTTAAAGCCTCAGTTTGTTGCAAAATGGGTTTTCAATAAAAGCAAAGATTTTTGTAAAAAATGCCAAGGAAAACATAATATCCTGCTCTAATCCACTATAAACCTGGAATATTCTCAAATAATTTAAGAACTGTACTGTCATTCGGTGACAAGTTGTGTTTGTAAAGAATGCATGAAAAATCCTCTCAAAGTGCATTTTTTACACATCCAAACGAATCAGCGAAAGAGAAAGGTATTAAGAATACGCGCCTGTTGCCCAATTTACGTGTGTGCAAGAGCGGGTAGTAGTTTCCTTTAAGAATATTAGGCTCACACATGGTGCATTTAGCCATTCCGTTTACTTATTGTGAATAAGATTGTGACGTAACTGCAGAGAACAATGAAATAACCTGCGGATCCTTTCAAAAGATGAACACTGATATAAGGTCTTATGATGTTTTTATGATTAGTTGTTGAATTATAAGCGATTATTTAGAATCGGCTAAACTTTGACAAAATCCCAGTCTGCCACATTGAAAGATAGTAAATGACTCTAGGGTTAAGAATAACACAGCATGTTTCCAGCTGTTATTTCCACGTTAAAATATAGTATTTATTCATGCATCAATTCCAGATAACACTGATCAACAGCCAAAAATATACTAAATAAAATCAACAAAATATTACTATTTTTAATGTGCTAAAACCGGAATGACCCTTATTTTTTCAATATTAGTTCAAGTTTTTGAGATACGGTAATAATATGTGTTCCTGCTGTGACAGTGTTAATATACTGTAATTCACAAGAATGCACGTGCTACATTTTTATATTCGGCAAGGAAAGATGATGTAATCAGCATGACTGTGTTACGTTATACATACGTGTACATTATATTTTTTTATATTAGCCATTTTTTCCTGGCTGACAGCGTTCATGCAAGATGTCTCGAAAGTGTGTAAACAATCCAGATCAGTTTTGTTACGTGTGTGGTGATGTGACTTTTGTGTCTCAGAGACGGTCTATTACTCCACTAATAACAAAGGCATATCAGCTTTATTTCGGTTGTAAGCTAGGTGATCAAGACAAACAGTGGGCACCCCACATCTGCTGTAATACATGTGCTTCAAGTCTGAGGAGCTGGTTAAATGGCAAAAAACGGTCTATGCGCTTTGCTGTCCCAATGGTTTGGAGAGAGCCTACAAATCATATTAATGATTGTTACTTTTGCATGGTACCTTGTGTTGGACAAGCCACAGGTATGTCCAAGAAAAAAAAAATCGGTTATTAACTACCCAAACATACCATCTGCGATGAGACCTGTGCCTCACAGTGACGAAAATCCTATTCCAAAACCCCCACTTGCGAATCAGAAAACGAATCAGATCATGGCGATCGAGTGAGGAAGTGAGGAAGAAGATATGCCATCAACGTCAAGAGATCCTGATTTTATACCGAGCACGTCATGCCACCAACCGCACAAAATAACACAGTCAGAATTAAATGATCTTGTAAGAGATTTAGAATTTCCAAAATGTAAGGCAGAGTTACTTGGATCAAGACTGCATCAATATGGAGAATAACTTGGTTTTCTGCAGTAACATTAACGGCTTACTGGCGGCTTTAAATATAAACTATAACCCAGAAGAATGGAGATTGTTTATAGACAGTTCAACATTGAGTTTAAAGGCAGTGTTATTGCATATTGGAAATATTTTACCATCTCTTCCTGTAGGGTATGCAGTTCACATGAAAGAATCATATGATAATATGAAGTACCTATTGACATGCATAAAATACGATGAGCACCAATGGCATATTTGTGGCGATTTGAAAGTTGTTGCACTTTTACTTGGGCTGCAGCTAGGCTACACAAAGTTTTGCTCTTTTTTGTGTGAATGGGACAGTCGGGCAAAGGCACTTCATTACACCAGACAAAACTGGCCTGTTCGTCAATTCCTAGAGCCAGGTCAAAAAAATGTACAGGCCATTAGTAGATTCGAAAAAAAATTTATTACCACCACTGCATATCAAGTTGGGCCTAATGGAAAACTTTGTAAAGGCATTAGATAGAGATGGGTCAGCTTTTCAATACCTGCGTCAGAAATTTCCAAGACTAAGTGAGGCAAAGGTTAAAGAAGGTATTTTTGTTGGGCCACAGATTCGAAATATTTTGAAAGATACACAGTTTGAAAACACTTTAACAGGTAGTGAAAAAACTGCTTGGAATGATTTCCGTCTGGTGGTCAGTAATTTCTTGGGAAATAGAAAAGCTGACAACTATAAAACCCTTGTCAAAAATATGCTGTCATCGTATCAAAAGATGGGCTGTAATATGTCTCTTAAGATACATTTCCTACACTCACACCTGGACTTTTTTCCTGACAATTGCGGAGCCGTAAGTGATGAGCACGGCGAACGTTTTCATCAGGATATTTCAACAATGGAAAAAAGGTACCAGGGAAAGTGGAATCCTTCCATGCTTGCAGACTACTGTTGGACTCTTAGTAGAGATGCTCCAGAAACGATCCATAGAAGAACAGCAAAATGACAGCGCATATAGTGATTCTTATAAGTATATGAATCTTGTTACTTTTTTTAATATATCCTTAAAAATAAAAAGTTTTTTTTCTAAACCGCAACTAATTTTTTTATTTCGTTGTCATTTTTGGATTCAGCGCCCCAAAATTAACAAAGAAGTGCACTTTTCCCACAAGATACAATTAAAAAACTAAAATTTGTTGTCCAGTGTAATTAGTAGTACGAAAACCTTATGAAAGACACTGTATATGACCGCATTATCAGTACAAATACCAACGACAATTCCTCTGTAAGCATAATTTTGCTTGTTGGAATTATATGTCGAGTTAAAGAAGTATTTATTACGTCTAAGCAAGACAGAGCATCATTTGATGTATCCGCGATGTTTACGTTAAATCAACATAATTGTTTTCATAAGAATTGATCGTGCGGGTACGATTTCTCGGCTTGGCGGTAAAAACTGCAAACGTATACTGTACTTGATTATTTAGAAGTGATTTAAAAATAAAAGAGCAGCTTTGTTCAAAGGCCGACATAGTTTTGTCTACGTAATGCATTATTTCACATTTGCACTGTCGGCATCCTGTGTCCGTAACAAAGCTCAAAAGATACATCAGGAATGAGATTAGGAAAGCGGTTATAGTCAACTTGTATTCCTAACTTGACCGTGAATATTTGCAAAATTGGTTGTTTTTGGTGCGCTCACCAAGATGTGGGTCTTTTTGCAGTGATGGTCATGAAAGATGATCATTTTACAGGTGAATGGCTCTGGCATAAGTAGGCAAAATATTTTTACATTCTGTGTCTGATCCTATCGCGAAATACATCGTAGATAAAGTCATTGACTATGTTTTATTGGTAACTGCAAACATTCGCGTATTTTTCGGTGACTTTGAAGTTGAGTCATTAATTTTCAGATAATGATTGTAGAAGGAAGATAAACCAAAATATGTGTGTAAAAATAAAAAAAAATTAAAAAAAAATGTTACCTTGTTTTATAAAGTATCCTCCCGACAAGTATTTCAGTGCGGACCTGTGCGCCCAAAAGCATGTCACAAAAACTGTTCGAAATGATTTCCGTTTTGCTCGACGCACAGCTGGGCGCGTCTTAGCCATGTCTCTTTACAAGCACGCAATAAAATCACTGGTTGATTTCTGATCACTGTACTCATTTCCTCAATTCGAGCACGTAATTCTTCGCGTGTATTAACCGGTGTTTTATACACTAGAGTTTTTAGCCAACCCCACAAACAAAAGTCTAAAGGATTTAAGTCCGGAGACCTTGGCGGCCAAGGTACAAAACCGCCACGGCCGATCCAACGATTATTAAATTGTCTATTTAAAAATTCACGCACATTTCTTGCATAATTAGGTGGTGCCCCATCTTGTAAAAACCACATGTTTTGTCTAATATTTAAAGGCACATCTTCCAGTAAACCAGGCAAATTGTGTTGCAAGAAATCAAAATAATTTTCACCAGTTAAGCGATTTGGTAATTCAAAAGGCCCCACTAAAATTCCATTAACAATTCCCGCCCACAGGTTGATTGGTTCAAATCGCTGTTGAAAATTGGTTTCCCTTATTTCATGGGGATTTTCAATAGCCCAAACGTGAGAATTACGTGAATTAATAATTCCGTTTCTAGTAAAGAGGGCTTCATCACTCACTAAAATTTGATTTAAAAAATTGTCATCATTTTGATGTTTATTTAAAAGCCAATTGCAAAAGTCAACCCTTTGTTCATGATCTTCCGGTTGTAAGGCCTGCACTTTTTGTATGTGAAACGGATAGAACTGATTTTCACGTAGAGTTTTCCAAGTTTTATACTGACTAATCGCCAATTGAGTTGAAATTTGTCGGGTGCTTACTGTTGGATCATCACTTACTAATTCTAAAATTTGTTCTTCTAGTTCTATTTGATCGTGTGGTCTTGGAGCACCGGCATGATCTCCTCTGTGAGGTCTTAAGTCACCTGATTCACGAACCCGTTGTACTACATTAACAAAGGCACGAGGGGTTGGTTGCACTCGATTGGGAAACCGATCCGCATAAACATGTGCCATTTTTTATTTCGTTTGAGCCACGCAATAGACACCACAATTCACTACCGACTGACACTGACTGTGTACAACTGAATGAAATAATTGTAAAAACATCGTTCCAAATTCTTTCGCTTTTTTGTTTCCGATGCGATGAACGGATAAGGCGGATTATATCTGTTGTTGCCAAACACGAGAACATAATATCATTATTGAGACAGGGCGGTACTCAAACTTCCAAAGGGCTATAACTTTGTTACTTTAATTTTACCAGAAAAATGGTAAAGGAAAAGAACATTTCTTTTGATCAGATCTACTCACTGTTAAAATAAATGACTCAACTTCGAAGTCACCCTGTATAGCATCAGCAAGTGGGACAGAACTCACTCGTCATACAGGCCTGCGTGAGTTTCGATACAGTGCGATTCCGAATTTTTTTTTCAAAGGGGAAAGACTCTCAGGCAGAAAATCTCGACAGTATTAATCTGCCGTTCCTGCCTGAAGTGTGAGATTTTACAGAAATGACCACTCAGTCGTTGGCCATGCATCCCACCACGGTAATGCTTGATGCATTTCTTCATAGTGGGTAGCGTTGCCCTAGGTTTGCATACCAGAGGTACTAGGCACCTATTTTCTATCGTACACATACATACTTTTATACCTAAGTACATGCACAACCGAGCAAAATAGAATCCTACTATTGGTTCCCTGGTATGCTGGTTCTCCCGTACCTTACTCAGCAACATTCATCTCACTGTCATCAGCATACTCTATCAAGCGCAT
The DNA here is from genome assembly GCA_963669975.1 of Acanthoscelides obtectus. Classification (NCBI taxonomy): domain Eukaryota; kingdom Metazoa; phylum Arthropoda; class Insecta; order Coleoptera; family Chrysomelidae; genus Acanthoscelides; species Acanthoscelides obtectus. Next base: position 75,998,155 of record CAVLJG010000009.1, read on the forward strand.
TCCCGGAAGCATCTGTAATCGGAAGAATCCCATCGTAGGACACGTTCCAAAGCAAAGGCCCTAGAACGGAGTCCTGCGGCACTCCCATGGTTATCTTCATCGTCTTTTGCACTACCACAAGTGCCCTGTCGTCAAAGTAGCTCTTTATTATGTTCAATAGATCGCTAGATGTATCTTTTCTGCTATTATGCCTGAATAAACGCATTCTTAACGTCAAAAGCAACTATAACGCAAAGCTTCTTACTACTGTAGGTGCCGTGAAACTGTGTTTATTGAATCGAAAAGTACCCCGAAGAAACTGAATTTGGATTTTCAGAGTGCCCTAGTGACCTATGTCGTTTGAAAAGTAGTTACCTAGTGTACCTTTCTGTGAAAGGAGGCTATGAAAGTTAAATGAAATAGATTTTGTTCTAAGAAATTACATGCAAAATACACATTCATACTGTTTAATTTATTGAGTACTGTCATGAGAAGTAACGCGTATATAGAACGTTAGCTTAACTGGTTAAAAACTGAAAAAAAAAACGTATAAATCGCCAATTTGCGACGATTGCCATATTAGATTTGTAATGACGTCACTTTGCCTATTGTGCCTCATCAAGATTGGTCCCACTATAACATGCATACTAATATCCTAACAAGTCAACTTAAATAAAAGCTTGTAAGAAGGAAACATTAATTTTTAAAATATCATACCTCTTCCTATATATCCATACAATTGAACTAAATAAGATCGCTACTGGTAACTGCTAAGAAACCGTTTTTGAAGTACGTCTTTAAAGCCCTTCCCCATCAAAATCCTGCCTTTATAGAATCGTTTGTCTGGAAAGAAAAGTTCATAATTTTACAACCTTCCATAACTGTGTGAGTTTACAATCTCATAAGAATGGTAATAAAGCACATTAATAAAACGTAATTATGCACTACTGTTGTTGCTATAAAATGGCTGCTCGAAATTTAAAATGGTTATAGCTAATTTTGTCTTTGAATGAGCAAAGTCATCATCTCTAATAATATACTAAATGACAAAAAAAAAACTCTAGGGATGATAATGCAATGAAACAACAATGAAACAAGTTGAACGATCACTGAAAAATCACTGGATATTAAGTAATCATGGTCATATTGTTCGAATCATGATATGACAAAAAAGCCTTTACAAAAAGGTACGGCCCGGAATACCTTCAACGTTTTATCAGCGTATACTTGCCAGATAGCCAATATGTTTACAAGTTTTTATCAAAATTCAATAAATAATTCTGGGTGCTGCATTGTATGTCACTCAGTATTATAATTCCTCTCGTTCAAGATGTTACAGCAAGGTGTCATAAGAATATAGACTTTTCTTGCAAATGATCTCTAGGTTGCCAAGCTTCACTAAGTGTGGGGTGGACTTCCATAGCCCACTTTTTGACAAGATTTTACTTAACATGACCTGTTCGCTTTACCTCAACCAACTGAGACAACATTGTGTAGACATGCTTGGTTCGTGAGACAATGTACAATAAATTAACTGCCGCCATTTTGGATCAAATATGGTAACCGCCACAAAATGGAGATTTACAGTTTTTATTTTCACCCCTGTGACATGGGTATCAAACGAAAGGGCCTGATGAGAGAAACACAATTACCAAGGTGGCTTCATTCCAAATCCCGAAGATGGCGTTTATAATTTCCATGGTCACCTTGTACAACGTTTGTCAAATGAGGGGCTTGACGAGTGCAACTCACATATTCTTCTGTCCACTTTTATCAGTTCATCGCTTTTAACAAAAGGGCATCGTTCGATGCTGCAACTCGGACTAATGTCGACGCGTAAGGTTTATTAGAGCCTATATAAAGCGCGTCTCATTACCTCTTAAAGCGTCTCATTATGCATATTAGGGTTTTAAGTAGTCGTCCTGTGAGTAAAGGCCGTGTAGATGGCACGAAGCCATTTTGCGCCAAAGCTTCAATAGCTATTAAATTTTCAGTTTTATTTGACACTTGAATGCAGGTATTAAATTTGCTTCTGATGCACATTTAGTAGTATATTTAGCTTTTACATAAATTGCATGCTAAAGTCCACTACATGCCATGGCTCAGTTCCTGGTTTGATACGTTTTATCGTATTTTGTAGATGCTTTGCATTATTTTCTGTCAATTTGACCTGCGACAGTGTTTACCTCACGGTTACCTGGCTATCTTCAATATGAGTTCATGCTCAATTAATAAATGCAAATCGTCATTCAGAAAGAGAAAAATTCGTGTAAAAGTCACACTAGCCTCGCTAAAACAAATTCGGCAAATAAATACGCACCGGAAGTTTCAAAAAGAAAGAAATCGTTACAATAGGTCAACTGCAGACACCTATTCTCTGATTTTTTGTTATCAGCTAGTGTGGACTATAGTTTGCTTAATTTTTATAACTTTTAAGTAGGGTATATTTTCACATTTATTACGTTACGGATGAATGTTGTTTCATATACAGTAAAATATCCTTTAGAGGGGCAACAGCGGGATCGACTGAAGTGTTCGTTCAAGGGGTGTGTCCGTTTAACAGGAATACATCAAAAATCGCGTAGTGAAACCGGAATATTTTAAAGATACTTGGACATTATTTAGAACATACATATAAGTATACAGGGTGTTTCAGTTTATTGTTGCATAACTTTAAGATTCCATAGAACTTTTAAAATTAATGCATAAAGTCTATATAAACATGGGTCGAAATATGCGTGGCTTCCGAAATACAGGGTGTTTAAATTTACTTTCTAAATTGTTTTTTTTAAATATTTCGAACAATATTTGATGTATAACAGTGAAAATTTGGTATACAATTGTTTTTTTGGTACGACAAAACGAACCATGGGCATAGTTTTACTGTAGCCGCTAGAGGGCGCTCTCTACCGTACCTGTAGTGTATTACAATGACCGAAATTTTTTTCTTAGTGCAATTTTTTGCTTTTTGAATAAAAAAACTGATTCTTCGCACTTTTCAACATGAAAAAGCTCTCCTATGAGTTTTCGTTATACTTAGCTGTTTTTGAGATATTTCGATTTTTAAGGTTCGATGCATTTTTAATTATGTATGGAAAAATAATATTTTTTTACATTTTCGATTTGTTCATTACGAGTAATTGAGATGATCGTGTAGATTGTGTTTTCAAACACAGCAATAATTCCTAACTCCAAATAAACACAAAAAACAGTATATTAATTTGTTTAATTTTCCAATATTATTTTTAACAAATTAAATTAATTATTTACAACTAAAGTGCTATTGGATAGTTAGGACAAACATACAAAATCTAAAGTTGTTGCTCGAAATGTAAACCGAATTGTTCAATACACAATTCACATCTACGAATGATCGAACGTGGTATAGCATTATTCAAATAAGGCCTTATTGCATCACATGCATTCCTGATTCTGTCTATAAGCATGTTATCTCTTGTGGCTACAGGAGTCTGGTACACTTTTTCTTTTAGAAATCCCCACACAAAGAAATCTAATGGATTTAGGTCAGGGGATCGTGGAGGCCAGGCGACTGGTCCTCCACGGCCGATCCATCTTTCTGGATAATTCTAACTACTCTCGAATAATGATCTGGACAACCACCAAGCTGGAACCAGGCCAGTCTTCTTAAATCCAACATAACGTCATCCCACATATTTGCATGTTCAGCCTTTAAATATTCCAAGAAGGTCGCAGCATTTAACCTTGCAGGGAAAAGGTAGTGTCCAAATAGTTGATTACGGTAGATACCAATCCACACGTTCACACTAAATTCATGCTGAAAATTTCTTTCCCGAACTGCATGCGGATTTTCATGTGACCAGATATGTTGATTATGAAAATTTACCACTTCACGTCTAGTGAAGCATGACTCATCGGTCCATAAAACGTTACTTAAAAACTCCCTATTATTATCAGTTCTATCTAGAATCCACTGACAAAATGTGATTCTTCGTTCTCCGTCCGCTGGCTGTAGTCCAGCACAGGTTGCAAATGGTAAGGACGTCTATGGTCATTTCTAAGAACACGGTAAACATGGCTTGCTGGAATTCCCAAGGCACCAGAAACTCTCCTAACACTTGTGTCTGGATCTCTATCAAACTCGCGCAGAATCATACGGGTAAATCTGCGCTGACGAACATTTATGTTTTGATCCCTTTGGAGATTTTCAAAACCATTTTCAATTATTTGGCGATGCACTCTTACAAATACTGAGCGAGTTGGATGTCGTCTGTTTGGAAGTCTTCGTGCGTATTCTCTGGCTGCTTCTGCTGCGTTTCCATTTACAAAGCCATATACAAAATGAATATCCGCTAACTCTTGATTGGAGAATAAAAATGGCACTTTTATAAGACTTACAAAAAAAAACAGGTAAAAGAAACTAAATTTCCTGCATTCACATTGCAAAAAAACGTTTCAGGTTTCAACAGACAACAAAACTAACTGTCAACTAATTGACGTTTAACCTTATTCTGCTTTCAATTTCAAAAATATTTGCAGGCACAGCCTACTTCTAAAAATTATCCAGATACTGACTTTTTAACGTTATTTTATCATAAATAATTAAAAATGCATCGAACCTTAAAAATCGAAATATCTCAAAAACGGCTAACTATAACGAAAATTCACAAGAGAGCTTTTTTATGTTGAAAAGTGCGAAGAATCAGTTTTTTTATCCAGAAAGCAAAAAATTGCACTATGAAAAAATTTTCGGTCATTTTAATACACTACAGGTACAGTAGAGAGCGCCCTCTAGCGGCTACAGTAAAACTATGCCCATGGTTCGTTTTGTCGTACCAAAAAACCCTTGTATGCCAATTTTCACTGTTATACATCAAATATTGTTTGAAATATTTAAAAAAAAACTATTTTAGAAAGTAAATTTAAACACCCTGTATTTCGGAAGCCACGCATTTTTCGACCCATGTTTATATAGACTTTATGCATTACTTTTTAAAAGTTCTATCGAATCTTAAAGTTATGCAACAATAAACTGAAACGCCCTGTGTTAATGTTTGACTCTGCAAAAGAAAGTATATAATGGAAAAATTGAGGTTTTGTAATCGTTTATACGCGGGAGGTAAACCGTAGTTTTTAACTGGTTCTTTTTACCTCTGCACGAAATGAGCAGCAAATTCGAATTCAACGTTCGTGGATAAGACGTGCATGCATGGTAAATGGGTGCAAAAAGAACGAAGCTTTGCCGAATCGTAAAAGGACCACTCGTCGGATTTTTCAATACAGCATCCCATCCTATAAATAAAGGCTAATGAAAAAATCCCAGACAATCCGGTATTCTTCTATTTTGCGTCGATTTCTCTCTCCCTCTATTTATATCTGCTTCAGAATAGAAGTGGCGGCACTGCGGTCGCCACCCCACAGGACCGAATCCGCCCAATTTCACTTCCTGAATAATAAAATAGCCACAGAGAAATTATACCGAGAGAATACAGACAGTTAGACAAGAGAAGTAAAGAGACAGCTAGACTGGCTGCGTCTAGTATTTGCATCATTATGGACTTTGGCATCACAGGCTCGAGAGGGACTTTGTCATCCTGCTGTATCTAAATGAGACACAACAATTTTGGATAAATAGCATGCTTGTTTGAATTATCGGAATTCAGGAGTAGGAGCAGTTAAGTTTTGTAAATTATAATGATAATAATAATAATAATAGCTGATAGAAAACGAGGAATATGAAATATACCGGGCTAACATTACAGACAAGTGAATTGAACATAGCAGATCTGACATGGTGATTAGGAAGAAGAATGATAAAGAGGCACTTCACATGGAAGAAGCGTACAGAGACAAAATTTATAAGAATATAGGCCTATGCTTTGAAATTAAGGCTTCGTGGAGATATCAAAAAGTAAGAGCTGTGCTGTCTAACATGGGTGTGATACTAAAGGAACTCTTCAAATGTGAATAATATGAAACTATCGGCATTATAGGTCTTGCTACTTATTTGTTGAGATAAGACCACCTATAGATACATTACTCTTTCATACAGTTTGAGATATATATTAATATACTAAGTGACATATAAATCCGAACACCCAGTTTAAATGGTTTTATTTTAATAAAATTTTGTATAAGTACTTAATGAATCATAATGAGTAAATGATTAAAATTTCAAAATGACTTAACTGCTTTAAATCCCTTTGACCTTTAATAATATGTGGATGCACCCAGATGTGCTACGCATTCTCCAACGCGCCTGGGCATGCTTCTGATCAGGTGGTCAATGTCCTCCTGTGGTATCTCATTCCAGGCAACCACCAACTCCTCTCGAAGTGCTTCTAGAGTCTGAGGAGGACGTTGCAAATTGAGCAATCTCCTACCCATCATATCCCACACGTGCTGAATTGGGGATAAGTCTGGAGATCTCGGTGGCCATGGTAACAATGTGACATCATTATGTTGAAAGCAGTCTATTGTGACTCTTGCAACATGTGGTCGGGCATTATCTTGTTGGAACGTTGGATCTGCCAGGGTGTCAAGATAGGGTAAAAGATGGGGTTCTAGAACTTCGTGGATATAACGCTGCGCGTTCATGTTACCTCTGATGAAGATTAAAGGTGACCTGGAACCACAGGCTATAGCTCCCCAAACCATAACTGCAACAGTGTGATGAACATGTCTTTCAACAAAAAAATGTGGATTCCTCCTTTCACCACGTCGCCTTCTAACCCTGGCACGACCATCGTGCATGCCTAAACAAAATCGAGACTCGTCACTAAAGACAATACTGTTCCAGTCCTGATCCCAGAGTGACCGTTGTCTGCACCACTCACGGCGATTACGTCGGTGTTCTCGAGTTAAAGGGAGGACCCAGTGTGGCCGGTATGAAAACAAGCCAAAACTTCTCATTCGTCGGTAAACACTTCGCATGCCAATAGGTCTTCCATGTTCTGCAACCCATTCATTTGCAATGGACCTGGTAGTGGAGAAACGGTCCCTTAAGGCCAATAATCTTAGGCGGCGATCTTCACGGTCTGTTGTTCTACGGCGGCGTCCAGTGCCCCTTGCTCTTTGCGTACGGCCTTCTCGAAGCCATGCCTGACAACACCTAACCACAGTGTCTACACTTCTTTGCACTCTAACTGCAATTGCCCGAAAAGGAAGTCCAGCTTCCCGAAGTCCCACTATACGGCCCCTATCAAACTCACTAAGTTCACGAAATCGTACAAATCTCCGTACTCTAGGCATCGTAACCGATCGTAAAGGATGTCAAGAACCAAAATCCCCCAACGTTGATTCTTTACCACGGCTGAAATATTCATTTTTAGAGCGTTAGTGAATTAAAAAAAGCAGTATAAAAACCGGAATGTCCAACTGATAAGGCTGAAAATTTTTTCACTTGTTATTTACAGTAAGATAAATACACTCACCAAGTTTTATTAAAATAAAACCTTTAAACTGGGTGTTCGGATTTATATGTCACTTAGTATATTTCAATCTGCCCATAGAGGTCGCGGTGTCTCGGTGCTCGGGTTTCTGCCCACGTGGCTACTAAAGTTTATAAAAAATATAGTCCATGTGATTTTTCTGTATACGACCCTGTCTCAAATAGTTCTCATGGCGGTAGCTGTGGCGCCTGAATGCCGTTGTTTTACTCATTTTTCCCTGGTCCAGCAGCAGCAGCAGCACACAGTTCGCATGCAATCATTCTGTGCATTCATACGAGTATATTTTAAAAGCATGCATCTCTGCCCGCCTACCGCATACGTTGGGATACGCCAAATGAAAATCCATATACTGGATGCACTTGAAGATGAACTCCATCAAAAACTGCATGAATGAAGATTATAATTCAGCTTCCATAAAGGATCTATGACATACCATTCTTGTGCATTAGAACCACATTATCATAAAAAGTTTTTATAGAAAATTATTCTTCTAATGACCCTTTTTAGATAAATTACTTGTAAATGATTGGAGATGGTGTCTGAAGAAACACAGTTTCCTTTGGTAAACTTGTTTCGGAAAAATTCATTTCCTTCTTCAGGGCTCTACAAAAAAGTAAAAATACTTACATTCCATGTAATGGGTGATTTTTATGCTAGTATCTTTTTGGCAACACTGTTTTTGACAGATGACGCGTGAATCGTGTCTCGTGTCATTGTCAAACTTGTTCAGTTTGGTCTATAATTTAACCATGAATCGACTTACGAACGAACAACGCTTGCAAATGATTGAATTTTACTATCAATAACAAACTTTTTTTTGCCCAAAATGGAAGAGCTGGACTTGGCTGACATGTGGTTTCAATAAGACCGTGCACATGCCACACCGCACACGAAACAATGGCCCTATTGATAGGCGAGTTCGGTGAACAGTTTATCTCACGTTTGGGGCCCGTCAATTGGCCGCCTAGATCGTGTGATTTAACGCCTTTGGACTATTTCTTGTGGGGATGAACCAGCAACGATTGACGCACTGGAAGCCAATATTGAAGCATTTATTCGTGAGATACCGGCCGATATGTGGGAGAGAGTGTGCCGAAATTGGACCTTGCGCATGGGTCATCTAAAGCGGAGCCGCGGCCAACATTTACATGAAATAATCTTTAAACATTAAATTATATCGACCGTTCTATCGACTCAAATAAAGGTTTAATCGTTTTTTCAAATTTTTTGCGTTTTTTTTTTGAAAATCAAATCCTATACCTCTTAAAAAATCACCCGTCACATTAATTGAAAATTTGAATACTGGAGTCGAAATAAAAGATACTTATTTTGGTTAAGACATTGTATAAACTGAACTGTTCTAAATTACCGATAAATTTTATTAACTAGGTAGCAAAAAGACAAGGAAAAATAAGATCAAAACAAAGGTAAAATGATTAGAATAAAGAGTTCTTTCCAAGTTCGATTATCAAAACAAAAAACTATAGCGAACTTACCCCTTTACTGCGAAATTATTCCATACATTTAACTTGACGTTTATTGTGAAGTGAGCCTAAGCAAAGGTCAATAAAACAATCAGTAGGACAGAATCGCTGCATCAGAATGTCAAGTGTCTGGGCTGCCTTTCATGCATGCACAGCTGTTTGAAGCGCGTTGTGTGCACAGTCACGTAAGTTATCAAAGGGAGTTTGGAAGTTGCAGGTCTGCCTCCGCTTTTAAAGCAAATATTTGGCTTCTGTCCGGAAAGTTTTAGCGGAAGGGGTGAAACGGGTGGCGGTGGGTGGGCCGGAAATAGGAGATCGTTGTGTATTGTCTTAGCAATTATGGTTAATGGAATAACGCGGATTTCTGAATGAGATCAGATTCCTTGGGAATGAAGTGAGTGACCAGAGTCGGTGGACCGTACAAAGAAGCTTTGGCACAAAATTAACTGGCTTTAATTTTGTTGAACACAAAATAATATCAACTGAGGCAATGGAAGCATCATTATTTTAGATGACCAAAAGTATTTCACTTTGAGTAATTCTGAAATCAAGAGGAACGACGACAAGCGAAATTTGCAGATAAAATCCTTGTCTGGTGCGCAATTGCTAACAGTGGTGTATCTCAACCTTTTGTGGGAAGAGTGAGGGGTTAAGCTTTGATTAGCTAGAGCTATATTGATAACTGCATTTCCAAATTGCTTCAGTTTGTCAACTAACATCTAGCTGATGACCATATCATGAGAGACATGCGAAGAAAGTACTTACTTAAGTATTGATTTGTAATTTATGATAACTGGTTAGTGTTTTAATAAATTTTTCAAAAAAAATCTGAAAAATGTTTTGCGCCAAAACTTTTAGAACATACGTTAGTGCTAAAGACGGGAGCTGTCGCTATTGAACTACGAGTATTTCACCTTTCTGATAGATATTGTGATGATGATTCTCAAGGATTAGCGCCACATGTCGCCACCACACTTACACACTTTGGCTCAGTAATATGTTAGTCACCTGCTTCCGATTGAACTGCATAACAGATTATGTAAAAAAGAATGAACCAATGTTTCAATACATAACGAATAACATAAGAAATGAACGGTTCATCCCATATAAAACATATTTTATGTAACGTGGAAGTCACCGACTCTAAGTTATCTAATTATTTTTATACGACTGCCTTGACTAATATGAAACTATCGGCATTATAGATCTTGCTACTTATTTGTTGAGATAAGACCACCTATAGATACATTACTCTTTCATACAGTTTAAGATATATATTAATATACTAAGTGACATATAAATCCGAACACCCAGTTTAAATGGTTTTATTTTATTAAAAACTTTGTATAAGTACTTAATGAAGCATAATAAGTAAATGATTGCACTGCTTTAAAGCCCTTTGACCTTTAATAATGTGTGGATGCACCCTGATGTGCTACGCATTCTCCAACGCGCCTAGGCATGCTTCTGATCAGGTGGTCAATGTCCTCCTGTGGTATCTCATTCCAGGCAACCACCAACTCCTCTCGAAGTGCTTCTAGAGTCTGAGGAGGACGTTGCAAATCGAGCAATCTCCTACCCATCATATCCCACACGTGCTCAATTGGGGATAAGTCGGGAGATCTTGGTGGCCATGGTAACAATGTGACATCATTATGTTGAAAGAAGTATATTGTGACTCTTGCAACATGTGGTCGGGCATTATCTTGTTGGAAAGTTGGATCTGCCAGGGTGTCAAGATAGTGTAAAAGATGGGGTTCTAGAACTTCGTGGATATAACGCTGCGCGTTCATGTTACCTCTGATGAAGATTAAAGGTGACCTGGAACCATAAGCTATAGCACCCCAAACCATAACTCCAACAGTGTGATGAACATGTGTTTCAACAAAAAACTGTGGATTCCTCCTTTCACCACGTCGCCTTCTAACCCTGGCATGACCATCGTGCAAAATCGAGACTCGTCACTAAAGACAATACTGTTCCATTCCTTATCCCAGAGTGGCCGTTGTCTGCACCACTCAAGGCGATTACGTTGGTGTTCTCGAGTTAAAGGGAGGACCCGGTGTGGCCGGTATGAAAACAAGCCGAAACTTCTCATTCGTCGGTAAACACTTCGCATGCCAATAGGTCTTCCGTGTTCTGCAAACCATTCATTTGCAATGGACCTGGTAGTGTAGAAACGGTCCCTTCAGGCCAATGATCTTAGGCGGCGATCTTCACGGTCTGTTGTTCTACGGCGGCGTCCAGTGCCCCTTGCTCTTTGCGTACGGCTTTCTCGAAACCATGCCTGACAACACCTAACCACAGTGTCTACACTTCTTTGCACTCTAACTGCATTTGCCCGAAAAGAAAGTCCAGCTTTCCGAAGTCTCACTATACGGCCCCTATCAAACTCACTAAGTTGACGAAATCGTACAGGTCTCCGTACTCTAGGAATCGTAACCGATCGTAAAGGATGTCAAGAACCGAAATCCGCCAACGTTGATTCTTTACTGCGGCAGAAATATTCATTTTTAGAGCGTTAGTGAATTAAAAAAAGCAGTATAAAAACCGGAATGTCCAACTGATAAGGCTGAAAATTTTTTCAGTTGTTATTTACAGTAAGATAAATACATTCACCAACTTTTATTAAAATAAAACCATTTAAACTGGGTGTTCGGATTTATATGTCACTTAGTATATTTGTCATGATATGTAACATTATTGGTTATTGGAAATTGAGAAAGTTCATAAACACTAAAGGAATGGTCGGTTGATGATATTATGAAACAAATGCTTATCTGATAATTTGAAGGCTGCTTTTTAATAATTATATATTTACGACATTACAAAAATCACGTCAATAATAAAACTAACAGTGGTGTTTTGAAGACAAGAGATGAAACGCCAGAAAAAGCTACTAAATACGCCAACTTGTAGAGGAGGTAAAGTGACAATATCAATGTGAACACTATTTTTAAATTCCGCCTGAAATGAAGTCAGAAAAAATCAAAATCGTAAATTTCGGTTTCTCTTTGTCTCCACCGATACTGTGAATTGCGCAAATTTCTAAACGGTATTTTCTTAGATTTCTGAGTGCGCAAATATGCCTCTATTTAACCCACTTATCTCTTAACGTTCCATGCTCTGGAAATTTTAAACTCTGATGAAGACTCCTCTCTAACAGAACATTTTCGCACCGACGATCGAACTGTTCTCTACCGCTACACCAACGGGCTTTGCTACAAAGAGCTCGCCTGATTTCGACCGTGTCGAACCTGTTACACCCAGAACTGGCCGATACGACCGCTCCTTTGTTCCGATAGTGTCGATATTGTGGAACAACCCACAAGAAGAGGCTTTTCTCAGTTCTGCTCACCTCAGGCAGTTCAAAACATTTCTTTGGAATCCTCATAGCAGCCGCAGTGTCCTGGAGTTTAGGCTTTTGCGGCTGTCCTGTATATCATTTCAACATCTGTACTCACTGATAGAAAATTATTTGTCAAATCGCCCACAATCTGTGCAGATATCAGGATCATTTAGTAAAGAAATGTATATTAAGTGTGGTGTCCCACAAGGAACTGTCTTAGGTTCGCTGTTATTCAATATATATTTAAATGATATTTTCCAAATTAATTGTGATGGCAAAATAACTAGTTTTGCAGATGATACTGCAATATTATATGAAGGCACTGACTGGTCTGATCTGAAAAATGTAATTGAAAATGATTTTATCAAAATTATTCGGTGGTTTAACAGTAGAAAATTAAGCATTAACTACTCTAAAAAACATTTTTTACCATTTGGACCTTATGCTAGACATCTGCCAAATTACACAAATTTCTCCTTTAACATTAATGATCAAAAAATGCAAATTAATAGAGTGCCCAACATAAAATACCTTGGAGTGGTCTTGGATCCTCACTTACGATGGGACATCCATGTCAATTATATTTTAAAGAAAGTTAGATTTGTATCCTACAAAATTAAATACCTTGGGAATATATTGACAGAAAAATATCTTCGAACATTATACCATGCATTGATTGAGCCTCATCTCACATATGGTATATTAGCATGAGGAGCTGCATGTTCCTCACATGTCTATAATTTAGATGTTTTTCAAAAAAGTATTCTAAAAATGATATTTAAAAAACCGAAACTTTATCCCACTGAAAAATTATACGCAGATGTTCGAATGTATGATATAAGACAGCTTTATTTCTTACACAGTATCACTCACTACCATAAATTTGTAAATACCGACCAAAAAATTAAACAATCATTATACCAGGTACAAAATTCGTGGCACAGTAGTTCCTCAACCGCATAAATCTATAATGCAGCGATCATATCTCTATTTAGCGCCTAAATTTTATGAAAGACTCAAAAGATTTACGTTTCGGAAATTGTTTCAAAAGAAATTTAAAAAAGTGGCTACATTCTATATCTAGGACTGAAATTCATAAACTCATAAATACATAATCTACTGTAGCTAATTTTTGTCATTTTTTGTCATTTGCATTCTACAGTTTCAACTTAAATTATTGGTCCATTTACAGGCGATGCCTTGTATTGGGCCTGTTTTGATTTTATATTTATTTACTCATATTGTTTGTTATCTTTGTAGATTGAGTAAATAAATATTGTTATTATTATTATTATTATCTGTTGGCCAGAATGAGATGAGATAGGTGGACAGACGCCCACAGAATAACTTTTAGAAGTATTATTGGGTTGACAACTGAGTGATTGCGGGTTCTCAATAAGACAGAGAAATCAACATCTTTGCTTAAAAAATGTATCGACCTTAGACCTGGGGTATAAACGAAACTGGAACTACTCGATATGATCGTTTTACTATGCCCATTTAAATAATGACTATCATAACGTGTACACCTTGTAGAATTTGGATAACGTCGAAACATAAGAAAGTGTAAATACCAACTGTCTACAAAATCTGCAATTACTATCTCTGTTGACACTACGCCCGACATTTTGATGACACTCATGGAACGGCGCATCCTCAACGGTATCTATAATAGCGATATAAATATTCCAGAACCCAACCGTTTTTCTTATCTTCAGTATCAACTTACAAAATTCACACGATTTGTCATGCAACGCGGAGGCAGCATATCGCTGATAGATTAGGGTCACGATACGGCTACAATTTACAAATGGGCATTCTCGTCTTTCAAACGTTGACATTTAAGACTATTTTAATTGGTATCACCTTTGCGACGTTGAAGCTAAACATATGGACCATAAAAATCACATAAACGCCTTTTTGGGATATATTTCATGGTTGTTGTGAAACTTTGTGTAGTAAAATGCTCATCTGAATGACAAAATATGTGCGTATTATTTTTTAGTAGGTGAGGAAATATGATAGGTAAATAAAAACTGGTTGTTTACCTTATATTGTTCGGATTGCGACTTGGGCTGAGCAGTTTTGTCTAAAACACTGAAGAAAATGGTAAAATTGCAAAATACTAAAGCATAAATAATCCCTGACACCCATTCTGGCTTTATCGTTGGTATCTATCCTAAATTGCTGTAACATAGTCAATGGTTAGACAACTATAGGTACCTAATTAAAGTCATTTAAGGAAATTGTAATAGTTTTGTTTTTGCTCTCCGAAAATTTGATCATGTATCAGTAAAGTGTCCTGTACTCAATTGGTTGATAATAAATGATTTATTATATATTATTACGATACTTTACTAATCAAAAACCCTATTTAAACGTATACTCTTTTACAATGAATATTTTGATAATATATAGTAGGAAACACCAACTTTATCACTCCCTAATCAAATTTGCAGCATAAAAATAACACATGTTGCAATTACATCATATCAGCCTATTTTCATTTCAATGCAAAATAAGTCTATAACGCATAGGTGGCTGTGAAAAATAAAAGCCATGAACATTGTTTTTATTAATCACAGCTGTCACAATACGTTTAAAATAGTTTTGGGTAGTTAAGGTTTTCAAAATGGGTAGAGAAAAGGTTATTAGAGAGGAAATTCGGTTACTGATGATCAAATCTTTTTAGTTCTGGGAAATCAAACTCAGAAATTGCAACTTTGTTAGACTTATCGCGGTACAGTGTGAATATGTAACGTAACTGGTCCGGTTAATATTATAATAATAATAAAAATAATAATAATAATAATATTTATTCACTCAATGTACAAAGATAACAAACAATATGAGTAAATAAATATAAAATCAAAACAGGCCCAATAGAAGGCATCGCCTGTACATGGACCAATAATTTAAGTTGAAACTGTAGAATGCAAATGACAAAAAAGGACAAAAATTAGCTACAGTAGATTATGTATTTAGTTGATGTTCGTATTTATGAGTTTATGAATTTCAGTTGTAGATATAGAATGTAGCCACTTTTTTAAATTTCTCTTGAAACAATTTCCGAAACGTAAATCTTTTAAGTCTTTAGGTATAATTTCATAAAATTTACGCGCTAAATAGAGATATGATCGCTGCATTATACGTAGTCATGCCATAAGTTCTGTCCCTCGTTTTCAAACAAGTGTAGACCTGTTAATACTTGTCCGATTCTTTACATTGTGGTGTCAGTTGATTAAGCGCTTTTCGGGTAATTACATATACCTCAGTTTGTATTGATCTCTCGAAGCATAACGATGGAGTGGGGCAAGGCAGAGAACCGTATTGCAGTGATAGCTTTACATAAGTGTAATCACAGTGCTAGTCAGATTTTTGAACTCTTACGCGGCCTTCAAATATCGCGTAAATTTGTGTCTAGGACCATTCAGCGGTACAATGAGACGTCCTCTGTTGATGACAGGCCAAGAAGCGGAAGACCTCGTCAAGTAAGGACTCCAGCAGCCATCAAAGCCGTAAAAGCCAGGATTCAAAGGAATCCACTCCGGAAGCAGAAGATCCTATCCAGGGAAATGAAGATTCCTGTCCGGACGATGTCGCGCATCATTAAACAAGACCTAGGGCTAGGGGCTTACCGGAGACGTACGGGCCAGCGACTTACGGCCACCTTGCGACACATCAGGGCGACAAGATCCAAGAAGCTCTTCGAGATGTACGCAGCTGGGGGATTCCGAAAGATTTTGTTCACGGATGAGAAAATCTTCACCATAGAAGAAAAATTCAACCGACAAAATGACAAAGTGTATGCAAGGAGTTCACAGGAAGCTTCGGAGATCATTCCGAGAGTTGAGAGAGGCCACCACCCTGCGTCAGTCATGGTTTGGTGGGGGGTGTCCTACGAAGGGGTCACTCAGCTCCATTTCTGTAAACAGGGCGTGAAAACAAAAGCGGCAAACTATCAGAGCGACATACTGGATCCTATCGTCAAGCCTTTAAGTGGTACATTGTTTGCCAACCAACACTGGGTCTACCAGCAGGATTCCGCCCCCGCTCACAAGGCTAAGAGTACGCAGCGCTGGCTGGAAAGCAATGTGCCAGAGTTCATTGCTGCGGAAGATTGGCCCTCAGGGAGTCCGGACCTCAATCCTTTAGACTACAAGTTGTGGGACCTGCTAGAGCAGTTGGCCTGCTCCAAAGCCCACCGTAATATCGAGTCCCTGAAAGCGGATTTCATCCGATCAGCGGCAGCTATTCCTTTGGAAGCTGTGCGTGCAGTGATAGATGAGTGGCCCGCGAGATTGAAGCAGTGTGTGAAGGCCAAGGGGGGACATTTTGAATAAAACTGTTTGATTATGAATTCTAAAAATGTTGTCGAATAAATAATATCTTTCATATAAATATATCTTATCTTGTTTCATTTTTATCATGAGATTATCATGGGACAGAACTTATGGCACGACTACGTAGATTTATGCGGTTGAGGAACTACTGTGCCACGAATTTTGTACCTGGTATAATGATTATGTCTAATTTTTTGGTCGGTGTTTACAAATTTATGGTAGTGAGTGATACTGTGTAAGAAATAAAGCTGTCTTATATCATACATTCGAAAATCTGCGTATAATTTTTCAGTGGGATAAAGTTTCGGTTTTTTAAATATCATTTTTAGAATACTTTTTTGAAAAATATCTAAATTATAGATATCTCAGGAACATGCAGCTCCCCATGCTAATATACCAGATGTGAGATGAGGCTCAATCAGTGCATGGTATAATGTTCGAAGATATTTTTCTGTCAATATATTCCCAAGGTATTCAATTTTGTAGGATACAAATCTAACTTTCTTTAAATATAATTGACATGGATGTCCCATCGTAAGTGAGGATCCAAGACCACTCCAAGGTATTTTCTGTTGGGCACTCTATTAATTTGCATTTTTTGATCATTAATATCGAAGGAGAAATTTGTGTAATTTGGCAGATGTCTAGCATAAGTTCCAAATGGTAAAAAATGTGTTTTAGAGTAGTTAATGCTTAATTTTCTACTGTTAAACCACCGAATAATTTTGATAAAATCATTTTCAATTACATTTTTCAGATCAGACCAGTCAGTGCCTTCATATAATACGTATATTGCAGTATCATCTGCAAAACTAGTTATTTTGCCAACACAATTAATTTGGAAAATATCATTTAAATATATATTGAATAACAGCGGACCTAAGACAGTTCCTTGTGGGACACTACACTTAATATACATTTCTTTACTAAATGATCCTGATATCTGCACAGATTGTGGGCGATTTGATAAATAACTTTCGATCAGTGAGTACGCGTTTCCTCTGAAACCAATTCTCTCCAATGCTTCTAATAATAATTTGTGATTAACTGTGTCGAAAGCTTTCTTTAAATCAACAAAAATGCAGATTGAAGGGATTCTGTTATCAAAATTTTGATATATTTGATTTACAATTTTAGTTATAGCGTCCGATGTAGCCTTCCCTTCTGTAAATCCATATTGATTTCCACTTAAAATTTTGAATTTTGTGAGGTATCGAATCATTCTAGTAGATAAAACTTTTTCAAAAACCGTTGCTACACTGGATATTATTGATATTGGTCTATAGTTGTTAACATCTGTTTTTGTTCCTGATTTATGTATCGGTATTATATTACCTTTTTTTAAAATTGAGGGATATATGCCAGATTCAAAGCATTTGTTGATTAGGTAAGTGAGTGGTTCTGTTATGTCCTCGGCTATAATTTTCAAATGCTCGCTTTTAATACCATCGAACCCAGGACTTTTACGATTTTTTAAGGACATACCAGTGGTGTA
Source organism: Acanthoscelides obtectus (assembly GCA_963669975.1). Taxonomy (NCBI): domain Eukaryota; kingdom Metazoa; phylum Arthropoda; class Insecta; order Coleoptera; family Chrysomelidae; genus Acanthoscelides; species Acanthoscelides obtectus. The sequence continues at coordinate 76,016,235 of CAVLJG010000009.1, forward strand.
TACTTCACATTGCTCGACTATATCCAAAATAAATGAGTTCAAAGTTCTTTTTGGAGGCTGAGTATTTTGTACATTTGCTTGTATATTACTTGCTAAATTTTCGCCTATGTCAGTAAAGAATTGTACAAATTCATCGCATATCCGTTTAGTATTTTTTAATACTGTTCCCGATGTATTTAACTCAGTGACACACTCTTTAAATTTTGTTTTACCAGTAATCTCATCAATAGTTGTCCAAAGCCGCGTAGGATCATTTAAATTATTATTCAATTTATTTAGGTAATGTTTTCGTTTGGTTTGCCTTACAAGCTCTATAAATTTATTTTATTAAGCCACGATATGTGAAAAAAGGTAATAAATGCAGACCGAATAGCATTAAGAAGAATAATCCTGAAAAACAGGCGTGTCAATTATTTACAATTAAGTGCTCTGTGCAGTGACGCTGTTGGAAGGAGAATTTCTAAAAGTAGTGGATTTGTAAAAAGTGAAGTAAAAACTCTAAAGTTGCATAACTTGTTTATAGGCCAAAGAAAAGCCACTATTAACTCCACTGCAAAAGAAAAATCGGCTTAGATGGACTAAAGAACATAGACAATGGACACCTCAACAATGGTGTGCAATACAATGGAGTGATGAGGCCCGATTCGAAGTTTGTGTTGGTGACAGTCGTAGTAGAGTTCTTTGCAAAAAAATGAAGCATTCCATGTTGACTGTCTGAAGAGAAAAGTGAAATTTCCAGCATCCATTATGGTCTGGGGCAGTATGTTATCAAAAGGAAAGGAAAACTTCATTTTATTGATGGAAATGTGGATACAAACAAATATTTGGCAATTTTAGAAGAATCGCTTTTTCCTAGTGATGGAAGAATGTTTGACATCCGGCCAAGATTTTGTGTTTCAGCAAGATGGTGAAGCGTGCCGTACCTCAAAAAAGGCTATAAAATGGATGGAAGAAAATAATGTACCACTTTTGAAATGGGTTTCTAGCAGTCCAGATCTGTCACCTATTGAAACTTTATGGCACGAGGTGAAAAAGGTTCTACGACAACATCCTGCTCGTACAATCACCGAACTGAGATAAAAGCTTCAAGAAATATGGGATTGTTTTACACCAAATTTTTGCCAAAACTTGGTTAACACTACTCCCCAAAGAATTTCAGCCGTGATATAAAATAAAGGTGATGTTACCCAATGGTAATCTTTCAATTGTTGCTTTGTTAACTGCGCGCACAGTGTTTATTTGTTCAGATGTTCTATTAGTTATAGGTCTAAGTGATTTCAAATATGTATTTTTTACGACTAGAGTGTATCTAAAATGTTTTTGAGAGAATAAATTGTTTTAGAAGTAAATAGTTTCGTCATGTTTAGTTTATAAAGGCATATTTTGGTACAAATCATGAAGTGGGCCAACTAAAGTGGAAAGGGGCTCGTATAATTCTTTATCAGAATTGAATAAACAGACTACGATAAAGCGAAGTGCCTTGATCCCACAGTGATGCTTTTTCATTTTATATATACCTTCATAAATCCATCTCCCTCACGCAAACACTCTGCGTGTAAGTTTTTTTTGTGTGATCTCATACACACATTTTGTTAGTTGTGTCTCACCGACTCGGGAATTTTCTCGTTAACGTATGAGTCTTCACATGAATGTATGTATGTTTGTCACCTTTATTGCTTGTCATGGGCGCGCAATTATTTCTTTTTCGACAAATAACGTAGCAATGCCTGCAGATACAACTACAAAGTCGACAGTCTGTATTGAATTCCGGAAAGTGTGTGTGTGTGTGTGAACAAGAGCGAGTAGCAGATGCTCAGCTAAAGAACGTCAAGATCCACACAAGGTACAGTAAGTCTGCTTGCTTATTTCGTGTGTAATCCTGACGTAATTGCCGAATTCGTGAGAAAATCTATACCTAGGTAACTATTATTCAATCGATGGAGCTTGCTACACAGCTCAGGGTGACGCTACTATAATATAACTGTTTAATTTCACATCGCAGTTAAAATCTAATCGAAATAAATTCATATCAAATAATAAAAGCTTTAAATCACTGCCACTAGTCTGAAATTTACAACTGAGGTCTTCGCTTTTATTTCGCGTCCTTATCTCTGATAAGCCTTTAATTAAGTTGTGTATATAGCAGAATCATTCCTTTCAATAACCAAGTGAAATACGTTCCTCGAGCATGACACATACACAGATTAAAAAGACGTATTGGTTGCTTGGACCTCACCTTCGTTTCTTAATCAAATTAACAGCTTATACCTACCACAAAGAAAAAACTGAGCTTTAAAGGCAGTTTGTTTAATAGCTATCCAGACGACTGCGTACCTTTATACCTTCGGCTATATATCTTAATATATTTCCCCTTCTGATACCTTAATGGTTTCCCTATAAATATCTGGGTCTGTAAATAATATTTGCTATGTATAGATGACAGGCTGACATGACACCTTCTTGATAATTAGAATATAGTGCTGTCGTAGAACGGAGAGTGCATTATGATGTTATGTAGGAGCTTTTGGGGAGTTTCAACTTGAAATACCGAGTAGAGCTACAGTTTTGTTGTACGGCCTAGGTACATGCCTATGAGGACCTGGCACGAATGCATCTCGTCACTAGCGGCAGCTGCTGGGAATTTGGTTAGAGCTAAGAAGTATACTAAGTGACATATAAATCCGAACACCCAGTTTAAATGGTTTTATTTTAATAAAATTTTGTACAAGTACTTGATGAAGCATAATAAGTAAATGATAAAAATTTCAAAATGATTGCACTGCTTTAAAGCCCTTTGACCTTTAACAATGTGTGGATGCACCCTGATGTGCTACGCATTCTCCAACGCGCCTAGGCATGCTTCTGATCAGGTGGTCATTGTCCTCCTGTGGTATCTCATTCCAGGCAACCACCAACTCCTCTGCTTCTAGAGTCTGAGGAGGACGTTGCAAATTGAGCAATCTCCTACCCATCATATCCCACACGTGCTCATTTGGGGATAAGTCGGGAGATCTTGGTGGCCATGGTAACAATGTGACATCATTATGTTGAAAGAAGTCTATTGTGACTATTGTTGGAAAGTTGGATCTGCCAGGGTATCAAGATAGGGTAAAAGATGGGGTTCTAGAACTTCGTGGATATAACGCTGCACGTTCATGTTACCTCTGATGAAGATTAAAGGTGACCTGGGACCATAAGCTATAGCACCCCAAACCATAACTCCAACAGTGTGATGAACATGACTTTCAACAAAAAACTGTGGATTCCTCCTTTCACCACGTCGCCTTCTTACCCTGGCACGACCATCGAGCTTGCCTAAACAAAATGGAGACTCGTCACTAAAGACAATACTGTTCCATTCCTGATCCCAGAGTGAACGTTGTCTGCACCACTCAAGGCGATTACGTCGGTGTTCTCGAGTTAAAGGGAGGACCCAGTGTGGCCGGTATGAAAACAAGCTAAAACTTCTCATTCGTCGGTAAACACTTCGCATGCCAATAGGTCTTCCGTGTTCTGCAAACCATTCATTTGCAATGGACCTGGTAGTGGAGAAACGGTCCCTTAAGGCCAATAATCTTAGGCGGCGATCTTCACTGTCTGTTGTTCTACGGCGGCGTCCAGTGCCCCTTGCTCTTTGCGTGCGACCTTCTCGAAGCCATGCCTGACAACAGCTAACCACAGTGCCTACACTTCTTTGCACTCTAACTGCAATTGCCCGAAAAGACAGTCCAGTTTCCCGAAGTCCCACTATACGGCCCCTATCAAACTCACTAAGTTGAGGAAATCGTACAGGTCTCCGTACTCTAGGCATCGTAACCGATCGTAAAGGATGTCAAGAACCAAAATCCGCCAACGTTGATTCTTTACTGCGGCTGAAATATTCATTTTTAGAGCGTTAGTGAATTAAAAAAAGCAGTATAAAAACCGGAATGTCCAACTGATAAGGCTGAAGATTTTTTCACTTGTTATATAGTAAGATAAATACATTCACCAACTTTTACTAAAATAAAACCATTTAAACTGGGTGTTCGGATTTATATGTCACTTAGTACGTTATAATACTACTACTTTTTTGAGTCAGAACAAGGTTTCTCGAAATAATGACCGCCAAAAGGCTACATCACTTATTCCTATAGTATTGAATACATGCTTTCAGACGAGTTTCAAGAGATCAAGGAATACATTTATTGGCGACCTGAGGTGTGACCTCAGTGTTTATTTGGCGGCCAAATTAAAAAATGAATCGCAATTTTTGACAACAGATTCGTGATCAGCATAGAATTCTGGATAAGAACGAATTTCCTAACATGCGGTCAGGTTGTCTTTAGTGGATCAGCAGGTCATGATACTGACGAAGATCGCAGCTGTTACTTAAATGTAAAAGCCTTATAGTTCCAAATGACGTCTAAAGTCTTGGGCATACCTAAGTTATCAGGGAATCCATCCCTTGTTTTCTTAAGGCTTGTGAAGGAACTTGCAGGAATGCGTCGTTGCAAAGTTTTGGGGATGACCGAATATTTAACAGACACTATGTACTGTCCTGAATGAACGTCGTGTATACTCCTTTCCCATGCGTAACATTCCTGGCGGCTGGTTGCGCGAAGAAGCTTGCCTTGGAAGTTGCTTGTAGATGGAAGACCCCAAGCTTTGAATAGTTTATTAAGCACATTACCGTTTCCATCTAAAAATCAACAGGTGATTGCTATCCGCGCAGTTTGCTAGTATGTTCATCTCTCGTCATAATCGTCTAACGTCTTTTTATATCATAAATAAATTTTCGATATCCAGCAGCATAAGCTTTACGACTACCTGCTCTTGATGGGGTTTGAACGTTCTAATAACATCGGACATTTTTATGGTGCGCCTATAAAATTCCGATTATAGGAAAAGTTGTAATTATAATATCGAGATAGGGAATCTCGGCTACCATGTAACTACCGATAACGCTTATTAGAGAAAAACATCGTAGTTGGAGATAAACAGGTCTCTCATTGGATAATGTTATTGCTGAGGCTTGCAAAATGAAAGATTATTGTGCTAAAATGTTTCATTTTTATTATACGGGTGGTTGTAACCCTGATCCAAGGGAAGTGTCAGCTATGAGCTTTCCACTTCGTAAACCCGGTAGTAAAAGGTAACTGCAGACGTATTTCTTCAGCCTCAATTTTGGCTAAAGTATTTGAGATGATTCTTCACTCAAGGATATGAAAAACAGTATCTTTTTCAAAAGAGCAGATCAACACAGGAAGCAAATTCTTTTCTTGTACCAAGTAAAAATAAATGTGGCAGCTGGATCAACACCAACTCTTTGTATATTCGTGGAACGCGGACTTGATCAGGGTCTCCCGCATCTTATGTGATCAAAATTTGCTAGATACGTTGGACCATCTTGAGTCTATTGATGTATCCCTCAGACTAGAGCTTGGATTCGTTTTAAACAAGTCCAAACGAATGATGCAGTGGAAATTGAAGTAATCATATCGAAGGAACCGATTCAGATTGGTTAAACAAAAAAAAAAAACAGTAACATAATTTTATTCGTATACTATATGCAGCTATGACAGAAATACTATAGTGATAATATGAGAAATTTCGCACTTGCCTCTCTTAGACGCGAAGAAAAGGCCTGTCTGTCACAATTAAACTCGTAGAAAGCCTGGAACAACTTAGGATGATGAACGTTTGTCCTAAGAAACATACTGAGATTCCATTAAATTTATTAGAACCAAGTTAATTACCGCTTTTTATAAAATTTTCAAAATACCCATACCCAACAGAATTTATTCGCTGCTAATTTAGCACTATCTGTGTTCAGACCTGGAAGTGTTCAGGAGATCCTAGATATTTCTGTCTCGATAAAGTCGACTGCTATAGACTGTGATGGTATTGGTGTGGACATGTTTGGTCATTGTTTAACTGAAGTATATACTCAGTATCTAACTCATATTGTTAATACATGTTTGGAAACTAGGAGCTTTCCCAATGTCTGGAAAGAAGCAATAATTCTTCGTCTAGCCAAAGTAAAAAATCTCATGACTCTTGATCGTTTACGACCCGTCAGCATACTGTGTTTCTTTCTATTAGAAAAAGCTGTTTATCTCCGACTAGTTGAATATTTAGAGATGAACAATTTATTTCCTGTCCACCAGTCTGGATTTCGTGCTGGACACAGTACAACTTCTTCACTTCTCCATTTGACAGACAGTATCTGAAATCATATGAATAAAAATATTAATACAGTTTTAGTTATGGTCGACTTTTCTGTAAAGCGTTCGACACTGTTAACCATAAAATTTTGTTGAGTAAGTTAAAGTACATATATTAGACTTTCTGACATTCCGCTTAATTTTTTGAAAATTACTTAACTAATCGTAAACAAAAGCTGAAGACAGTTAGAGGTGTCTCATCTTCTGTTGCCGTTTCTTCAGGTGTCCCTCAGGGCTCTGTCTTAGGTCCTTTACTGTATTTGATATATACTTTTGATTTACAGTCATGTATTGAGCATTGAGGTATACAACATTACGCGGATGACACGCAGTTCTCTTTTCATTTTGACTTGTCTCATCTGGATGAAGTGTCATATAAGATAAATTGTAATCATGCCAACGTCACTGATTTTTGTAAAAGACACATGTTGAAGATTAATCAGGATAAGAGTATACTTTATCTGAAATCACTTGAAACACTGTGAAATACCGCGTGCCTTTTATATATCTATATTTAACACGCTCTGTTGCTGCAAAAATCGCCAAATTTCGCAGCAAATATCCCCCGTATAAGATCAAAGGCAGTTTCACCGGTCCACGTGGAGTAAAGCACGCCTATGCGTGGACATAGCCAATGAGAAAGCGTGTATTTCAGAGCTCCGAACAAGTGCAGGTGGCTACTGAAAATTGAAACAGTTTAGCCAGTGCCGTGTAGCCGTGAATAAACGTGTTTTCTTTAGTCTGTCCGTGTTTTTTCATAGATTTTATTAGTTTGTGTGTTTTTGACTTTTGAATACCCAGTTTACTTGTTGATTTAATTGTTGTGTTGATTGTTCTTGTGTGTCCTAAATATGGCTCTTTGGAGACCTTGAGAAAATGCTCCAAGCCACGAGGAGATGGTTGATGAACCTGTGCAGACAGAATTCTTTCATAAAGATTTAGAGGAACAGACCCAAAGAGTAATCCTAAATATGTATGATTGTCTGAAAAACGAAAATCCAGATTCCTCGCAAAATCAAATTTTAGACAGAATTTGTATCATGACAAAAATCAGTCGGTCTACCATTTATCGGGTTATAAAATGGGGAGATGTAGTCAACCATTCCTTCCACAGAAAGCGCATAGGGCAAAAATTAAAAAGAATAGACGTGGGTTTTCAGGAAGATATTCGTCGTGTAATATACGGATTTTATAAAGAAAATTTGGTGCCCACGTTGGAAATGATACGGGATAAATTAAAAGATTATCCTGAAGATTTTTATAATTACAAATGCTTAGACTCACTGCACTGTATTGTAAAACTGTGTGGTTTTCAATACAAAAAATTAGATAAAGGAATGGTGATTATGGAGTCGTCTCGAATCGTTGAATTGCGCCAAGAATTTTTGCACAAAGTTAAAATCTATAGAAAGCAGGAAAGAAATCTAATTTACCTGGATGAAACGTGGTATGATACCCATGATGTTGTGCAGTACGGCTGGGTTGACGACAGCAATAAGTGCATTTTAAATGCACCATGCAACCGTGGAAAACGAATCATTATTCTCCATGCTGGCAGTGAAAATGGATTTATACCTAATGCCTTGCTGTTATCTGCCAAAAATATCAAAGAATCATGTGCTGACTATCATGAGGACATGACCTCCGACTTAATTGAAAAGTGGATAGAGCAGCAGTTAATACCAAACATTTCCCCAAATTCAGTGATTATTATGGACAATGCGCCAAACCATTCCCGACAGAAAAACAAAATTCCGAATACAGGCACAAAAAAAAAAGACATTATTGATTTTATGAAGGATAAGGGAATGGAAATACCACAAAAATCAACCAAAGCCATATTATTGGATCTTATTAAAAGACAAAAATTTGAAAAATAGTATGTTGATGACAATCTGCTTCAGCAAAATGGCTATGAAGTATTACGTCTACCTCCCTATTACTGCATTTTTAACCCGATTGAGTTGGTCTGGGCTGCTTTAAAAAAAAAAAGTAAGAAAACATAATCAGACCCCTCAATTAAGTGAATCGCTATTGGCCACAATAAGAGATGCAGTATCTCATATTGCTGCCACAGACCTATGGAAGCAGTGTTCTAGGCATATTATTGAAAAAGAAAATGAATATTGTGTTTTGCCTCCTGTAAATCCCGTTGTAATTCCTCTACAAGATGACTCTAGCGACAGCTCCGAAGGCGAGGATGATATATAAATACCTATAATGTAAGTCTTTATATACCTTTTTATATACCTACCTGCTATGTAAATATTTGCCTATGTCAAACGTTGGAATTCTGTAATTTTTCCATTTCTTAACTTTCAGTCTACATAAATTAAACTCCCAATATAAGTATTTTTTATCCCAAATCAAAAAAATATGAAGATAGTAAAATCCATTTATTGTGATATAAAAACATTATTATTATCGTTCTAAAAAGGACGCGCCGACCAAAGGTTTTTATGCTATTTCAAGTGACTTCAGATAAAGTATACTTGCATACTTTTTTAACATTTCCATAATAGAGTAAGGGACACAATTGCATTGAGCATCAACGACGAGCTCATTCCTATTGTGGAACAAGCAAAAAATCATGCTGTCAACATCATCTTGCCAAACATGTTGTGTCATCTGTCGAAGTCCACCTACATCAAATTAAGACAGCTATATGTTAATAGATTCATTTTGAACTTTAAAACGCGTAAGAAGCTAGTTGAAAGTTTGATAATGTCCAGCCTCAACTACGCTTTAACCTTATACAATCCTTTTCTTGACTCGATGAATCGGTGTAGGATCCAAAGAATGCAAAACAACTGCTGCAGGTTTGTGTATGGTCTTCGAAAATACTGTCATGCCTCCTCTAAGATCAAGGAGTTGAAATGGCTGAAAATGGATCAACAATTTGAATAAAGTCTTAAGGTGTTTGTGCATAAGATATTGTGTACTAAAAAGCCCATCTACCTCCATACTGAATTGGTAACTAGAGGAATCATTAATCTTAGAGATCTGAGGCATAATAATTATCTGACAATGCCTTTGCACTACACCGCATTGTTTCAAAAATGTTTCACTTTCAATGCTGTGAGGTTATACACCGACCCTGCCTGGTAGCAACATTCAGGAAGCTGGTTACAAATCAGCTGTTAGATGTATCATAATTAGTTGTTATTATCTTTATCTTTTTTTCTTGTTGTCATCCGTTCAGTATTGGTTCTTGACTGGTTCTTATTTGCAAAACTAATATAGCGCGGATTTATCAATTGATTGTATTTTTTCCCTACATTATTAGCTCACTTGAAAGCCAGATCGATGTATTTATTTTTAGGTTGCTTGCATGCGACTTTGAATTGTATATACATATTTAATCACACAATAGGGTTGGGTATAAGAGTAGCCAACTGGCTAAATTTCGCCCTATTGTTGTGTTGCTAACAAAGACATTTATTATTATTATAATACTAAGCGATGGATATTCTATCGTCTATTAGAGTATAATTTTCACGTTCAACTAGAGACTAGAGTTACAGCTCATGACACGTTCGTTGTGCAAGATCGTTGAGCCATTTTTATACATACTAAAATGACATGACATAGACTATTTCCATGGCAAATCTAAGCTAGGCATGATGTGAAAATTGTTTCTAAAAATATATCAAGGACTTGTAAGGGTATGTTTCCAACATAACAATATGCAGGTTATGACCTTGCCGGACCTTGTGCTTGACGCTGAAGTACCTCTTTGGCTTAGGCTTATGAAATAATACATGGACTATCAATCAAACTATAATGAAAGTCTGTTCCATTTTGTTTCTGATGCAAATCCAGTATCATCGTCAGAAACTCAATATCCACTTCAGCATCACGCTCCAATTTTAAAACTGTATATGTGATGTCTCGTATCAAGCACTGCTAATTGCCCATATACTCTTGGGAAATGGCACGTATATAAAATTACTCTGATTGTTATATATGAAGTTCCTAGGGAATTTGATGTGGCGTGAAAATCTGTAGCGTTTCAATATTTCAATCTGCGACTCGATGCAGTGTGACAATTGTAGACAGTTATATATCGTTAATTTGCTATAAGGAATGTGGTAATAAGTGCTGAAAGTGGTATCCATTTATCTCCATGCAATAATAAAGATTTTGTTCGAATCTGTTCCTCACATTTTCAAGCATGTCTTGAGTTATTTGTCTACACTTAGCCGTGATCCGCTGACGAAGATCTTGAATGGTATCTGGATTCGCACTAAAAACTTTACTTCTCAAATGGTATAAACTGTTATACAAAAGCTACTAAAGACTTCATGGAAAATCTAAGAACTAAAAAAATTGAGGTTTTCATTTAAAGATCTAAAGTGTAACGCATTATCTTATTTCTGGATCACCTTGTATTTTAGGGCTATAGATGAAAAGACGTCCCCCTAGAAATCAAAATTGACGTGTTCGAGTGTTTTTCCCAAAATATACCAGGAAAGTCATAAATCGGGTTGCGACCTTTAAGTTGCGCCACCGTCAATGTTGGTTGGGCTTTTGAGTTAGCTAACTTCCAAAATCTCAAAAACTGAAGAAAACTGGTAAAAGTCCGGTATTTCCGATGTCAATGACAATCTTTCGGGCAAAAATTCATGTTTTTTTTTTTAATGGATCTAGAAATAACGCAAGAAGGCACTGATATAGAATGGATTCTTAAGTTTGCGACATTTTCGTTACCTAATCAAACATTCGAAAAAAGAATTCAAAATGTTTCTTTGTCAAACCTACAAGTTTGCCAAATTTTTTCAAAATCACACTAATGCAGACTGTAGCAATGCAGCTGTGGTAATTTTTCTTATTTTTATGAAAATGACGTCCGCAAAAAATATTTTCTAAAAAACACGTTTTGAAGTTTGAAGGCTCCTAGGGGCGATCTGAAAAATTGGCTATGGTAATTTCACTTAATTTACCTTAAGTTTTTTTCTGAGAGTCCAAATTTTTGTCGAATTCAATTTGAATTACGTCTCGAGCTTCTAAACATCCTCACAAGTTACAAGCTGACTCGGCACTCTCGGCAGCCATTGAGAAACAAGGACCGTCATAAAAATAAGGCTACGTAGAAATTTACACTGACGAAGAAACTCGGTTTGCCTTAAGGCGTTACCAATTTCTCCGGCATCAAGAAAAGGATAAATATGATCTTAAACGGATATGGGAGGATAATTATAACATTGCGGCTTCCTGTGATAGTCCGCTGTATTTGGATTGGAATCAATTATTTATTGAAGCAGATAAGGCGTTATGCGATGGGTGATTAAATATGTAGGACAGTATATCTCCTATGAATATACCTGTTAGTGTGAGGGAAAGCCTTGTATAGAGGGGATATCTAGAGTCTAAGGTATACTGTGTGTGATGAAAGCATCGGAATGACTTTGTAATCTTCCAGGTTGGAAACTTTAAGGTTAGGCCTAAGATCAAAAAGATGCACAGAAGAAATTTCAAGATCTTAAGCTTAAGGAAACTAAATCCACAATTTCAAGGGACCTGTGATCCGTATTATTACGTTTGTACTCAATGATGAACAGAGTCAGTTTTTGGATCTTTTCTTCAATGAGACGCAAAAAATACAATTGGTTTCAGAACTAGGCATGCACATATTACAGCTTTTACTTTATATTACTCCCTATAGATTCTATATAAGCACGTACATATTTTATCCGAAAACGGCATCTGGTTGATTTATAACTTAGTACCTAATGTCGCAATAATTATAACCAACCTACTTTCTACGTGAAATGCCATCAGACACATCAGAAGCAAATAAAATATGCATCCTTAGACGGCAGGACAAGTCAATTATAGCGGTTACGTATGACCAGGGAGTGCAAGTTGAAGCTCCGTTTTGTTATTTACTAAACACAAATCTGAAAAATAGTCAGAACGACGTATTAAAAGCATAAAACGTCCAGTTTATAATGTAATGTACCTTGAACGACTTATTTCCAAAAACACAAATTTCGAACTCATTCCCTTTAAAAGCGCTTAGCACCGCTGAGGTGCCAGCAACCGTATTACGTTTAAAGAATTAAAAAATGGCGTCAAGTAGGTCGACTCTGCACTTCCTATGCAAGGCCGGCATCAGTTCATAAAGGATTAAATTCGACAGTAACTAAATTCAAATTCAAAATACATTTACCCTTCGAGGAAAAAAATTAGTTACGTGCTTGTAGAATAGAGAAATTAAACGGACCAAGTCAGCTGAACAGGCTCATATAGTTAGTCCCTAGAAATTATTTCCCGGATCGGCCGGTAGCTACCTTCCATCTGGCAACGTTGCAGCGCTTACCAAAGCACCGCCTCAGTACGAGCAGAACAGTCAAGCAGATCGTCACGCAGGTTGTCGATGTCAGATAGCAGAAGGAGGTGGTGCCTTTGAAATGACAGCCGTTACTCCTATTTACAAAAGTGGCAATAAGTAAGAAACATCAAATTACAGACCAGTATCACAATTATCAAGTGATCAAAAATAAAATAATATGTCTAGATCAATATAGGTTCGTGGAAGGAAAAGCCACAACTAGTAAAATTTGTTACCTTTGCTGATTTAAACTCGTTCGATACAGTAAGCCATTCTGAACTTTTGAGGGCTATAGAGAGACTGGTATTCACCGCCAACATAACTCTTGAAGGAGAATTATACTAAGTGACATAAATCCGAACACCCAGTTTAAATGGTTTTATTTTAATAAAAGTTGGTGAATGTATTTATCTTACTGTAAATAACAAGTAAAAAAATGTTCAGCCTTATCAGTTGGACATTCCGGTTTTTATACTGCTTTTTTTTAATTCACTAACGCTCTAAAAATGAATATTTCAGCCGCAGTAAAGAATCAGCATTGGCAGATTTTGGTTCTTGACATTCTTTACGATCGGTTACAATGCCTAGAGTACGGAGACCTGTACGATTTCGTCAACTTAGTGAGTTTAATAGGGGCCGTATAGTGGGACTTCGGGAAGCTGGACTTTCTTTTCGGGCAATCGCAGTTAGAGTGCAAAGAAGTGTAGACACTGTGATTAGGTGTTGTCAGGCATGGCTTCGAGAAGGCCGTACGCAAAGAGCAAGGGGCACTGGACGCCGCCGTAGAACAACAGACCGTGAAGATCGCCGCCTAAAATTATTGGCCTTAAGGGACCGTTTCTCCACTACCAGGTCCATTGCAAATGAATGGTTTGCAGAACACGGAAGACCTATCGGCATGCGAAGTGTTTACCGACGAATGAGAAGTTTTGGCTTGTTTTCATACCGGCCACACTGGGTCCTCCCTTTAACTCGAGAACACAGACGTAATCGCCTTGAGTGGTGCAGACAACGGTCACTCTGGGATTAGGAATGGAACAGTATTGTCTTTAGTGACGAGTCTCGATTTTGTTTAGGCATGCACGATGGTCGTGCCAGGGTTAGAAGGCGACGTGGTGAAAGGAGGAATCCACAGTTATTTGTTGAAAGACATGTTCATCACACTGTTGGAGTTATGGTTTGGAGTGCTATAGCTTAGGGTTCCAGGTGACCTTCAATCTTCATCAGAGGTAACATGAACGCGCAGCGTTATATAAACTAAGTTCTAGAACCCCATCTTTTACCCTATCTTGACACCCTGGCAGATCCAACTTTCCAACAAGATAATGCCCGACCACATGTTGCAAGAGTCACAATAGACTTCTTTCAACATAATGATGTCATATTGTTACCACGGCCACCAGGATTTCCCGACTTATCCCCAATTGAGCACGTGTGGGATATGATGGGTAGGAGATTGCTCAATTTGCAACGTCCTCCTCAGACTCTAGAAGCACTTCGAGAGAAGTTGGTGGTTGCCTGGAATGAGATACCACAGGAGGACATTGACCACCTGAACAGAAGCATGCCCAGGCGCGTTGGAGAATGCGTAGCACATCAGGGTGCATCCACACATTATTAAAGGTCAAAGGGCTTTGAAGCAGTGGCATCATTTTGAATTTTTTATCATTTACTTATTATGCTTCATTAAGCACTTATACACAATTTTATTAAAATAAAACCATTTAAACTGGGTTTTCGGATTTATATGTCACTTAGTATATGACAGAGATGTATGTATAAAGAAAATTTGTCATATGACTAACCGTTCATAGACCTAGTAGTCATGATAGAAATGTGTAAAACATTAACACAAGATATAGCATAATGTCATCAAGGACTCCCAGACCCCAAAAGCAATTACTCAGGAAATCGTTTCTGTTTTTAGCCACTAAATTGTACAGGGTGGCCAACTAAGAATGCGAGGTACTGTATCTGTGAACTTATCCATCGTAGAGGCCTGCGGCAAAAACAGTAATCACTAAAGCGGTCAAGAGAAGAGCATGGAAAATATTTTCAAGTTACCGAAATTTTCGCTGTAATATTGAATCTAAAAAGTGATGTTTCTGCAAATTCGGGTATTTTACCTTAACAAAAAATTACTGATCCTTAAATTCGAGGACAACCTAAACATTCTTTTAACAATATTTGCTGTATCTCTAAAGGTAAGATGGTGGGGGTATTCAAAAGTTTCCGTAAACAAATTCATCGTTCGTACAACTCATTTGGTAAACTGAAGGATTGATTTTCTATTGTTGAGTGAATACTTATACATGTTCATATATACTCGTACACTGGGTTCATGTTATTATATAAATTATCAATATTACGCTACATTTTTCCTGTGTGAAAATACAATTACGTATCTTTAGCAGGTTGAATACGATTCACCCACAGGCTACGCATACTATGCATATTGTTCTAAATTAATTTACACGTTGTTATTTTGTAGAATGGGCATCATTACATTCAGTTTACAACAACAAATTTTCTAGTTCCATGATTTTAGGAACTCAACGAATCCATTAAATGCTCCAAATAAACGTGTACTTCATCCGCACAGAACAAGTTAATTCAAAAACGTAAAAGTAATTACCTTCCGATGTGGAAACAGGTTTGGAATTCTACTTCGTTATATGATTTTTACAGAACAGGGGTAACAACGTCGAGGTGCCGGTTTTACGAGAAAAACGTAAAGCCAGACAGGTTCGAATTCAATCAGTCAGAGATTCCACCTGTACACGTTTATAATTTCTTACACGGTGGCAAAAATCAACGCAGTAAATGGCAGGAATATGGAAGGAAAGTTATCGAAGCTAGACAGTCGCGAGTGGAAATTTGGAATAACATCGGCTAGTTATAGACAAATACAGCATAGTTGAGGAGAACAGACCGGCAGACTCATGTATTGGACGTAGGATATGCTAGCATCATAGAAGAGAACTCGTAAGAACAAATTCCTTTGATATGTCGAAATCACTAACCGCATCAATATAGGTAATAATAAAAATAGTATTAGAATTTGTTGCTCAACATTCTCCCATTTACAGGACAAAGAATTGAAATCTGGCATAACAATAAAAAAAACAATCCTAATTTGTCAGGATTTAAGGGAATAAATAAACATTAATATAACATATGTAAAATCCCCTTGAGGAAAAGGATACATAAATATATCAGAAAAAGCGCATATTCTGTGGAAGTTCATGCACATGACTTTAAGGCGTTGCTTCTGGAACATGTCATTGGAATTAAAAATTGGAGCTGGTATAACAGGTCACAAACTGCCGACTAATTACATTTCTTCCGATGTTATAAGAGTAAATTACTATTTGTTGTTTTCGACAGAATTTAACCACCTTGCCTTCAGCGATATTCAGATGGAGTTTATTCAATCAACACCAATACTTCAACTTAGATAAATACTCAATCAGTGATGCTATTGATTACAAAGAAACAATTCAAGCCATCTGCGGATATAAATGTTTCACAATAAATATTGCTTATAACAAAGAGCAAAAGATTCAATGGCCCTAAATTTGATCCCTGTGGTACCCCTGGAGATGCTGTACAGCGAAAATACTCGAAGCCATTGTACAAAAACAAATTCAATTTGGCAAGAAGTATCCTGTGGTCAGCTTTACCAAATGCCTTTGAAAAATCCGTCTGCGGGCCTTGTCGATCCAAAATACTTGATGCTAAGTTGACGATAGTTGATCCACCATTCATAAAACCATGTTATATGTTATAAATGAATATTTCTAAAAGTTTCGCAAAATTGGTAATGTTTGAGGTTGATAGATAATATACAGGGTGGCCCATCCATGCGCGGTCGGAATATTACTCATAAACAAATACATTTTGGGTAAATCTAGTTACGGTATGCTATACATGACATTTGAGGGCACATTTCTAAAATATTGGCAATTATACAAGGTGTCCCAATTTTGACCTACATATCAAAGTTGTGATTTTTTAAATGGAATGCAACAAATGTTATTGCATATTATTGGATAAACGAATTCAAAAAAGGAAGATTGATATAGCATACTATGGGGTTTTGGTAATTGGCTACTGAGATGTAAAGTGTTTTGTCCAGAAAAACCGTCCACTGCGGCGGCTCCTCAATCCGCCATTTTGAAATTTGGAGAGCTGAATTTTGTATCAAAAAAAACTCACATACCTCAGCTTTTATCTGATTTGTTATTTTTTCGACTTTTCATGTTTGCTCGTGCAGAGTGGTCAAAAACGCGAATTGACCTTTTTCCAAAAAATGTCAAATGCATCACCCTGTATATTTGTACAAGTTTGGATTCAATGTTTAATATAATAGAACAACACACCAAAATTAACGAAAAAATCACATCATCCATGGAAACAAAAGATGAACAGTGGGCTAGTTCCATATTGCCACTAAGAGTAAAGATTTGACTGCATATATCAGTTTCTGCTCCAATTTGCCGTGCACTTAAATGGGGATTTTCCTGCAACTTTAATAGAACCTCCAACTGATTCGTCTCATTGGTGACACTTGGATTATTTATACATTTTTCACTGTATTTCACTGCTCCACTTGATTCAAAACGTTCTCGTAGTGTGGAAAATGTTTCCGGCCTTGGATGTCGCATATTAGGGTACTGTTGCTTATAAATGCGAGATGCTAGGAAACTATTAATAACAATGATAATAATAATAATATTTATTACCCTCATCAAACAGTATATAGAAAGCTTACAAACAAAAAAAAGCCTCAAGAGAATAAAGGGCTACATCAGCTTGCCCCTTAAAGAAGCAGCTGCGAGAGCAAAAAAAACAAACAAATTTAAACAATTCTATAGTAATACAAATGGCTATTAAGACATTGATAATTACTAATGTTTTAATATTAAGAAATATAGCGAAGTATAGTAAGTAGAGAACTGGAAATTAAGAGCTAAAACGGAAAACGAGGAGAAAGGCTTCGCCCAAAACGAACACCATATTCACCATTTCTTCTTTAGAAAAATTCTTTTTCAAACACGTTTTTATTATAATGCTCACAAAGCTAATTTTGACAGTTTGTAACTGATCAACAATTTATTTGTTTCCAAGGATGATGCGATATTTTAGGGAATTAAGCCGTTCTATAAAAGACGTGCTAATAACCGAAAAAATAGTCGTAAAATCCCCTATGTGTCTAGTATCAAAAAAAGCTTAGAAAAAGTTGAATCCAACCTTGCACAAATATACAGGGTGATGCATTTGAAGTTTTTGAGAAAAACTACAATATGCGAATTTGACCACCCTGTATGAGCAAAAATTAAAATTCGAAAAAGTCAGAAATAAGATCTGAGGTGTGTAAGTTTTCTTTGATACAAAATTCAGCAATCCAGATTTCAAAACGGCGGACTGAGGGGTTGCCGAAGTGGGGGGTTTTTCTAGATAAAACACCGCATAGTATGTTATATCAATTTTCATCTTTTGAATTAGCTTATCCAAATATGCAATAAAATTTGAGGCATTCTATTTGAAAAATCACAACTTTGATATGAGGTCGACATTGGGACACCCTGTATAATGACCAATATTTTAGAAATGCGTCCCCAAATGTCATGTATAACATCCCATAAATAGGTTTTCCCAAAATCTATTTGTTTATGAGTAATATTCCGTCCACACATAGACGGGCCACCCTGTATAACTGAACCTCCAAACCTCCTTCATATGTGATAATAATTATTACCTTTATATCATTCGCATCTTATCTCTCTGCATAGGAAAGCTTTGAACACTTTTACACTTTTATCAACCCTTTGAGTCAAAGATGATAACACAGGAACAATCTTTCACCCAAACATAAACTGTGTAGCTTCGTAAATTTTGATTATCGTCTTTATTTTGCCTGTCCACCATTTTATCCAGTTGCGTGAGGCGGGCCGTTAAATTTTATTACCTCGAACCATAGATAACCACGTGTGTCGTGTGACTATTAAGGTAATTACTTTGAAAGATACAATGGCATAAGGTGATAACATTGTTGAAAGCCTTTTTGCATAGTAGTGTAGAAATTATTATCTAATTTTGCGATTAAAAATAGATCTGATGGACTTCAACATCATTCAGGTGTTTTTCAATACTCTGACTCGATAACATTAAAAACAGTACAGTGTTAATAAAGTGACCTTCACAAACTCTTTCGTTTTTTTTCGTAAAAACCATTACTCATTCATCCAATTTTGAGAGAATTTGTTGAAACTTACCAAGTGTATACTCCCGACAGAAAATTTGAACAAAGGTAACTGAAAAAATACTTTATTGAAACCACATATTGTCATGGCCATCTAGATTGTCGGATTAAAATCTCTTAATTCTTTCCCTTTGAGGTTACGGTTTTATTGCGTGTTCTTCTTATTCTATGTTATCTAATTTCTTGGTGATACTTGCTAAATTTTCGAATACGAATACACGAATTTTTAAAAAATGTTTGACTGTGATCTTGAAGACAAACTTTCTTCTTAAAATTACCACAATAAATCATCCTTTGAAGTATACCTAGGTATATAATTGACACTGGCTGAAATTGATTTGTTCTATTACCATTTCTGTATCCATAACCAACCGAATACGACGCTGTTTCATGTTTTCTAGCAATTGTCGGTACAGTGCAGGTCTAGTCAACATAGTGAATTCAGGTTATAAAAGGATGCTATAAAGGCTATAGGCGAAACCATATATAAAAATTGGTATCCAAATCTGAATCAATCCAAATTAAGTTATATTCGGTTGAACCACCTCGCCAAATTTTGCGATCGGATAGGTCTCTCCTGGGACCCCTCACTTTTAAAACGTGTTGTTTCGGAAATATTTCTTTACGCAATTTTGCTTAAAAGAGTTTTGGAAAAAATACCGCTGCTACATTGTTATATCATACACAACCGTGATATTTTTATAAATTCGTGCAACCAAAATATTTTTTGTTTTTTTTTTATTTTTTTAAGAATTCTTGAAATTCTCTGGAATTTTGTGAAGCTCTTTGAAATTTCTTGAATAATTCCTAAATTTTTCGATATATCCTCCAGTCTGTTGAAATTCTCTTAAAATTTTTTAAATTTTTTGATATTACTTTCGGTATTTATTGAAATTTTTCGAAATTTTTTTTAATATCTTGAAATTTTTTGTTGGGCAATGAAAATTTCGGAAATCTCAAAATTCACTGTACATATGCATCAGTGCTTTCTTTCGTACTTAACAGATCGACTGCCAAAATCACGAATTTTTGTCTAGAAAATTGACAAAAATCGGAGAAACCACATTTTCACCCATTTCCTCTGATTTCTGACATTTTAATCGTAGTATATCATAAGTTGGTCAACTCAAAGGCTCAACATATACTATACATGTATTTTTGTATATTTTTCAATGTTCCATAATCTAAATTTTTCTCTGTTTCCCGAAAGAATTCGTAAACAGGAAAAACCGCATTTCAGATTATTTTCTTCGATTTTTGATGCTTCTGGATAAAAAAAAATAGCTCGCTTACCTTGTAACCCATTTCGTATGCGCGTTTTTCAGTTTTTTTTTTCATTCCGTTAAAATAATAGTTATTTGACCGGAAAATCGGCAAAAATTGAAGGAACCTTTATAACAGATTTTTCCGCTTTTCAGTATTTTTACAGTAGGATATCATATGACTTTGTGCATTTCTCCAGGTTTCGTTGTCAAAATTGTGATTTATAGCCGGGAAAATTGCGATAATAAGAAAATTCGTTAACGGTCTACAATTTTTTACGTTTTTGATTAGGGAGGGAGTACTTGGTTACCAGAATAAACTATTTGGATTTGCTCATGATCTTGACAGTTCCTTTGTGAAAAGCAGGATTTCTTGTCCGAAAAGTGAAAACAAAAATTATTTTCACCTTTTTTTCAATTTTATACATTTTGAGAGTATGATATAACTTCGCTGAGTCAAAAAATCCATGTACACATGCATCAAGGACCCTAAGGGACGACCTATTGATCTATGTAAAAAAATTGACTAAGTCGCCTACAGCACGTCGTCGACCGGTGCACCGTTGGTGGTAGCTGGTATCCCGCCAATTGACTTGCTGGCACTCTATTAAGGGGCATCGAAGCTACCAGCGACTAAAGAGAAGTGTTTTTTGTCAGATGGCACTTGGATTGACAAGGGATAGATTGCCATACTGCACAGGACATTGTTGCTTTGACAGCTACCTGAAAAGGATAGGAAAGAGGAGGATACTCCTAATCACCTTCCAGAATGTGGTAGGTGGGTTGACTACCAGACCTAGCTAGAACTGACGCTCGACGAGAGGCTCACTGCTGACAATCTTTCCACGCATATACGCGAGTTAAAGTGATTTGATACTCCACCAAGGGTGCGTCGAATGATGCTGAATAAGGTACATATGTACGTAGGTATAAAAGTACGTATGTGAACGATAGATGGCTGATACATTCGATATAAAATCCTAGTGCAACGCTACCCACTATGAAGAAATACAATAAGCATTACCGGAGTGGGATGTATGGCGAATCTCACACTTCGGGCAGAAAGGGCCGGCAGGACAATAATGTCAAGTTGGTCTGCCTGATACTGGCTAGAAAAGCTTTCCCCTGCCAAAAAGGCGATTTAACACAATACACCCATGAATTTGTATAACTTTGGGGGCAATTTTAAAATGCAGTTTTGCTTATACCTTCTGTTTGCTTGATTCCTTTGTCAGTCCTTCGTATATTTTGAACCACCTGATAACAAGTTGCTTATTCGCCGGATTGTTTCTTTTATGTGAGGTACGAAAACGGGGTAGATCCAACCTCAAACACACTTCCTAGCCCATAGATAGTTTGTAGGCCAATTTATCGCAGGGGACTTTCCAAACTCTATTTCTGGCACAAACGGGTATAAATATTCGAGTCGGTAATCTGTACCGAGTGCAACATATTGATTGATGTTTATTTAGAATGCAACGGTTGGAGTTACAGCTGTTACATGGACATCCACTCGACATTCTAACTCATCGATACTATTCTTGTTAGCGTGGGTCGATACATTTTGTAGTATTTTTAGATGCAGGAGAATCAAACGAGCTTCTGATTCAATCAGGTCTACAGTATATTCAGATAAGAGATAGACCGGACATAAACAAGACCACGTGATCATCGAACGCTGTAACATTCGGCAGGGACCTATTAAGAGTCACGCAGTACATATTTTAGATAGTAGATGCTGCTTTGCGTAACTTTGTAGTAAATTAGCACAATTCGATGTGTATACGATTGGTGATGGATATAGGATCATGTGGGGGTGGGGTAAGAAATATATAATGATGTAAATATACATAAGGGTTTCAAAATTTTCGCTTCGATTTCCAGCTTCGGATGCCGCCTGATGTTTGGTGAAATACAGTCGAATATAATCTCAAAATGGCGTTTAAATTAGCCTAAATTAAAAATAATCGTATATCTCTTAAAATTGCTTTTAGAATATTGATTAGTATATTTTTTGATTTCTAGGTAAATATGTAACCAAATTAAAACGTTCAAAACGTAAAAAAATGTGCATGGTTGAACATTGTCAGAAAGTAGATTCTTGAATAGGTTTTGCCAAAATGGGTTCAAAAATGTGAATAATTAATTAAAAAATACAGTAGCTTTATAATTACTTATA
The DNA here is from genome assembly GCA_963669975.1 of Acanthoscelides obtectus. NCBI lineage: Eukaryota > Metazoa > Arthropoda > Insecta > Coleoptera > Chrysomelidae > Acanthoscelides > Acanthoscelides obtectus. Next base: position 76,038,481 of record CAVLJG010000009.1, read on the forward strand.
ACTTACCGACTTTGATGAACGACATCTTTTATTGGAAAGATGAGCTTGATGAGCTTTCATCATCGCTACTGCCTGAAGCACCAACGTCAATAATGAATGGCTCGACTTGTTCCTCTAAAATATTGTCCAGTTCCCACATTCTCTTTTCAACTTTGTCTTTCACGTGCCTAATACAGTTTTCCCATTTTTGCGCTGTTACTAATTCTAGTGCTTCTTTGAAAAGTCCATTGAGGTCACAAAATTTAAAAGTTGTATTGTGCTTAGCTATATAATTTTTAACCTCTGCCCATATGAGCTCAATGGGATTGAGCTCGCAATGGTATGGAGGTAAACGGAGCACAGTTTTATTTTGACTTGCTGCCATTTCGTCAATGGCGTATTTTTGATATTCCGCCTTGTGATCCTTGACAATTCTTAATAATTGTACTTTCAGCATTGCTTCTTCAAAGTTGATATTTTTCGAGCGGAGCCAATTTTGAACATCAACCTTCCTTGACGCCGTTGTTGGGACCTTCTCCATTCTTCGAGAATGATAAGGCGCATTATCCAACACAATTACTGCGTTTTCCTCTCAGTTCGGTAAAATTTTTGAAAACCACTGTTCAAACGATTCGCCGTTCATTTCCTCGTGGTAATCTCCAGTTTTCTTAGACTCAAAGCACCACAGACCGTCAGCAACAAATCCACCCTCACTGCCAATATGGCAGATAATGAGCCTTTTCCCTTTACCTGGAAATCGAAGTACTAACTGGTGTAGATTTATTTCAATAAGCGAACCTTTTTCAAATGTTTTCATCACATTCAGCGAAAAAACATTGAGACATGAGTATCAGATTGCTATAATTGGGATTATTTAGTCATATTGAAAGAAAGAATATTGAACGTCGTATGATTACTCAGCGCTTCACAATTTAATTTAAAGTTATAAACCTTTAAAAAATGAATGATCAGGAACCTGAAATACGCGCAAATATTAATATTAACAAATTATAACTTTATAAAGCTTAAAGTGTGAATTAAAATGATTAGAAATATTAGGAACGGTACACAATATAAAACTTAGTAACTTTAAGTTTATAATATTCAACATATTTTAAGATTATATTAAAAAATTATTGAAATATCGAAAACACATAAAAACATGGCTTAAAAAAGTTCTAACAAATGAAAATGACAATAAAACATCCACGCATTTTATCGAAAGTTATAAAAGTTTCGTTACTTGTAATATGTTTTATCTGCCCCCTGGAATTAATGTTTAGAACCTTGTTCCCAAGGTTTGAAAAACATCCGATTGTTGTCTATTACTCGTATTTACCTGCTGGATTTTTTAATCCGGTGGACAGTCCATCTAGAAAGGCCCTCCTGGATGAAGTTACAGAATCATCAACCCATACTTTACTTGTAGTGTGTCCTGCGTTTACCCACGTTTCATCAAGGTAATAAATCTTCCTGTTTTGATTTCTATATTTCCCAATTTTTATTAAATAATCCCTCCTCCATAGCACAATTTCTTCTCTATCCAGTAGTAAACTATTACGACCCCGTTTTTTCCATTTGAAATTTAAATGCTTCAGTAACGCATGGAAAGTTGATCGTTTGAAATTTGGCAACGTTGTATCTCCATTTACCTCCTGCAGTACTTTATCTATAGTAGGTATTTCATTCCTAAAGAAGAATTCATGCACTTTCCTCCTCATCGCATGCTTATCAGCTTCATCCAATGATTTAACAATACTTTTGCGATGTTTACTGGTCATTGGCTCAGAAAAGGTGTGATTTTTTTTGTATTGTCTTAACACATTAAACACTGATGCGCGACTTTGTGAGAGACCTTCACAACAATTTCTTTGATGGTTGATGCCTCGTTCTCCTCGCGATCGATCTTATATATTCAAAATGACCTCTTTCATTTCTGCACTCAGGTGTGTTTTTTTAGAGCGTTTCCTAGGTGGACTACAAGAGTTTACAACTTCATCGGCAGTATCTGTACTACTGGGCATTTTGCGCAAGCAGTTGATAACAATAACAATCAATAACAAGGTATAACAATAACAACGACAAACTCAACAACTTAATAAGATAACAAACGAAAACGTCCAAAGAAATATCAAATTGCAATGATGCACACGACATACGTAACACGTCTGAACCTGAATGTGACTCTGCCTTGATACGACTGCTCTGCCGCTCGGCATAGGCATTTAATTGCGAATTGACCAATGAGGGCTCCTGTTTTACGTCGAGACGGCGGCGTTAGCGTGAAAATCACCCGAACCTTTTGTTTACATCCGGTCTATCTCTTATCTGAATATACTGTAGGAAGTCGTAAAAGACATGTTGTGCTTATGCATTCATAGATAAGCAGCACTTCATTACTTCATTACTAGAATCACTGGGCAACGGATAAGTTAGAAATATCATCCCAAATGTTTTTGGTGACATGGTAGTCTTCTTACTTAGGTGTCTCAGCTGTGGTGGTTAAAATGCAAGAGAACTCCTGACTCATTCAGAAGCTCTTGTTGCTACATGATCAGACGTTATATCACACTTGGATCGTCGCTTCTATTTACTTGTTGCTGCCTGCCCAGGCATTTATGACCCGCAATCATCTGAGCAGCACTCAAGGGTAGGTCTTATTATCTGGACCTCGTACAGAGTGAGGAGACCAGCTGAAGCGAATGGCTCTTTGATAGAACTCGGCCATCCATCGAAGCCGGATGAGCGTGCTTCTTGCTTATCAAGGTGGAGTACAGTGTTTTGGAAGTATTAAAATGTACAAGATTGTTAGTCCCCAGACACTGATCACTGGACAACAAATTTTAGTTTTTTAATTGTATCTTGTGAGAAAAGTGCACTTCTTTGTTAATTTTGGGGCGCTGAATCCAAAAATGACAATGAAATAAAAAAATTAGTTGCGGTTTAGAAAAAAAACTTTTTATTTTTAAGGATATATTAAAAAAAGTAACAAGATTCATATACTTATAAGAATCACTATATGCGCTGTCTTTTTGCTTTTCTTTTATGGATCGTTTCTGGAGCATCTCTACCAAGAGTCCAACAGTAGTCTGCAAGCATGGAAGGATTCCACTTTCCCTGATACCTTTTTTCCATTGTTGAAATATCCTGATGAAAACGTTCGCCGTGTTCATCACTTACGGCTCCGCAATTGTCAGGAAAAAAGTCCAGGTTTGAGTGTAGGAAATGTATCTTAATAGACATACTACAGCCCATCTTTTGATACGATGACAGCATATTTTTGACAAGGGTTTTATAGTGGTCAGCTTTTCTATTTCCCAAGAAATTAGTGACCACCAGACGGAAATCATTCCAAGCAATTTTTTCAATACCTGTTAAAGTGTTTTCAAACTGTGTATCTTTCAAAATATTTCGAATCTGTGGCCCAACAAAAATACCTTCTTTAACCTTTGCCTCACTTAGTCTTGGAAATTTCTGACGCAGGTATTGAAAAGCAGACCCATCTCTATCTAATGCCTTGACAAAGTTTTTCATTAGGCCTAACTTGATATGCAGTGGTGGTAATAAATTTTTTTTCGAATCTACTAATGGCCTGTACATTTTTTTGACCTGGCTCTAGGAATTGACGAACAGGCCAGTTTTGTCTGGTGTAATGAAGTGCATTTGCCCGACTGTCCCATTCACACAAAAAAGAGCAAAACTTTGTGTAGCCTAGCTGCAGCCCAAGTAAAAGTGCAACAACTTTCAAATCGCCACAAATATGCCATTGGTGCTCATCGTATTTTATGCATGTCAATAGGTACTTCATATTATCATATGATTCTTTCATGTGAACTGCAAACCCTACAGGAAGAGATGGTAAAATATTTCCAATATGCAAAAACACTGCCTTTAAACTCAATGTTGAACTGTCTATAAACAATCTCTATTCTTCTGGGTTATAGTTTATATTTAAAGCCGCCAGTAAGCCGTTAATGTTACTGCAGAAAACCAAGTTATTCTCCATATTGAAAAATGGTTCTAAGTCTTTGTGGCGTTTACGAAAAACACATACCGAAACATCGTCTTCTAACAAGTTCTACTGCTGCAGTCTTGATCCAAGTAACTCTGCCTTACATTTTGGAAGTTCTAAATCTCTTACAAGATCATTTAATTCTGACTGTGTTATTTTGTGCGGTTGGTGGCATGACGTGCTCGGTATAAAATCAGGATCTCTTGACGTTGATAGCATATCTTTTTCCTGACGAATCACTCGCCATGATCTGATTCGTTTTCTGATTCGCAAGTGTAGGATTCTGGGGGTTTTGGAATAGGATTTTCGTCACTGTGAGGCACAGGTCTCATCGCAGATGGTATGTTTGGGTAGTTAATAACCGATTTTTTTTTCTTGGACATACCTGTGGCTTGTCCAACACAAGGTACCATGCAAAAGTAACAATCATTAATATGATTTGTAGGCTCTCTCCAAACCATTGGGACAGCAAAGCGCATAGACCGTTTTTTGCCATTTAACCAGCTCCTCAGACTTGAAGCACATGTATTACAGCAGATGTGGGGTGCCCACTGTTTGTATTGATCACCTAGTTTACAACCGAAATAAAGCTGATATGCCTTTGTTATTAGTGGAGTAATAAACCGTCTCTGAGACGCAAAAGTCACATCACCACACACGTAACAAAACTGATCTGGATTGTTTACACACTTTCGAGACATCTTGCATGAACGCTGTCAGCCAACTGAGGAAAGAACGGCTAATATAAAACAATATAATGTACACGTATGTATAACGAAACACAATCATGCCGATGACATCATCTTTCCTTGCCGAATATAAAAATGTAGCACGTGCATTCTGGTGAATTACAGTATATTAACACTGTCACAGCAGGAACACATATAATTACCGTATCTCTAAAACTTGAACTAATATTGAAAAAATAAGTTTCATTCCGGTTTTAGCACATTAAAAATAGTAATATTTTGTTGATTTTATTTAGGATATTTTTTGGCTGTTGATCAGAGATAATCACCAGGTCTCTTGTCAGAGAGAAAGTCGCCGCTAGTCCTCTTTGCTGTCATCAGCGGATCGGATTGATATTACAGGAACAGATATCATTGATAGGTAAGAGGACCAATGTTGGACCACAATATTTTTAGTGGCAATGTATTTATAAGCAACTGCGTTTGTAGCTACAATTAAGCCATAAGTCAATTTGTTATCACAGTCAAGAGTCAATTAATTCACATCACGATAAAACACGTGTAGTGAAATTGAACAAATTCTTAATACACATGTATTCCCTATCTGCAGATCTGTAACACAGGATCCTACTAAATCAAGTCATAATACTAATGTTCGGCGCTGTAAAAGCTCATGTCAGCACTGGCCTGGATCAACACGGTCAAAATAATATATCATGATGGGTCAATTAAAAATTGAGATTGGCGGAACATAGAACCCCATGAATCAGCAATATTTCGATAGCTGTGAGTGAACACTCAAGTTTGCAGTTTTTTATAAAGGTATATCTATATTAATCATCAATTTGATATTAGTTTTTTAGAGTCGGAGCGATTTCACACATAAAGAGGCCGAGAAAAAGTTGATGGGTCTATCAAGCGTCTGTCGGATCAGATATTTACTAGTGATTATCGAGGTTTGGCTTATGTGTTACTTCGTGATAGTCTCCAACGTTTTTGTGTCCGAATCAAAACACATATGTTTAAAACTCATCTTTATTGTATGATCCTTCTTCAAGCACAATTGACATCTTTCTGACAATGTATTTTATTTTTCAGTCTTCCAGGTGTCACTTTGATTGTGTTTTACTGGATAACAAAACGACTACCGGTTAGACTGAACCCCACTATCAGAATATATGGGAAGAATTATAAATACTTGGAGCATTTATAGAGCTAAAGTGTTTTAGTAAGAATAAGAGTTTTTATAGTCACATCTGGAATCTATTTTCACTTCATGCAGAACCGTTTTGATGCCCCCAAAGACCCGTTTTGAATCATAAACACTAATTATGCATAAGTCAAAACAATTTGGTATATATACAAATATATATATATATATATATACAAATATATATATATATATATATATATATATATATATATATTCATCAACTGCCCGATTCTTTGAGCATTGTTTATGTAGGTATATTATTGACCGAAATGCTTAACATTTTTTGAGACTCTAAACTAAAGCATAAAGTTTCCTAAATCTGGAATATCTTTTGAGGGCGGAGTTTGCTTATTAAGATTTTTCTAATATGTGTGTGAATCAGCTGCTCAACAGTATGCATATTTTTTAAATAATATATGACACTTTTCTTCTGGAATTATTGATTTATTTATTAGGATATTTGCATTCATAATGATAACTTACACCGCATAACCTATGAAAGTGTGAAACGTCAGAACTTCATATTGTCTCCACCTGTAGTGTGAATTAATCAAAATAGGGATCAGTATCATGAAGACATTTGCAGACCTTATGAAGTTATTCAGCTGTTATCCGACTGGCCTGCATTTCTGTGGAACTAATCGCAGTATGACGTTAAAGCTGGCAACACCGTCCGGCACCAATTGACTAAACGATATACGGAGTCCAATGTGCCAAAAATAGTATCATAATATACTTTGGGATGCCAATTGAAGCACGTTTTGACTTAGATTTGAAACAGTCTATACAGCAAATATACTCTAGGAGTATATCTAACAAGAATTATTTACGGGTGGCAACTTGGACCCCAAATAAATATACATATATACATACGAGTATATGGTATATTATATTCCGTGCAAAACGATTATTACGGGGACTAGAAGGGAATCTACCTAGCCATGAAACAAAAGACGCACGATTTTTTTGATGATTTTATTTTTCAATATAATCCCCTCCTAATCCACTTATCAATGCACTTGGACCGTTCCCCATCCAGTGAACTTATACCCTTATACAAAACACGTTTCTTTTTGAATCTCCAAAATGTCGGCTGCTTTTAGGTTGCTATCTGAGGCTAGACGACGTCCTCGAAGATTCTTCTTTAGCAATCTAAAGAAATAAAAATCAAGCGGATTCGAGTCCGGACTACAGGGAGGATGTATTTTGACGAAGCTGCATTCCTGCACAATTGGTCTAATTGTGACAGGCTAAAGCGCAGTGGCATTGCCATGCAGCAGAGATACTTTTGAGCGAATGCGAAGATACGTCCTGGTCTAACAACCAAACGCTTGTTTCGTTTTTAACCACACAATAGAATAAACAAAACTGCTAGTTTCTCTGTTTCGACTGTCATTTCCGTAAGCTTTGCCGCAGCACAAAGTCTGAGCCAAGAGTAAATAGCTAATAATTCCACATGCCAGATGAAAGCCATATACTGCTTTGCTGCGCCTGCAAAGGTAAAACAAACACATAAGGGAAGCACGTTTCCTTCCACGGATATACACAAAATTCGTTTATCTCCTTTTAGAGACGCGCACCAAAATAATATCGTCGACGCTTAACTATTTCGGGCGAACATGCCCTCAAACCAATTTCCATTTAAATAGCAAAGTTTTTAAGACGGCCTTACCGTCTCACCCCCGCCCTTAGAGTCGCTGCGCTGTTGCCGCGTGCAGCGAAAAATCGTAGTGTTAAAGATATGGGTTAAAATGACCATCGACTATGTCTATCTGATAGATACAGAGTAATGCCAGAAAAAATGCCTCAGTGTAATGAAACTATAATCTCTCCCATGCTGCTTACAATTCGTCTGAGCATGAGATACATGTTTTATACAAGACTTGCTTGAAAAAGTAGAGAATCTTCAGTACAAACATGTTAAACACCCGAAGACCACCCCGAGAACTTGAAAAATCAGGAATTTTTTGGAAAAAGGTTCCTGGAAAGCAGCACGAAAGAGCTAACCATGGTTGACTGTATTTGGTCGGATGGGTGAAAGCACAGCATGTTTATTTAATTTTGTTCAATCACAGGTAGATCACATCTATCGCACAGCTAGAATTACGTGGTTAATGGGCCACAAATCTTGCGGTCTGAGATGTATTCAGCCTCAAAAGGGAATAAGTATAATAGTAAAAGGGAAATAAGATCTTTCCAGAAAATCAACATGGTTTCTTGCCAGATTGGGGCACGACGAACTCTAGTTTGCTTATGACATGATCTTTATTTTTTCTATGTTTGATTTATATGTCTCGAGTTTATAGCCTTTGCTCAACTCCTTTGTTATGTATAATATTAGTAATATCAATAAAATAATAACAATGTACCCCGCAAAAGACGGGGTCACGTGGTACAGGTCAGTATTTTAACATTGACGTTTTGCCCCGCGGTCAAAAGACGTAACTCGCTTTAGATGCAAAGAAAATACGTATATGCCTTCAAAACCGAGCGCTACTTTTTTACAAGCCTGGCAACATCGCGCACGTTAGGAAGTTATCATAAATAAGGGATGCTCGCAGTGGGTCCCCGAGGTGTTTGATTTAAGGATACGAATCCTTCAGGGGCCCGAAAATTTTTTGCAGCTGCTTTGATGTAGGAGCGGTTTGGGTATTGTTTCCTTGCCTACTGACAAATTATCAATTCCGAGGGTGGATAGTCTCCCCGCCCCTCTACCGCCTGTTATTTGTGTGTGTGTGCGAACGATGATGAGATAACCGGGATAAACCGGGATCAGGGTAAGGAGCTTGTACGCCGGCGGTTGATGCTCACAGATCGGTTGGTTATGCATGTAACGCTTATGTAGGGATACCTAACGTTTTGTTTCGTGTTGTTTGTCTACAGTTGAATGTGTATGTTACACTATGTACAAAGGGATTTCAAACTAATTAAAGATTAGTTCATAATAATAATGTCTTTATTTCCATGAGACTCAACAATAGAGTATTGAAATTGACAAACATCATAGGCTAGGGAAAATGGTACATTCATCTTTAAAAATACATCGGTAAAAGGAGAACTAGTAAGCATCACGTACTTTAGTAATCATTCAATAAATATAGAGGATTGTATATAAAAAGATCTCTGATCTTTCTTTTAAAAAGTGTTATTGACTGGATACTCTTTATACAGGGTGGTCCATAAGTTCTTTGAAATTTCAAATTTGAATAAAATTTAACGGGTGAGCGTGAGCGGCGCGGGCGAGGTGGGGGCAGTATCTTCAGTGTCTGGGAATTCAGTCGCCATGGAGTGTTTCACTGGAGCGGATCGTGCTTTTTGTGTGCGCGCGTTTTATCAAAATAATGATTCGGCAACCATTGCGCGGCGTAAATATCGAGAATACCACAATTTACACAATTTTACAAAGTGTCCAACAGCTCAAACGATTAAGAACTGGGTTGCTAAGTTCGAAGAGACTGGTTCGACGTTAGATAAACAGCGGTGGGGTCGACCAAGGACAACTCGTATTGAAGAAAACATTGTGGTACAGTCTGTTCGTCAAAATCCTACCCAGTCTACTCGTAAGCGTTCCAGTGCAGTAAACGTAGCCAGAACATCATTACAGCGGATTTTAAGGAAAGATTTACGTCTGCACGCTTACAAAATTCAGTTAGTGCAGGAATTAAAAGATAATGACGCTATTCAGAGACTAAACTTTGCGAATGAAATGTTGGCTCGATTTTCTTCGCTCAATAATGTGTTGTTCTCGGACGAGGCTCACTTCCATTTAAACGGGCATGTAAATAAACAAAATTGCCGTTATTGGAGCCCCGAAAATCCAAGGCGTAAGCATCAGAAGCCCTTACACAGCCCTAAAGTTACAGTTTGGGCTGCTATGTCAGCGCATGGCATCGTAGGCCCTTATTTTTTTGAGGACGGCAGAGGTCGCGCATTAACTGTTACTTTGGAGCGGTATGTAGCAATGATAGAAGAGTTTTTGACACCAGCGTGGCAGAATTTTCCAGGCTATAATACGCAGACCTGGTTTCAACAGGAGGGAGCAACTGCCCACACCTCCAACACTTCTATGCCCGTCGTCTGTCAACTTTTTCCCAGCAAAGTAATTTCTCGAAGAGGAGACATTTCCTGGCCACCACGTAGTCCAGATTTGACCCCAATGGACTTCTTTTTATGGGGCTACCTCAAGAGTAAAGTGTACGACACCACTCCGCGATCAGTTGATGTCCTGAAAGAAAATATCCGAGGAGAAATGGCAAGCATTACAGTGTTGACTTGCCGCGCAGTCATCGACAATTTTAGACATCGTTTATATGAGTGCCGTGATCGTAATGGATTGCATTTAGACGATGTGATTTTTAAAACATAATTCCCATTCAATAAAGATGATAACAAAATATAATAATTCTTCATAATGTAACTAGTTTGGTTTTATTCCTTTTTTTCCAGCTCAAAGGACTTATGGGCTACCCTGTATATAGTCTGGTAATTCTGGTAACATAATTGTGGAGATTTTTGAAGTCAACGGCAACCCGTGAGCTACAGTGGTTAGCTGGGATAATGGCCTCAAACCCTGGGTAGACTCTTTGGAGGCTATAGCTCTTAAAACTTTCTTTAACATAGACGGCACAGTTATAGACATACATCGAATGTACCGTCATTATTCTTATTTTTTTGACAGATTTTGAACAACAAAGATCTCCTTCACTGTACAACTGTTGCCCCAACAGATGACTCCATAGTTAAGAACAGAGTCTACATACTCAAAATAACATATTCTTAACCATGTCACATAAGAACCATAATCTGTATCAGCGCTTAGATAGTTTGCCTAAGATCACGTCAATATGCTCCTTCCATGATAAATTCTCATCTAAATGAATATCAAGAAATTGGACAGCAGTTGTGTGCTTTATGCTGTGACCATCACATCTAACTGAAATACTCTGACCGTTTTTATACGTGTTAAATAGAACCATATTCGTTTCGCTGCTGCTAAGAGCAAGACTGTTAGCAGAACCGGAAAATAGCATTTTGTTATAAACTTCGGAAGCTGTTTGGCTTAAATTTGAGATATTATTAGACTTTATTGTTAATTTCGTAACATCTGCACGTTTTTTTTAATTTCGTGTTACAATGATTTAAAAATATGTCATTGATGTATAACATAAATAAGGTAGGACATAAGCTACTGAACTGGGGCGCTGAGAAAATTTTAATTGGAGATGAAACTAGAGATGTAGACTCGGTTTTAACTCGAACGGCTTGCGTCCTTTGATCGTAGAACGACTGGTCAATAACGAGCACGATGCCGAATTCAGTAACTAAATAGCTTGTATAATTAAATATCGTGATTCACCGTGTCAGAGGCATGGCTAAAATCGACAAATACCGAGAGAGTATTTTGCTTACTATCAAGGCTTTGTATAACCTCATTATAGACACAAATTAATGCACTTTGGGCAGTAAACCATCCACGGAACCCAAATTGCTTGGCATTGATAATATTCAACTGATTAATGGATCTAGTGAGGCGAGAACATTTGATATAACTTTGAAAAAGCTGAAAGTAGCGATATACCTCGGTAAATGGAAAGTAAATGTATGTCACCCTTTTTGTGGATATGAATAACTGTAGCGCTTTTTAAGACGTAGGGGAATGGACCTTCCTCGAATGACGCATTGAAAAAATGCGTTAAAGGTGAGACCATTATGTCTGCAACAATAGGAAGGAGCGAGCATGGAGTGTTGTCTTCTTTAAATGACAGCATTTAGTCTGTTGTTGTATGTGTTAAAACTAAAGAATCGGACGGAATTGCTGCCAATAACAGATCCTTGGGTTTTTCTATATGTTCTATATTTTCGGGATGCTTTCTGATGCCTGATGTTTTTTTTGATAAGGGGAAGGCGTGGCTGGCTTCTGGAAATACCAGCTTCAAAACAGCTACAAGCAAAGCTGGAAGAGTGAATGGTGGTTCTCCGCAATGCCTCCCACTAAAACGAATCAGACATTGAACAAACTTCTTCAGGATATGCATTAATGCACGTAGTCCGATGGTATAAGAAAAAAAAAATACTTACTGCTGAAGATTAGAATCTCATAAGAAAATGGACGGGGTAGCACCCAAACCAAAACAACTAAACGTAAGGTACTACGTATATGAAGGAGTACTGCTCCACAAACTGGTGTACGGCACCTAATGTCCCATAAACCAATGGTGCTCACACCACAATCTCAGGGGAAAAGTGACTGACATGAAACACCCAACTTTATGAAGAAAGGTTCAATGAGTGGCTTTGAAGAAGGTATGTTCGATAGAAAACCAAGTAACGGAGAAAAAACCCAGAGCTTTTTCCCAACACAATACTGAAACACTGAGAAAAAATATATAATGCGTGTGAAATTATACAATCAATAAACTATGAAATTTACCAAAAGAAAATCACTGAAAATGGTTTGGCCTAGGAATAGGCACTCTACCATTAATAAAAAGAAATTCAAATTACTTGTAAGTGATCAAAAATAGTAAAAAAAGGCTACGTAATTTTGGTACGTGACAGTAATAATCTAATGACCTTGAAATAATTGTAATGATGAAAGAGTTTTTAAATTACTTTACACTTTAAGATGTTTTCTCAACGTTTTGTATTCAACGATCACAAAAGATAAATTTGTCTATCACTAATCCTGTGATTCTCTATGTTTCCACTAATTATAATTGTAGGATTCTGAAGCAACTAAGTATTAGTGAATCAAGCAAATTAGTAGAAAAAAAGGTAATCATATTTTTTTTTAACCACAAAAAAGAACAGTAAATTGTGAACGTCTCCAGCTTCTGAAGTACTCCTCCAATTGAAGAAGGAGCTCTAAGATCGCGACTGTGCCTCTTTTCGGTCAGTCTGTTTGTCTGATTGTCTGTTGTCTATCCGGTAATATACTAAGTGACATATAAATCCGAACACCCAGTTTAAATGGTTTTATTTTAATAAGAATTGGTGAATGTATTTATCTTACTGTAAATAATAAGTGAACAAATTTTCAGCCTTATCAGTTGGACATTCCGGTTTTTATACTGCTTTTTTTTAATTCACTAACGCTCTAAAAATGAATATTTCAGCCGCAGTAAAGAATCAACGTTGGCAGATTTTGGTTCTTGACATCCTTTACGATCGGTTACGATACCTAGAGTACGGAGACCTGTACGATTTCGTCTACTTAGTGAGTTTTGATAGGGGCCGTATAGTGGGACTTCGGGAAGCTGGACTTTCTTTTCGGGCAATTGCAGTTAGAGTGCAAGGAAGTGTAGACACTGTGATTAGGTGTTGTCAGGCATGGCTTAGAGAAGGCCGTACGCAAACAGCAAGGGGCACTGGACGCCGCCGTAGAACAACCGTGAAGATCGCCGCCTAAGATTATTGGCCTTAAGGGACCGTTTCTCCACTACCAGGTCCATTGCAAATGAATGGTTTGCAGAACACGGAAGACCTATTGGCATGCGAAGTGTTTACCGACGAATGAGAAGTTTTGGCTTGTTTTCATACCGGCCACACTGGGTCCTCCCTTTAACTCGAGAACACCGACGTAATCGCCTTGAGTGGTGCAGACAACGGTCACTCTGGGATCAGGAATGGAACAGTACTGTCTTTAGTGACGAGTCTCGATTTTGTTTAGGCATGCACGATGGTCCTGCCAGGATTAGAAGGCGACGTGGTGAAAGAAGGAATCCACAGTTTTTTGTTGAAAGACATGTTCATCACACTGTTGGAGTTATGGTTTGGGGTGCTACAGCTTATGGTTCCAGGTCACCTTTAATCTTCATCAGATGTAACATGAACGCGCAGCGTTATATCCACGAAGTTCTAGAACCCCATCTTTTACCCTATCTTGACACCCTGGCAGATCCAACTTTCCACCAAGATAATGCCCGACCACATGTTGCAAGAGTCACAATAGATTTCTTTCAACACAATGATGTCACATTGTTACCATGGCCACCAAGATCTCCCGACTTATCCCCAATTGAGCACGTGTGGGATATGATGGGTAGGAGATTACTCAATTTGCAACGTTCTCCTCAGGCTCTAGAAGCACTTCGAGAGGAGTTGGTGGTTGCCTGGAATGAGATACCACAGGAGGACATTGACCACCTGATCAGAAGCATGCCTAGGCGCGTTGGAGAATGCGTAGCACATAAGGGTGCATCCACACATTATTAAAGGTCAAAGTGCTTTAAATCAGTGCAATCATTTACTTATTAAGCTTCATTAAGTACTTATACAAAATTTTATTGAAATAAAACCATTTAAACTGGGTGTTCGGATTTATATGTCACTTAGTATATTTAGCCCTCTATTAGCCTGAGCATACTTCTAAGATTTTATGAAAGTTTGACAAGATTGCTTACCAGAAAACTTCATGGGTTTGGAAACGTCCCCGAAATTATACTTTTATTCTCTGCATTCTTTTTGGTCAGAGTTTAAAAATAAATACCAAACTTCTGGCACTTTAGAACCTTATGGTGTAGACATATTTCGTTCATCATCAGCGACTGTTAGAATTTCCGTGACCTGAATTTTTTGCGGATTTATGGCGGTACGTGGAAAGCAGTGAAACAGTTTAATTAGCTCAAGTTTTTGAATAGCCACAAACTTCCATTTCTCAGTTTTTTTTTACATTCTGATCGTTAATGAAGGAAACCATTCAAAATCCACTATTGACGTTTTTTTCCTCAACTTGCTAGATCAGTGATGTTCAATTTGCTAGCGTACCTAGATATTTTTACAACAGTGAACATCCTAGACGATAGTCATAACTCTCACTCACGCACCGAGTCCAATGTATCTATTCATAGAAAAAAGCTCGTCAATCTAACCTGGCATTCGTCATATTTGCGTTCTTCATAATTAACATGTCCAAAGACCGAGCATTCTGAAAATAAATCCTAGACAGGCAATCAGCATCGTTTTCCCAGAATGATACATCCAATATTTTAGGTAATATATGTCAGGTTCATCTAAATATATTATTTGGAACAAATATTGTAACACCTGCGATAAATTACCAAACCAAACATTAATATTATGGACCAAAGGGAACATACCTTATCGAAATTCTATTTGACAGAAGCTGTCACAGGTCTCTGAATATTAGTGATTTCTATTGAAATATTGAATAACATCGTGAAAAAGTACTGTATTATAAACAAGACCACTTTTTGATTCCAACATGATGCTTTTGTACAGAAAAAACAAGACAACTTTCATGTATTGTGATACATGTTATAGGTTTTGTTATAGTATGGATTTGTCTGTATTTTGCAAGAAACTAGAATATAAAAGATGTACATTCCATCCAATTCCCCATCTTCCTCTACGTCATAATAGTAATCATTTATTAATTTATGGGTTAATGAATTTCTTCAAAGCAATAAAAACATTATGTCCTCTCCATCCTAAATTACAGATAATATGTGTAAGACGTGTCAATCCCTACATCTCCCTGATGCATAATGCAATTACTATGGACATAGACAAAAAATAATGAAAAATGTTTCACAAATAATGTCTTTTAAGTTCAAAAATCAAAAAAACTAGTAATATTTATTGTTTGCCTTTTTGACTGGCGAGGATATCTATCTGTCACTCGCAGGGTTGCCAAGTCTAACGACGATCACGTCCCGTGCTGGAGGGTGCGAAATGAATCTTTTACATTTGCTGGCTTTGAATTTTTTTCGTGAAAATTTACTAGGTATCATGATTATAAGCATCTTTGGTCGATTGTTCGATCCAGAATGGGAAAGATCTCCTATTTATGAAAATATTTTTGGTATCATCTAACCGTTGCAATCAGTGCACAAACACTGTGACATATGATTTATAGCATAACCCACTGCCCTATCAATACAAATTTAACATACAGGTAGCCTAGCCTTGGGGATGCAGTGGTCGGGATGAATATCACGGCAGCAACTGATGATTTGGGCATGTATGGTAACAACGTATGAAGTGAAACTCGCTAGCTTCACAAATTTGAAGATTTTGTACAATTTCTTTGAAAATGATGAAAGATATGTCAGATTTGGCAAGGTAATGTCGCAGTCACTCTTTCTGACACAGTCCGGATCGAAAGATGACGATACTCGTGAAATGTATTGATACTTCTAAATATAGGATCGTATCGAACATCCCTACTGTCAACCCAATGTATAACCCAAGGTACCGACGGAGCTATATTGCGGTGTCATGGAAATAATTTTAAATTTTCATTTGCATTTTTTCAAGTGATGTGCAATGATTTTGGGAAAAATGTCACGTATAGTCTTATAAAGCATAGTAGAGTATACTTCAACAGTTGGCGGAACTTACTCCACTGGGACCAGGAGGGTGAAACGGGATATTAATGCACAATCTGGCAACCCTGTCGCACCCTCACAAAATGGCCGCTGCTAACCACACAAGTCACCGTGTTGTCATTGAATAGCAAGGAACAAAACCTTCAGAGTATAATTTTGTGACTGGTACCAAGAGTTGACAGATCCCACACATGTGTCACTCCTTGAAATGCAATAATCAGCTGTATTCAAATAACGCCTATATAAATAATAAATATAAACTAGAATGTGTACTCGTGAAAAAAGAAAAATATGACAAATTTGTAGTTTTTTTGCAGGTTTTAGGTTTGCTGGTAGGTTTAAGGCATGAATTTGGGAATTTCTTAATCCTGTGAATATAGTGTGGATGTTTGTTCAGTACCTGAACAATGAAAAATATTCAACTTTAGGATATCAAAAAACCCAAGTCTACCTTTTTGTCCAGATTGTTGATAGGAAGAAGAACCTCTTCAGAACACAACTAGTAATTACAAAATAGTACGTACCGTACCAATTTAAAATCATTTATAAAACAGAAAACCACAATAACCACAAATTCCAGCAAATGAAAGTAAAAGTACTAAAAGCCAATTAGGATCTGTAACTTCTTAGGCTAGCATCTACTACAACAAAGGTGATGCATGAAACGCCAATCCTCTCGCAAACAGATCTGGGTCGTGTCGGTTTATTTACCTACTCTGCCATGATTTACAACTTTTGTCGTAAAATGTAAATAAGACCAGGCTAAACGATAGGATATTTGTTTACATAAGCCGTTGCCGTTCCGAAAACAAAGCCCACAGCTGAACCGATATTTTACTTAAGCTTCCGTAAAAAAATGCACTAAATTGCGGGATATTGCACCCTTTACGACCCGTATGCAGCTAATGGGGTTTATTCTTTGGGAGCAAATGGTGGATTTATGCGGAATGACTGTTGTAGCCGATTTTATGCGTCTGTAAATTAATTTGGGCAAGAGCAATTTGTAATTTGTGACTCGTTACCGTAGGACCTGTCGTTTTTAGATATCCTAAGGTAATAAAAAATATCAAATATAATGCCTTAAAGGTTCCAGAGTCGACAGAACTTTGAACATGGTTGTTGATTAGGAAAAGTAGGTTTCTGGATTAGTCTTGAAGACGGTGAAAAAACTATATCTACGGGAAGGATACTTAGTTATTTTTTTAGAAGCAATGAACACGGGTCGTAGCAACGGGGGTACCTGAACCCCTAATGGAAAGTATTTTATACGCCACTGTTCTTGCAGGAGAAAATGAGTGCATTCTATAAAATACCATTCATTTCTCCATCAATCTTATTTCTTAAGGAATTTGTGTCAGATCACTCGTTTTAGGTTTGAGTATTTGAAGTAGGATCCTAAGATATGCTATTTCAAAAACAGAAGAGCGCATCGTCGCACCAAAGCGAAATTTGAGGAACGGAGGGTGGAGGGGGAGTCAAAGTACTCGTTTATTAAACATGGCTGAATGTTTTTTTTAATTGCGCGACATTTTTGAATAACCAGATAAATTGATTCTCCCTAGTTATTGGGAACAACAATCAATTTTTACGTTATTATGGGAAACTGGAGATATAACAACTTGTCCTGTAATAGATTTAGTAGAAGACACAGCCAAAATCTCAATCTAAATCAGATCATTTCTTATGTAAATGATACTGCTGATCTGATTTCCCATGTGTTTTCAGGACCAGGATGGGCAGGTATTTCTGGAGATTTAAAATTTCCGGAAAAATTGTTGAAAAAAAGGAAAAATACGGAAAAATTGTAATATGTTATATACAAGATAAAAGTATTCTGGTTACTGATTTTTCGATTAATATAAATCAAACAGAAATAATTTGAATCAAAACCGCAAGCTACGGCTCTGAAGGATTAGTTCTCGCTAAATACCCGTCGATTTTCGGTGAATTCCCGAACACTACAGCTTTCGGTTAATTCCCGATCACGCACAGCGACACGGCATTTCGGTAAATCCCCGTATTCCTGGATTGTTCAGTTGAGAATGAGATTCCTCAATATTGACACGTCTTATCCTACTAGAAGCATTAGAAGATAACAGTCTCCCTTCAACTAGCAAAAAAGACACGTCATCAATGTCATCATCTTCCGAATCTCCATCACCATCAGTAAAATGCAAGAAATCTAGCTGCCAACAAAAATTGAGCGGGTTTTTCGATAGGATAGCTGTTTCAGAGTTTTCTAAAATTGATGACGCATTAGCTAGGGCTCTTAATGCTTCTGGTGCTCCTTTTTCTCTTTTCAAAAATAAATATTGGAACAGGTTTTTAAAATGTTAAGACCGTCATACCAAATACCTAGCCCTTACGCCCTATCAACAAACTTACTTAATTCAGAGTATGAACGTGTAGAGATAAACCGAAGTCAAAAGCTTTCTGAATCCGATAGTTTATCAATAGTAACAGATAGTTGGACAAATATAGTCGGAGATGGATTAATCAATATTGTTATATGCACGCCTATACCTTTATTTTACAAAAATGTTCATCGTGGCACTACAAAAGAAACGGGAACGTATATAAGTAATGAACTTATCAAAGTTATTCAAGAAATAGGGTCACAATTTTTTTTTAATACTGACTGACAATGCGAGCAATATGAAAGCTGCTTGGCATATTATAAATACAACATATCCTCATATATCTTGTGTTGGTTGTGCAGCTCACACTCTGAATTTGCTACTAAAGGACTTTATGAAAGAAAATTTGATTGAAAAAATAACTAAAGAGTCTAAAAAAAATTTTAAATATTTTAAACAGCACCACATACTTTATGCTGCATTTAAAGAAGCACAGGCCAAAAATATCCAAAAAATAAAGTAATTTTCCTAAAATTTCCTGCAAAAACAAGATGGGGTTCTCTGTTTATAGCTGTTGATTCGCTTTTAAGAAATAAGGAAGCTCTGCAATGTACTGTATTAGTGGAAAACCTGAATGTAAAACAAAATATTAAAAAAGTTGTATTGGATGATGCCTTCTTGCAAAGCCTACAATATACTAAACAAATCCTGCATCCTGTATCAAAATCGATAAATTTAGTAGAATCGGATAGATCTATATTATCAGAGGTGCCTTTTGTCGTTAAGTATATAAAAGACATAATGTTAGATATTCCCCAACATGTTGACCTGACTAGTTCTCTTACCGAAAGCTTGCTAAAATGTGTTAAAGAACGCTACGAATTTTGTTCTAAGCCGATTCACTTTGCAGCCAATCTTCTTGATGCTCGCTTTAAAGGAGAACAATTGAATGAAGACCAACTAATGGAAGCAGTAGACTTCATTTGTGAAATGGCTCGTTCACTAAATCTAGATGTACGGAAGGTGGTGGCAAATATAGCCCAATTTAGAACAGAAACTGGATTTTTTTGTTGAAATCCTTTATGGGATAGTGCGAATAGTACTCATCCCGTTATATGGTGGCAAGGCTTGTGTACATCGCAGCCACTTAGCCAATTGCCTCCCGAATTTTAAATGGAGCGCCATCTTCCGCCTCTTCAGAAAGAAACTGGACTCTACATGGCCTCATACATACAAACAAAAGAAATAGATTATCACAGGATAAAATCCAGAATCTGGTTGCTATTCATTCTAATTTGGTTATAAACGGAAAACAGACATCCATTTACGATGAGACCAGTTCCACTTTTAGAAGACACTGGCAAAGATTATGCTGTTTTGTCCGTCCATGAAGACGAAACGGAGATCGAGTCTAAATCAGATGCTTGGTCTGGAGATTCAAACTCAGACTCAGATGAAATTATACCTCTGAGCGCTTTGCTTAAATAATGTGTTTTCTACCTTTGGAGCTTTGTTTTTGATACTTTCAATTATTAGATAATAATTATAATTTGACCCTATATACATGTATGTATTTGTAACTTAGATATTAATAGATATTATTAAAGTATGTGTTTTGTATTAATTTTTACAAAATATGTTTAAAAAACTAAAATTGGTACCTATTTTTTACGTTTCAAGTCACAATTAAAACATATTTAAATTTTCCCATTTTTTCCAATTTTTCCCATGGTCTGGAAAAAAACGGAAAAAACGTTTTTTCCTAATTTTTCCCGTTTTTTCCGATATGTTAAATCTCTAGGTATTTCCGACTTGTGAATTTTATATGGAGAAAAATTCAAGTTTCAATTTTTCATTGTAAAATGGTTTGCTGTCAAAATAAATAAATACATCATGTCACAAGTATACTGTTTGAGAATTTGCGAAACTTTTCTGTAGATTCGGCATTGAAGTGGGTAGTTTGATATAATATGACTAAAATCGGCCGACCTGGTAACACTCGCTCTATTCCATCGCCACCAAAATCCCTGGACCTGCGCTCACTTATTTTCTTGTTGGGGTTGATTAAGAGAGATCGTATTCCAAGCCGAGTTCACCACGGTAACTAAAATGTGTTGCAGGTTACAAAATATATGATGAAAAAATGTGCGGCATGTATAACAGTAAAGATTGGTAACTACATCCGTAAATCATACATGAATTATCGTCTGATATCAATACTGTCCGTTTTATGTCCCTAAGTTTTGAACTCAGACCGTCGACTAAGTATTCGTTTAATTGCCCAGATGTTAAATTTACCAAAAGCTGTGGTTCATGACATTGTCGACTCAGTCCTATTACTTTGCGGACAAACCCTGTACGTATAATTTTTAGGTGAGTTTCTCCCCATCTTAAGGAAAAATAATACTGGCTGGGGTAAAACGTTCAGGTCTGTGTGTTCTAGAATGAACCCGATCCAAAAAGGGTGACATTTTTGGAAATGATACTGGATTAACTGAATGTGAATTAATTGCGGAAAATCCCGAAAAATTCAAAACCTTCACTAAACTAACTGAATTTTGGCATATGACATTGCAGGATTATCTCCAGATTCCTGGATATCGTGTGTATGTTGCGTAGTGGATGCTTTTTATGCGTTTAGCATTATTTTCAATAAATTTATTTCACTTAACAGCCCAAGATCTATATTCCATACTCTTACTAGGTATGTAATAGCGATAATAATTTCGGATCCAAAACAGTTTAGGTCTAAGTGCTATCGTGAACTCTGCAGCGCAACAAGTCTTCAAAAGCAGTTCGTGAGAACTAAGACTCCAGTAAATTCCGGAAACAAACACTGCCGAAAAAAATCCTGCAACCAGTTTTCATTCTGCCAGTCATTAGAAGCTTTTACGCGGCACTCAACAATCTTTTTACCATAAAACAAGTAGATAATAACTCCCATGTAGCGCGGTCAGCTGAAACAATAACGGAGCTGCTCCTTTTTCTGACAGCACAGAACAGCGTCTTTGTTTTAAAAACAGCGGCAATTTCATGTCTAATAACAGGTTGGAGGCTAAACGATAAGGATAACGTACAGCACAGAAGTCGCTACTAAAGCAGACCGTCCGTTTTGCAGTGTCATCTTGGACGTTGAATGCAGACTGATGATGCAAGGCATTGCCGCTGTAGTACGGGTGTTAGTACCTGGTTTTAGCAGCTGTCTTGGTATCTACCCCAAATTTCACTCTACAGTCTCTTCTTCAGATGGAACAGAAAAACGATTTGAGTTCACTGACTTGTGTTGATACACAATGCTTGCGCTTATTTCTCGTACACAACGAGCTCAAACCGTCAGACAATTTTGGTTTTCCCTGTAGTATTGAGTGGATGTCTACGAGCCCCTTGCCACTTCAGTTGGCCCAACTATTGAAATCTCCGTTTTTTTCTTATCAAACACAAATAATAAAAATGTAGCAGGGTGTTATAGGTTTAATATATTAACAATGAATATTTTGATAATATATAGTAGAAAACACCACCTTTATCACTCCCTAATCAAATTTGCAGCATAAAAATAACACATCACAACAGCATATCAACCTATTTTCATTTCATTGCAAAATAAGTCTATAACGCATAGGTGGCTGTGAAAAATAAAAGCCATGTCAATTGTTTTTATTAATCACAGCTGTCAGAATACGTTTAAAATAGTTTTGGGTAGTTAAGGTTTTCAAAACGGGTAGAGGAAACGTTATTAGAGAGAAAATTCGGTTACTGATAATTAGATTTTTTAATTCTGGGAAATCAAACTCGGAAATTGCAACTTTATTAGACTTATCGCGGTACAGTGTGAGAAATATTGTTAGAAGATATAACGTAACTGGTTCAGTTAATATTAAGCCACGATGTGTGAAAAAAGTAATATCACAAATGCCGACCGAAGAGCATTAAGAAGAATAATGGTGAAAAACGGGCGTGCCAATTATTTACAATTAAGTGCTCTGTGGAGTGACGCTGTTGGAAGGAGAATGTCCAGGTCCACAACTCATAGAGAAGCCCACAAACCCTAAAGTTGTGTTTATAGGCCAAAGAAAAGCCACTATTAACTCCACTGCAAAAGAAAAATCGGCTTAGATGGGCTAAAGAACATAGACAATGGACACCTCAACAATGGTGTACAATACAATGGAGTGATGAGGCCCGATTCGAAGTTTGTGTTAGTGACAGATGCAGTAGAGTTATTCGCAAAAAAAAGTATCCCATGTTGACTGTCTGAAGAGAAAAGTGAAATTTCCAGCATCCATTATGGTCTGGGGCAATATGTCATCAAAAGGAGTAGGAAACCTTCATTCTATTGATGGAAATGTGGATACAAACAAATATTTGGCAATTTTAGAAGAATCGCTTTTACCAGATCTGTCACCTATTGAAACCTTGTGGCACGAGATGAAAAAGTTTCTACAACATCCTGCTCGTACAATCACCGAACTGAGACAAAAGCTTCAAGAAATATGCGATTGTTTTACATCAAATTTTTGCCAAAACTTGGTTAACACTATGCCCCAAAGAATTTCATTCATTTATTCGCACATTGCTTATTTGTTCAGATGTTCTCTTAGTTATAGGTCTAAGTGATCTCAAATATGTATTTTTTACGACTAGAGTGTATCTAAAATGTTTTTGAGAAAATAAATTGTTTTTGAAGTAAATAGTTTCATCATGTTTAGTTTATAAGGTCATATTTTGGTACAAATCTTGAAGTGGGCCAACTGAAGTGGGAAGGGGCTCGTACTTATATCCTTATCACTTCTTTTCAAAAAATGTTTGGTTTTCTTGAAACCTTGCTTTGCAGCAAATTCAGCGAAGATTTTTTGACGAGAGAAAGTGGTAAAAATAATAGTAATCACGTTCAATTTTTCCATAAAAATGGAATATTTACATGATGTTACAAGTATACTACTTGTTAAAAAAGTTTTGATTGAGGAAAAAAACACATAAAAATCCATTCTCTGACAAAAAAAAACTGATTACATCGTTTTTCATTCATCTCTATGCACACCGTGGAACAATCAGACGTAAAGTATGTATTGAGAATACTCGTCCAGACAGGCTGTTTAAAAAAACATGCGATGTTAACAAAGTTTAAGTTTCTTCTATTTAGTCGGTTATATCAGTATTATACCACCAACTACCTGCACTAACAGTGCGCAGAAGTCGCAACTGCAGGCCCTGCTTGTTTCGCAGTGTCATCTTGGATGACCGTTGATTGAAGGTGGATGATTGAACGTACTTTGTCGGTTGTTTTAAAACAGTTTCGCTGTCATCCCATTCTGCAGTCGCGCTTCAATCTGAAGACGATCTTCCTCTTTGTAAGCGATGCTAACGCATGATAGGAGTAGCAGGGCAATTCATTCATACGATTGACGTATCAGCTGTGGTATCAAAATCCACGATAATCTGAACTTCGGTATTATTTTTGCTACATGGAGTGATACAAACTGGGATACCTGTTTTGCTTAATATACAGGGTGGCGCATTGAAAACGAAACAGACGCATTTGCTGGCAGCTCAGTTTTTTTTGGATTAACGCTCAGACCCGTCGATTTTGTTTTCGAGGGGGACACAGGTTTGGCAAAAAATCACGTTAACACGTGCAGCCCCCTGGGGGGTGACACCAACCCTAAAATCTTAAATGGAAAGGGGGGTCGAGTGATACCTTATTTTAAAGGTCTACAATTTCCAGGCAGGCAACAACGCAGTAATTCCATTAGAACTGAAAAATAACAAACTGTTCTTTGCTGCAAAACTGACAAAAAATATAAAACAGAAATAACGAACTTTAGACGGTATATCGCTCTTGGAAAATAATATATCCTGGGAGAACTGTATTCATTCTTATATATGTTTAGTTATTTGTTGCTAAGGTATAGACAGAATTTAATTTGCTTAGTTACATAAGTGACAATCCTGGGATAGTGAAAATTAGTTTATTGATTCAGATTTAACTTCCAAAATGGCTTAGAAAGCTAGCCGAAAGAGTGGAATAGATTCTAATGTATCGTGCCCAAAATCATTGTGCTCGGCAAACCACTGTCACGTTGAACGCCAGATGTCCGGGGAAGATAACTTGGCACAGGTATGTTTTGGACCTTGTTACTAACTGTACTCAAACTGGATCCGTTGCAAATGAATACGTGATCATCGGAGAGCTTTATAAATTAATTAATCCTAATACTTCATTACGCAAAATTGTTGCTGCGACTGGTTTTTCATTAGGCTCTCTACACACAGTTACTAAACTCCATAAATTTCATCCATTCAAAATAAAAATGTTGCAAGAGTTAACCGAAGTGGAGTTTTGTGAACAAGTAACAGTAGCGATTAATGATAAAACCATTCATGTAAAGAATACCTGCTTCAGCGATGAATGCACATTTTCTCTAAATGGAGTTAATAAGCATAACTGCAGTTATTGGAGCAATGAAAATCCTCATGCTTTTGTGGAAGGGCATACCAAATACCCCCAAAAAATTAATGTATGGGCAGGCATTTTAGGAAATAAAGTGATTGGGTCATTGTTTACTGATGAACATTTGAATGGAGACATTTATGTGGATAGTTGGAAAATACCAGCAATCCACTTATCACCGGAACCATTGAAAACCAAATCGGAGGATGGAAACCCTATACTTGATATATTTCCAGCAAGAGGGCGCTGCTCCTCACTATGTTCTTCCGTTTTGGCAATGGCTAGAAGATGAGTTTCCAGGTAAATGGATAGGGCGAAGAGGGTCTATAGAATGGACTGCTGCATCTCCCGATTTAACGCCATTAGACTTTCTCTATGGGACCGTTTGAAATCTATCGTTTTTACTCCCCAACCTGAAAGTTTGGATGAACATCGTCAACGCATCGTCGAAATCTGCCATGATATCTCACAACACATTCTTGAAAATGTCCGTCAGGTATTTGAACATCATTGTTTGGTCAATAACGGGCAACATTTTGAAGACTTATTGAAATAAAAATTGGTATATTCGTGTGTTTTCGTTTCCTATCCAGGGTCCGGAACAGATACATATTTTTCATATTTCTTCATATTTTTTTTTTAAGTTTCATAAAACTTCATATTTTTAGAAAAATCTTCATATCTTTCATTTGTTTTCCCAATGAAGATCAACTGAGGGGATTTTACGTTGCTCCAGCCGATTTTTTGGCTGTGTTAGCAACATTTTTTTTCAGGAAGTGGTCATCATTGTAAACCTTGTTTATATAGGGTTTATAATGATAACTACACAGTTTAAAATAACATATTTGAGTGTTGTATTTTTACTCCCATGTAACAGACAAATCAAGTTTAGTAACCAAAAATCGGAAAAACTTTAATTTAGGAATTATTTTTGGTTCCTATCAAATAGGTACTTGGTTTAGCTATTACATGGGAAACTATGACTGATTTTAGTAGAATGGTGACAAAATGTCTTAATTTCAAGAAGAATGGTTGACAAAGAAAGACAGCAATAACTATTTGATTTCACATTGGGCCATAAAGCACAGTGAATGTGAACATTTTTGCAATGTTTGTCTTGAAGTGGTTCATATTTCCAGAGGATTTTTTAGCATACAGTAACATATAGATGGCGAAAAACATACAAGTGTCTCAAGATTCGGAGAAAGCAGGTAGTTGTTTGCTCACTGTAACAAACAGTAAAGATGCAGCAGTTAAAGCCGAGCTAATGTGGGCCCTTAAAGTTGTAGCATCAAACTTTTCGGCAGATTCAGTATCTGGGATAGCTAGTTTGTTTAAGAAAATGTTTCCAGCTGAAGGTGCTGTACCAGATCAATTTTCCTTAAGTCCGAAAAAAATAAGTTATCTTATTACAGATGCGCCAGGTCCCCATTTCAGAAATGAAATGCCTGAAGAAGCCAGAAATTTACTTCAACATGATGAGACGACCAATAATGCTGGAAAGAAAGAGTTGCAAATAAGAATAAAGCTTTGGTCAAAAAAAGCAGGCCAAATAGTATAATTTCATTTGGAAAGCTTTTATGTGGGCCATGCAATGGCAGAAGATTTTAAAAGTGCAATTTTAAAAGCAATAGGTAATGCCAACTTGCCATCAGCAAAACTTATCTCCTTCACTAGCGACGGTCCAAATGTTAATAAAAAGACAATACGCCTTCTCAATGAGTATATTTTGAGCATTCGAGGTAAGGCGCTAGTGGATATGGGGTCATGTACCATCCACCCTGTTCATAACAGTTTTTTAAAGGGTCTCAAAGAGTTAGGAGAAGATTGCTGTAATTTAATTATAGCTATATATCATTTTTTTTGATGGATGGCCTTCAAGGTGCGAGGACTATAATGCGATACAACGAAAAAAGAGTGTTCCAGAACACAAATTAAAGCATGTTAGTAGGAGATGGCTAACTTTAGGTCCTGCTATTGAAAGGATTTTGGAACAATGGGAGGCTATTAACGAGTACCTTCTTAAGTTCATACCTCTCAAGGCAGACCATCAAATGAAAAGTTCTGGTTACAGTACCACTTGCGGTTTCCTTAAGTAAAAAACTTTAAAATGTGAAATGCTCTTTTTGCTGACGGGTATAAGTTTATTTACAAAATATACTACTTTGTTCCAGAAAGAGGAACCATTAATTCATAAAGTATATTCCGAATTGAAAGACCTTGTTATTTCGATGTCCATCAAGATTTGCTAGCAAGATGTAATTAAAGCTTTTAAATCAATGCTTTCAAATATTAATCCTTTTGAAAAAAATAATTTAATGGCATCACAGAATTTGATTTTAGAAAAAGATTTACAAAAAGAGTTATTAGCAGTTCCAGAAAAGGATAAAATATTATTTTTGCATAATGTGCACAAACATTATTTGGCCGCCGGATCTTAATTACAGCTGATAACCTGTTAAATAAAATTCTTAAATATTTAAGATGTCTTAATCCTAGCAGTAGAAAATATGACTCAACGGTTAAAGCTTTAACTAATCTTTTAAATAGCCTTCCGATAGATCTAAAGTTGGATTGTGTAGTTGACGAATGGAAATTGCTACAGTTAGAGGAAGAGCCTCAAGAAGGAAATGTTAGAGTAGAAGAATATTGGAACTACTATTTGGAAAAAACGAATCATGCAAGCGAAATAAAATATCCTTCAGTTCAAACTTTATTTAAGGCAGCGTTTGTCTAATCAAGTAATGCGTGAGCTAAGAACAAATATGAAAGAAAACATGCTAAATTCACGGCTCATTATTTGCGACGCATTAAAAATTTATGACAATACGCCAGGACATGTACCCATTAGCAAAAATTTAATAGCAATGGCACGAGTTGCTTACAAAAATTATAATATGAGTTTAGAAGAATAAAGGAATTCGAAAGACCTTTTAAACAATCTATTTGTCGATACCTTCTGTCATTCAAAATTTTTAATGGGATGACCCTGGGGGCAGAGGGTGAAAGGGTGTTAACCCTTCACACATCTTCCGACGTTTCTAGGCGTTTTTTATTTTAATGAGTGGTTTTCGATAATTCCGTGGTGGTGTGTATCTTTGCTAGTGGAAGGTGTCAAGTTCACGTAGACAGAAATCATACCGTAATTCTGAGTCGGCCATGTTTCTCCTCTGAGGTTATGTTGGAAACATTGAAAAATGCACCGTCATCAAGATGTGCCAGGAGGATTAGATTAAACTTGAAGCGTTTGCTTGAATACCCAAACCAAACTCTTAACGTATTTGTTTCAAACTAAAGTACGAGATACCGGTCCCGAACTGTGGGATCCGCCATTGGTTACACAGGATATCCACATCACGGCATTTTCCGGAAAAGCGACAGACGGGTGTCAACGCGTGAATTTAAAGTCGCTGAAACGGCAGTGCGCCGAATTTATTCTGCCTCGAACTTGAAATATTGTAATTCTTCGGAAATTGTTTAGCTGACGATGACGGCGACACGAAGCGAGCGACACCCAAAATGCTAACGTCGCGCTAGCAGGAGTAGCAGGGAGTGTCTTTCTATAATCTATAGAATGCGCTTCCAACTGCATGTACGAGGGTTAAAGATAAACAAGCACTAAGACACCTTGCTAAGTAAAATGTTTCGCAGCCCTTTTGAGATGGAGAGTTTCGTAGGTTTCCCAACAAAAATGGAAAGTAGCTTTATGGGCGAACTGGAAAACATATCAAAAATCTGTTTTCGTGTCAACATTGATAGGTGACTAGAGCATATTTTGAAATTATTTTAATATATGAATGTGTTTTATTTGAATAGAGTACCCTATATTTTACTGCATACTCAGATAGAGCTTCTAAAAACAAGATGTTTGGTATCATATAACATATGGTTTCGATTATCAATTATTATTTAAATGTTTAGCGAAATGCCCATCTTTGACGATTCGCAACCCCTCCATTTTTTTTAATTTTTGGATAAATTTTATTTCACAAAAATTTGATTATCATAGATTTTAAGCTGATCTGAAATAAATGGTATAATATCTTTCCATTTATACAGCAAACGCAAAATGTATCTTTTCTCATAAATGTCAAAAATCCCTGTATATTTATATATCATTTCATAGCTGATAACATTTTTTTTTGACATGAAGTTTATACCACTTTTTTCCACTTACTGCTGTTACTACCAAGAGAAAAATGTATTCCGCATTCAGACTGAAACTCAGATCTTCCATGACAATAAGGATTTAGCACTTTTTTCAGATCACCTTCAAAAATGATGATAATAAATATTTGTGAAGATATATCTGAACATGCTCAAAAATGGCGGAACTGCTAGCCGAAAAGTTGGGCATCTCTTGAGACATCTAAACAATTAACAATCGAAACCATACGTCAAATGATATCAGACTTCTGTATCTTAGAATCTTCATTAAAATATGCAATAACATATAGGGCGCTTTATTTAAAAAAGTGCATGTCTGCTGTCGCACGCAGTTATTAAAATAATTATCAAATATGCAGTAAAAACATATCAAGGTTGTCACGAAAACAGATTTCTGATACCTGATTCCAGTTTGTCTTGAATCTGCTTGGATGAGGCTCAGAACAGAAACTGTAATCAGCTCTCTAGTATTCTCCATCCCAAGTTCTGCGCATATATACGAAAAGAAAGTCAACATAGTTTGCTCCATGCTTTATCTCCCGAGTATCCCAGAAGGAGGGTAACGTTCCTCGTGCATACGTATAGGTACAGAAAATGCTACATGCATTTGACGGACCGCCGACCAAGCGGCTTGATGAGCTTTGACATGAGTGTTTCTAAACTGAATCCAAATTCAAGATGAGATGTAAACAATAACAGTTAGCGCGTGATCTCTCGGTAATAAGTGGGGACAACGCCTCTTATTGGTCAATTCGCCATTAAATTTCAAGCGGTCGCCTGGCGGAATAATGTGCGGGGCAGGGGCAGGGCAGGCAGAGTTTAATTCAGGCCATCGACCGTCGCGTGTATCACTGCGTGCTCGTGTTTTCGTATTCACCTTGCTTGGTTGCTGCTGTTGTTGTTGTTAAGTGTATTTGATTAATTTGTTAAGTTTCTGTTTGTTATTGTTATTATTTGTTTTGAACCAAACATGAACATGTCCAGTACAGATACTGATGACGAGGCTGTAGGCTACTCCCTTAGCCCTCCTAGAAAGCGATAAAAAAAATACATCTTAGCGTAGACATGAAAGACGTCATATTGAATACATTCAAGATACAGCGGAAGGAAGACGAAACATCAACTAACCCGAAAATAGCTCTGAAAGTAGCAGATAAAATTGGGGTATGCCAAGCGACAGTGTACAATGTTTTGAACAAACGTAAGAAGAAGCATGCCTTTTCCAAGCCAATGACGGGTAAAAATCGCAAAAGTATCATAAGATCGTTGGATGACGCTGACAAGCATGCGATTCGGAGGAAAGTGCACGAGTTCTTTTTCAGAAACGAAATACCGGCAGCTGATAAAGTACTACGGAAGGTTAACGAGGATGCTATGTTACCAAATTTCAAACGTTCGACTATTCATAAACTTTTGAAGCATCTTAATTTCGAATGGAAGAAACGAGGTCGTAACAGCTTACTTATAGATAGAGAAGAAATTGTTCTGTGGAGGAGAGAGTACCTGACCAAAATTAAATCATTAAGGGATCAGCACAGGAAGGTCTATTACCTGGACGAAACCTGGATTAACGCTGGGTGCACTACTCCGAAGGTATGGGTTGACAAAACTGTGACTTCATCCAGAAGGGCATTTCTAGATGGACTGTCGACAAGATTGGAAAATTCAGCAGGTAAATAGATCGAAGTAGTTCATGGTATCAATTTTTGTGCACAATATCTCTCTATCTTCGTACCTACAAGACGTGCATGTGTACTTAGCGGATTTTGTCTTTCTAGGCAAAGGAAAAAGGCTCATTATTTGCCACATTGGAGGTGTAGATGGCTTCGTGGATGACGGCTTATGGTCTTTTGAGTCAAAGAAAACCACAGACTACCATGAAGAGATGAATGGGGAAGCATTCGAGAAGTGGTTTTCAGGCATTCTACCACGTCTCGAGGACAATTCTGTGGTTGTTTTGGATAATGCTCCCTATCATTCTCGCAAAATAGAAAAAATCCCAACTTCAGCTTCTAGAAAATCAGACATTCAGAGCTGGCTCCGTTCCAAAAATATAACTTTCGACCCTTCCTTACTGAAATTACAACTATTAGATATTGTGAAACAAAACAGAAACTACAGACAATGCAAGTCCGAAGTGCACCTTCAAAATCTATTGTCAATTGAATGAACAGACTTATATTTATTCCATGTACAAAAGTGTCATCTCTACTCCTCGTTGACTACGGATTAATTGTGCATAGTGAGCAGCCGGTTACCTCTGGTATGTATTTCTCCATGTTGTCTAGTTTGAAAAATCTGTAGAAAAACTTAGCACTCCTTCAAGAATAAAAATTAGATTTTTCGACAACCTTAACTATAACTGCTTCACTATATTAGATAATTTTGTTAAATACTGTCATCTTTGTTTTACAACACGTTGGTGGTAGTCCATCATTCGGAGGTAGCCCTGAATGCGGCCCTGTACGCCGTCCTTGCTTTTGGCAATCACGCATCCATTCATCTTGGGTGTAAATACACTTTAGATTGACAGCGCTAGCACTTTCATTAAATCGAAAGAGATCGTACATTTTTAATGCAGATTCATAGCACTTTTGGCCGATTTGATGAACATAAGTATAACAAACCATTCTTTTTAATTGCAAAACATTGACTATTATACTCGTACACCCTGAAAATATACTGGACGGTCCTTTTGAAATAGCACATGAAAAACTTCATATTAGACCTTATAAGCGTAAACCCGGAAAAATCTTTTATTGTTCTGTTCAGACAGCAGAAGGAGCGACGTTGTTTCGCTCTTAAATGTGAACATAGACAGTAAGCAGCTCACCGATAGCGCAAAAATGTTGGGTGTAGAAATTGATACAAAATTAAGATTCACCGCGCATGTAAAAAATCTGACACAAAAAACCTATGCACGTTTACGAAGTCTTTATTCAAACAAATATCTGCTAAACTTCAAAATGAGGAAAAAACTTTGCGAAACCTACGTTGTGTCTGTCTTGAACTACTGCAGTATTCTATATTTTCCATGTTTGGATCACATCACTAAACACAGAATCCAATTGATTCAAAACAGCTGTGTTCGCTTTATATTCGGCATGAGAAAGTTCGACCATGTCTCTCACAAATATGCAGAGTTGAGATGGCTAAAGTTTGACCAGTTGGTCAAGTTACATTTTTCCACATTTACCCATAAAATTTTAATTAACTTTAAGCCAGAATACCTATGTGAAAAAATAATTTTTAATAACACCATTCACGATAGAGCTATTAGAGACAGGCACGTTATCAGAATTCCGAAGCATACAACATCTCTGTTCCAACGAAGTTTCTCATATAACGTTGCAGCAATATATAATTCTTTGGACAGTAAATTTAAGACCATGAGTTTACCACGATTCCGCTACAATGTTAAGTTGAGTTATTTGAACGAGTAACTTTTCCCTCAATATTTCATAGATCTTTTTAGAGTAGCAGTATGTGTACACAAAATATCTCATTTTCCAATTCTCATATGGGTTATAAGTGATTTGTTATATATTTTTTGCTTTTTTTTCTGTTAACTGTTAGCAACGTAATATTTAACTTTAGAGGTTAACTGTTAGAGTAGCATATTGCTAAACTTCGCCACTATAGTTACACTTTATATATATACATGTATTGTTTATATTATTTAATAAAAAGTTAGAGGGGGTCTATTCATAGAGAGACAAATATTCAATGATGAATTAATTCATTTGGCAGTAAAGAGAATATAAAGATCAATTATTAAGGACGAGATTTAGACAAAATCCTATGAATAATCTTTTAGAATCAAAGTATTTTCTAACCGACGCTTTCTGACAGCCGTTCTTCTTCTATAAATATGTGTTTCATTTCGTATAGAAATAACTTCAATCTATTACGATCTCAGAAGTACGGAAGTCAAGCTGAGACGTAATATATCTCCTAGGTTCTAAGCTGACGTACTCCTAGACACCGAAGTAACTATCTCAGATGCAACATTTCAAATACTGGGTATTCTAGGCAGTAATCCGCATACATGTATTCCGCCTGAACAACAAAGAAGAAGATTATCAGCAGCGCAAAGATTTAAACAGCTTCGGTAACAATGCTCGCTCAAAGTTACGACACGACAACTACATACTCAAATTCACGCTATAAGCTTCAATTGCTGAGAGTCGGTGTTCGACATAACGTTGGAGTGCCGTACCGCGGTGGCTGAGATTTTCTTATGTGTTACAGGCGCACAAAGCGTTGCTAGATGAATACGGACATGTGTATTTGGAAAATTGTGGATGGCAGTTCTTGACGAAACGTGTGCGTGAGGTCCTGTTGCCGTTTTCGGTAAAAAGTAATGTTAACATCACCGTGGAGAAGATTCCATCCGTTCAATCTTGACGCTAAAAGTTCTGCCTGGGATTTTGACAGATTTAATTCTCGAACTAAGTCATCAAGTTCGCCGTGTGTGATCAAATGCGGCGCTGGGGGTCAAACGAAGGATCGGAAATTTTTACGCTCTCTGTACCATCACTTTCAGAATCGGTAGATTCGACTTTTTCATCCAAAGACCAAGATTCTGGTGAAACTGGGACAGAAAGTTCATCACTATGCTTAACGGGCCGCAAAGCTGATAATAAATTAAAATACTTAACAGTATGTTTCGATTTTGGTCCAGTACCTGTGAAGCAAAAATAGCAATCAATAGTAGTCTCTCGGTTCTCTCCAAACCACTGGTACCGCAATTGTCGCCTCTTAACCAACCTGCTAACAACGTTACACAAGTCTTACAACATACTTGAGGGGCCCATAGTTCATCTTGGTCGCCAAATTTGATTCCAAAATAAAGTTCGTATGCTTTCAACACAAGGGGAGTCAAAGCACGTTTTTGGGATTTAAAAGCTAACTCTCCGCACACATAACAAAAACTTTACAGCATTTCTAGGCATTGTCCATAAAGCTAGTCTCGATCACAATAAACTATGAACAAACCGTTTAAAAAAAAATAAGAGTACTCAGAACATCCTCAGTACCCTTCAATATAGAAAACGTAACTGACTCGGCTGCTATTAGTCTACTAATAAACGCAGTATGCTGTCTAAGCATATAATAAACAGGAATAGACAGTTCTTGACATTATATACAGGGTGTTTCAGTTTATTGTTGCATAACTTTAAGATTCGATAGAACCTTTAAAATTAATGCATGAAGTCTATATAAACATGGGTCGAAAAATGCGTGGCTTCCGAAATA
Source organism: Acanthoscelides obtectus (assembly GCA_963669975.1). Lineage (NCBI taxonomy): Eukaryota > Metazoa > Arthropoda > Insecta > Coleoptera > Chrysomelidae > Acanthoscelides > Acanthoscelides obtectus. The sequence continues at coordinate 76,072,957 of CAVLJG010000009.1, forward strand.
CAGGGTGTTTAAATTTACTTTTTAAAATAGTTTTTTTTTAAATATTTCGAACAATATTTGATGTATAACAGTAAAAAATGGTATACAAGGGTTTTTTGGTACGACAAAACGAACCATGGGCATAGTTTTACTGTAGCCGCTAGAGGGCGCTCTCTACTGTACCTGTAATGTATTGAAATAACAGAAAATTTTTTCTTAGTGCAATTTTTTGCTTTTAGAATAAAAAAACTGATTCTTCGCACTTTTCTGCATAAAAAAGCTCTCCTGTGAGTTTTCGTTGTAGTTAGCCGTTTTTGAGATACTTCGATTTTTAAGGTTCGATGCATTTTTAATTATTTATGGGAAAATAATATTTTTATTTACATTTTCGATTTGGGCATTACAATTAATTAAGATGATCGTTTAGATTGTGTTTTTAAACACAGCAATAACTCCTAACTCCAAATAAACACAAAAAACAGAATATTAATTTGTTTAATTTTCCAATATTATTTTTAACAAATTAAATTAATTATTAAAATGCTATTGGATAGTTAGGACAAACATACAAAATCTAAAGTAGTTGCTCGAAATGTAAACCCAATTGTTCAATACACAATTCACATCTACGAATGATCGAACGTGGTATAGCATTATTCAAATAAGGCCTTATTTCATCACATGCATTCCTGATTCTGTCTATTAGCATATCTCTTGTGATTACGGGAGTCTGGTACACTTTTTCTTTTAGAAATCCCCACACAAAGAAATCTAATGGATTTAGGTCAGGGGATCGTGGAGGCCAGGCGACTGGTCCACCACGGCCGATCCATCTTTCGGGATAATTTTCGTCCAGCCAGTTTCTATAACTAACTATTCTAGAATAATGAGCTGGACAACCATCAAGCTGGAACCAGGCCAATCTTCTTAAATCTAACATAACATCATCCCACATATTTGCATGTTCAGCCTTTAAAAATTCCAAGAAGGTCGCAGCATTTAACCTTGCAGGCAAAAGGTAGGGTCCAAATAGTCGATTACGGTAGATACCAATCCACAGGTTCACACTAAATTCATGCTGAACATTTCTTTCCCGAACTGCATGAGGATTTTCATGCGACCAAATATGTTGATAATGAAAAGTTACCACTCCACGTCTAGTGAAGCATGACTCATCGGTCCATAAAACGTTACTTAAAAACACCCTATTATTATCAGTTCTATCAAGAATCCACTGACAAAATGTTATTCTTCGTTCTCCGTCCCCTTATAAAGCCATACACAAAATGAATATCCGCTAACTCTTGATTGGAGAATAAAAATGGCATTTTTATAAAACTTACAAAAAAAACAGGTAAAAGAAACTAAATTTCGTGCATTCACAATTGCAAAAAAACGTTTCAGGTTTCAACAGACAACAAAACTAACTGTCAACTAATTGACGTTTAACCTTATTCTGCTTTCAATTTCAAAAATATTTGCAGGCACAGCCTACTTCTAAGAATTATCGAGATTCTGACTTTTTAACATTATTTTATCATAAATAATTAAAAATGCATCGAACCTTAAAAATCGAGATATCTCAAAAACGGCTAACTATAACGAAAATTCACAAGAGAGCTTTTTTATGTTGAAAAGTGCGAAGAATCAGTTTTTTTATTCAAAAAGCAAAAAATTGCACTAAGAAAAATTTTCCGGTCATTTTAATACACTAGAGGTATAGTATAGAGCGCCCTCTAGCGGCTACAGTAAAACTATGCCCACGGTTTGTTTTGTCGTACCAAAAAACCCTTGAATACTGATTTTCACTGTTATACATCAAATATTGTTCTAAATATTTAAAAAAAACTCTTTCAGAAAGTAAATTTAAACACTCTGTATTTCGGAAGCCACGCAATTTTCGACCCATGTTTATATAGACTTTATGCATTAATTTTAAAAATTCTATCGAATCTTAAAGTTAGGCAACAATAAACTGAAACACCCTGTATGTGCGTCATCGCATAAACGCCAAGAAATTCAGCAATATGAGATGTTACGTATTGTTGTTCTTAAAAGTAGATGTTACAGGATATCTGTGGGCGATAGAAAAATTTTGTTTCTAGATTTGATTTAAGGGTCTCAGAATATGTAAGATACACGACTGCAACTTTTCGGTTGCATCGTGTATTGGGATGACGTTGCAACACCCTGTGTAGTGTGTCAGCACTGATTATACAAATGCGACAGCTACTACCGGTCACTTTGCGCTAAGTGTCTCCAGCTGTCTGGTGCGTTCCCTACTTTTTGTGTGATTCTAGTAGAATTTTCTCCAGGGGTGATTACGTTTCATTAGTCTAATGTCACGAATGTCATATGTCAATGTGAGTAATCAAGAACTTTAACATTTGTCGAGATGCATTTAGGCACGATAATTTTTAGGGAACTTTTTGTATTGAATTTAACCGCCAACAACAGTTGACCGAATATCCATAAATGAGTTGAATGAGCAGTTGAAAGCAACAAAAATCCTACCAAGCGCAATGACCTCAAGTTGGCGTTGATAGAACCTAATTTTTGACAGACTGTCACCTGTGGCGCTGGTCCACAGCCTGTTCATGAGCTAGGTAGGCTAGTTGTCAGATAGCTGTCAATGTTGTTTCTACAACTACAAGGTTGTGCGCCAAGTTTGTAGAGCTCTTAATTTTTCAGGAAATTGATTTTCACAAGTTACTGGGGTATATAAGGCAGTGTGTGACATCTGAGGAGAAGATTAATTTTAATAAAGTAGTTTATTTGTACCATGACAAGTGAAGCCCATTCGTGACAATGTGATAAAGCCTAGTAAAAACTTACGTATATTTATGCAAAAACGGAAACTTGCTCTGTTAAATGTTGAGCGGCGCGGTGCGCTTAGTATACAAAACAAAACATTTATTGTCATTGTAATGAGTTTGTGATTCAAGCAATATTCTTGCAGAACGTCCTAAAGAAGGAAATAGGCATTTCCGAAAGTTTGGCATGAACGTGGAATAAACTTTATTTCTGATATACGTTTGCGTTGTGGGTGCTCCCACAAGAATCTTTAGCTGTATCGAATCAGAAAGTACAGTAAGAAGAGGTACTAAGAAAGCATCTACTCCTTACGCATGACCGATAAATTTAAGAATTGGCGATGCTGAAAGCGCTGACTGGATACTATCAAATGGGTGGGTCTTGTTACCAATGTACCTTAATTTATTTTATGTATACATGAATAATAAATATATATCTTTATACCTTTTCTGATATCCAAAAATCACCAATACAGAAATTGCATATATCCCAAAAGCACGGACACACACAAATATCTCGGAATCTAAGGTTGCTTGAACAGCTTTAAATGAAAAATGGTGCATCTAGTGGTGACCTTGAGTTTGACATTGCCCTTGAATGTGGAATTTTATTGCAGAAATAGAAAGCCAAAAATATTTCTTTTTCAATTGTGTGAATGCCATAGGGGCTAAAATTACATCTAGAGGTTATTTCAAGGTCAGTTGTTGGGATTTTGGAATGTTCTGAAGCAGCGGATAGCTGGAAAAAGGGTATCAAATAACTTTAAAAGTTCCGATCGCACATCTGATGGTGACCTTCATTCTGACCTTGGCTATGACTTTGTAGGTCTATTCAAGGTCAATTGATTTTTCCACATGGAGACCCTCAATTTTGTGAAATAAAATGATCTTGGACTAAGTCTATAATATGTTGAGGTAAGTCTAGGAGTGTTATTTGAACCTTTGAGCATGGTATTTTTTCCATTTTCCGCGCTGGGATCAAAATTGCCGGTTTCCATGTGAAAAAATTTGGTAGTGAGTTAACCTTCAAGGTCATAGTCAAAGTCAGAATGAAGGTCATCATGAGATGTGCCGTTGGATGTCCTGCGCTTTTCGCATTAAAATTTCTTCTTCTTCCAGCTATCCATTTCTTCACAACATTCCATGAAAGAGCAACAGTTGACCACGGAATAATCTCCACATATAACTTCAGCCCCTACGATAACTACACCGTTAAAAAAGATTTGTTTGGCTTTCTATTACGGCAACAAGGAATGGGAGTTTCAATTTGAAAAAATCATCTTGCCCTTGAAATAATTGTCAAGGTGAATGTCAACGTCAAATGCAAGGTCACCACTAGATGCGTCATTTTTATTTAATGCTTTTTCTAGCGTCCCAAGTTTCCGAGGTATTTGTGCGAGTCCATACTTTTGGGACAGCCTGTATGCAAGCGACCTAATTGAACTCATATTTGCTATTCATCGCTTTCATTGTCTACATACATATCATGGCGTATACAAGTGCAATTGTATACGTATATGATCAGCATATTCTACGTAAGGACAACCAACCATCTACTGCATTTCGCGCCCAAAGAGCGATCTGAAAGATCCGAGCGCCATCTATAAGACAGTAGCAGAAACAAACACTCTAACTCCCGTCTTGGTACTACGGGGTCAACAAAACGGGTCAAAGATGGCTTAGTTGCCAGATTTCGCCTCCTCACTACTACTACTGCTACTACCACTATTACAAGCTTTTTTAAAGAGGGATTCCAAATTCATGTTTGTATGTTGTAACTGTAGATGGCGCCAGTATCTCTCAGATCCGTTTTTGGTTGAATTCGCTCCGTGTTCGTTTTAACAATGTGTTCATGTCTCGATAGTTTGAATAATCAGCGAGATATATCTGGCAACCATGCTTATTTCATGGATCAAAGTGCCACCTGAACTTACCAAATCACCGGCTGAGATTTTCCCTGCCAGGCAATTTAACGCTGAACGCATTGGTGTCTCTTAACGATCTAGAAGGGTGTTCCGGTAGATTTAGATCGTACGTGTACTAACTTCGGCATCGAACGTTTCCTGTGATGCATAGATTAATTCACCTGGCTTTGAATACGGGGGAGAGCACCGGATGAGAGATGCATGTCTTTACTCGTTCCAATGAGGCATCCTCCATCTAAATAAAATTGTGTGCATAATGCTAAGAAAAACCGAGATAAACCAATTTACGTAATACCCGTGCCGATCATCCAGAAAGTTTACAGAAATATATGCAAATATACAGTATTGGACAAAAGTATGTATTCAAATATGTATATTTACCTAAATACCTTTAGAAAACGAATTCATACTTCATTGCTCCATCAACAAATGCGTTATTAGTAGAAAACCTAAATTCCTTGTTTTCACATTATCTGCAATAAACACAATACAAGTCTGAATATTTGCACATTTTTATGAGGGACAAAAATATATAGACAAATTCTTTTCAACATTAGTTTAGTACAGTTTCGTGTCAGAAGAGGATTAGTTTGGGTTCATCAAGTATTGTGGAATAAGCTGAGTGATTTTGAGATCACGCCGCGTGGTCCAGAAATTTCTTTTGATGTGAAAACTAAGATCATTGAGTTATACAAAGATGGTCAACGTCAAGTCGACATTGTCAAACATTTTAAGCTGAAGTGTAAAGCAGTTTGAAAAATATTGAAGAAATATAAACAAAAAGGTATCTTGGAAGCCTCTAAGAGAAGTGGGCGGCCCAGAAAACTAAATGCTAGATCATTTAGATTAATAAAAGTAATTTCGTCCAAAGATCCGTTTAGAAACCCAAGACAAATAAAAGCCGAAATCGAGACAAAAGGGATTGTCAGTGTTTCTGTGAAAACTATAACTAGAAGGTTGAATGATTTGAAGTTATTCGCACGTCGCCAGAGTAAGAAGCCGCTAATCTTGACGAAAAACCGATTAGAATTTGCACGGCTGCATCTTGATTAGAGCATCTGTGATTGGAAGAGGGCATGTTTCAGTGACGAATCCAAGTTCAGTACGTTTGGATCAGATGGTGTTCATTACGTTAGACGCCCTAGTGGACACAGATTTAACCCCAAGTATGGTTTATCTGAAGTCACTTGAAATAGCATAAAAACCTTTGGTCGGCGCGTCCTTTGTAATTTCATGACGTATCATAGGCGTGCGGTTATTTATTTAGAACGGTAATAATAATGTCTTTATATCACAATAAATGGATTTTACTATCTTCTTATTTTTTTGATTTGGGATAAAAAATACTTATATTGGGAGTTTAATTTATGTTGACTGAAAGTTAAGAAATGGAAAAATTACAGAATTCCAACGTTTGACATAGGCAAATATTTACATAGCAGGTAGGTATATAAAAAGGTATATAAAGACTTACATTATAGATATTTATATATCATCCTCGCCTTCGGAGCTGTCGCTAGAGTCATCTTGTAGAGGAATTACAACGGGATTTACAGGAGGCAAAACACAATATTCATTTTCTTTTTCTATAATATGCCTAGAACACTGCTTCCATAGGTCTGTGGCAGCAATATGAGATACTGCATCTCTTATTGTGGCCAATAGCGATTCACTTAATTGAGGGGTCTGATTATGTTTTCTTACTTTTTTTTTAAAGCAGCCCAGACCAACTCAATCGGGTTAAAAATGCAGTAATAAGGAGGTAGACGTAATACTTCATGGCCATTTTGCTGAAGCAGATTGTCAACAACATACTCTTTTTCAAATTTTTGTCTTTTAATAAGATCCAATAATATGGCTTTGGTTGATTTTTGTGGTATTTCCATTCCCTTATCCTTCATAAAGTCAATAATGTCTTGTTTTTTTGTGCCTGTATTCGGAATTTTGTTTTTCTGTCGGGAATGGTATGGCGTATTGTCCATAATAATCACTGAATTTGGGGAAATGTTTGGTATTAACTGCTGCTCTATCCACTTTTCAAATAAGTCGGAGGTCATGTCCTCATGATAGTCGGCACATGATTCTTTGATATTTTTGGCAGATAACAGCAAGGCATTAGGTATAAATCCATTTTCACTGCCAGCATGGAGAATAATGATTCGTTTTCCACGGTTGCATGGTGCATTTAAAATGCACTTGTTGCTGTCGTCAACCCAGCCGTACTGCACAACATCATGGGTATCATACCACGTTTCATCCAGGTAAATCAGATATCTTTTCTGCTCTCTATAGATTTTAACTTTGTGCAAAAATTCTTGGCGCAATTCAACGATTCGAGACGACTCCATAATCACCATTCTTTTATCTAATTTTTTGTATTGAAAACCACACAGTTTTACAATACAGTGCAGTGAGTCTAAGCATTTGTAATTATAAAAATCTTCAGGATAATCTTTTAATTTATCCCGTATCATTTCCAACGTGGGCACCAAATTTTCTTTATAAAATCCGTATATTATACGACGAATATCGCTTTCTCATTGGCTATGTCCACGCATAGGCGTGCTTTACTCCACGTGGACCGGTGAAACTGCCTTTGATCTTATACGGGGGATATTTGCTGCGAAATTTGGCGATTTTTGCAGCAACACAGCGTGTTAAATATAGATATATAAAACGCACCCGGTATTTCACAGTGTTTCAAGTGACTTCAGATAAAGTGTACTCTTTGCCCGCTGTCAAACATGTAGGCGGATCTGTTATGGTTTGAGAGTGCTTTTCGGGGTTTGACATACTAAGACATACTAAAGCATCATGTTACCCTATATGAAAGACAATATGCCCTGAATATCAATCTTCTAGCGAGATAATGACCCGCAGCACACTTCAAATCTCGCAAAGAAATTCTTTCCGGAAGAAAAAATACCAGTTCTCAAATGGCCTTCACAGTCTGCCGATATAAACCCCATTGAAAATCTATGAGAATACTTAGATAAGCAAATACGAGATAAAAATTAATCAAACAAGGATGAACTTTTTGCCGCTTTAGAGCAAAAGTGGAGACAGATTGATGAATCTTATATCAAGAAACTTCTACAATCTATGCCGAGACGATGCCAGGCGGTGATTGATAATAATGGTTATGCTACAAAAAACATAGTTGGTTTTCAATAATTCAATGAGCTTTGCTTCTTTTTTCTATGATTGTTTTGCTTTGTCTATATATATGATCTAATGACTTTATTTATGTATAAGAGAGTATTATGCTATAACGAGTTATGTATACAGGTTGGTGTATTAACAAAATAAGTTAAAAAAGAAATACAGCACAATATTAATTTTTCTGTATACTTTTGTCCATTACTGTATGTCATCATGTCAATCTATTGCCGTATGTTGTGGGCCACTCTATTCCAGCTAGATAATGCAGTAAAAATGTGGCCAATTTAGAAGTGCCAGGATAGACATGATATCCATTTTGCTCGCATCCCAATATCCCTCAAATAATAGTTACTATCAACGATTTCACGTACCATCCGCTCCTATACCTATGTATAGAGTTTGATTGATACAGAAATTCACCATTTCCTTGCAGTTGATATAGCTGCAGCGCGAAGGAGGTCACACTACGTTTTATTTATAGCCGTATATCAAATCGCTTTTAAAAATATATACAATTTTTGACGTATTCCGGCGCTATGATAAAAATAGAGGGCGATACTTGTGAAACGAGTTCACGTTCCGAGAAAGGCGCATAAGGCGGCTGCACATGACTGGATCAAAAGGCATGTTTTATTAGGTGTACATGATTTACGTCTTCGGATTTGCCAGAAATCGTGTACACTCAGTTTCCCGCGGCAACGTCGCCTTTATCGAATTCGGATCTGTTTCACCTTGTACAAGGCTTGACGCAAAAAGAGACTAGCTATACAATGTATACTATGTGACATATAAATCCGAACACCCAGTTTAAATGGTTTTATTTTAATAAAAGTTGGTGAATGTATTTATCTTACTGTAAATAACAAGTGACAAAATTTTCAGCCTTATCAGTTGGACATTCCGGTTTTTATACTGCTTTTTTTAATTCACTAACGCTCTAAAAATGAATATTTCAGCCGCAGTAAAGCATCAACGTTGGCGGATTTTGGTTCTTGACATCCTTTACGATCGGTTACGATGCCTAGAGTACGGAGACCTGTACGATTTCGTCAACTTAGTGAGTTTGATAGGGGCCGTATAGTGGGACTTCGGGAAGCTGGACCTTCTTTTCGGGCAATTGCAGTTAGAGTGCAAAGAAGTGTTGACACTGTGGTTAGGTGTTGTCAGGCATGGCTTCGAGAAGGCCGTACGCAAAGAGCAAGGGGCACTGGACGCCGCCGTACAACAACAGACCGTGAAGATCGCCGCCTAAGATTATTGGCCTTAAGGGACCGTTTCTCCACTACCAGGTCCATTGCAAATGAATGGTTCGCAGAACACGGAAGGCCTATTGGCATGCGAAGTGTTTAACGACGAATGAGAAGTTTTGGCTTGTTTTCATACCGGCCACACTGGGTCCTTCCTTTAACTCGAGAACACCGACGTAATCGCCTTGAGTGGTGCAGACAACGGTCACTCTGGGATCCGGAATGGAACAGTATTGTCTTTAGTGACTAGTCTCGATTTTGTTTAGGCATGCACGATGGTCGTGCCAGGGTTAGAAGGCGACGTGGTGAAAGGAGGAATCCACAGTTTTTTGTTGGAAGACATGTTCATCACACTGTTGGTGTTATGGTTTGGGGTGCTATAGCTTATGGTTCCAGGTCACCTTTAATCTTCATCAGAGGTAACATGTTCTAGAACCCCATCTTTTACTTACTTACTTACTTACAACTTTCCAACAAGATAATGCCCGACCACATACTGCAAGAGTCACAATAGACTTCTTTCAACATAATGATGTCACATTGTTACCATGGCCACCAAGATCTCCCGACTTATCCCCAATTGAGCACGTGTGGGATATGATGGGTAGGAGATTGCTCAATTTACAACGTCCTACTCAGACTCTAGAAGCACTTCGAGAGGAGTTGGTGGTTGCCTGGAATGAGATCCCACAGGAGGACATTGATCACCTGATCAGAAGCATACCTAGGCGCGTTGGAGAATGCGTAGCACATCAGGGTGCATCCACACATTATTAAAGGTCAAAGGGTTTTAAAGCAGTGCAATCACTTTGAAATTTTTATCATTTACTTATTATGCTTCATTAAGTACTTATACAAAATTTTATTAAAATAAAACCATTTAACCTGGGTGTTGGGATTTATATGTCACTTAGTATACATTCAGGATCTGAAATTAATTTCAGTATATGTTTCACACAAATTGTATACACTAGAGTTCTGAAAGTGATGTCGCTTTAACATTTCCTCTCTGAATCAGCCTGTATATCCTCCCATGAGACTTGACACTAAAAGAACGCGTGACAGTGTTCATTCAGGATGTACAATTACAAAGGTATTGCCACTTCAACATCTCATTACTGATACAGCATCTGTAGGTATTTGCACAAGATTTGACATCCAAAGAGACGAGGCACGTTTTTTATCAACGTGGAAAAACTTACATTGAGGATGCGAATTTATATGCTTCATAGATCTAAACATGATTTCTTCACTGCACTACTTAGCTTTACCCTGACTTTTCTTGTCAGGTGCACACGATTCACGTTGACAGCGATTGTCTTTTCTATCAACGCGGAACAGTGTACACCGGAGATGCAAAAATGTGGCTGTATTTATTATAGATCTAAAGATAATGCACAATTTCTTCACTCCTCTTTGCTTTATCTATGACTTGATATTTATATTCAAACTGCATCTGTCTATCCTTGCACAGGACTTGACACCAACAGAGACTAGTTTTTTATCAACGAAGAACGCACAGGATGCAAAAATGTCGCTATACCTATACTAAGTGACATATAAATCCGAACACCCAGTTTAAATGGTTTTATTTTAATAAAAGTTGGTGGGTATTTATCTTACTGTAAATAACAAGTGAAAAAATTGTCAGCCTTATCAGTTGGACATTCCGGTTTTTATACTGCTGTTTTTTAATTCACTAACGCTCTAAAACTGAATATTTCAGCCGCAGTAAAGAATCAACGTTGGCGGATTTTGGTTCTTGACATCCTTTACGATCGGTTACGATGCCTAGAGTACGGAGACCTGTACGATTTCGTCAACTTAGTGAGTTTGATAGGGACTGTATAGTGGGACTTCGGGAAGCTGGACTTTCTTTTCGGGCAATTGCAGTTAGAGTGCAAAGAAGTGTAGACACTGTGGTTAGGTGTTGTCAGGCATGGCTTCGAGAAGGCCGTATGCAAAGAGCAACGGGCACTGGACGCTGCCGTAGAACAACAACCGTGAAGATCGCCGCCTAAGATTATTGGCCTTAAGGGACCGTTTCTCCGCTACCAGGTCCATTGCAAATGAATGGTTTGCAGAACACGGAAGACCTATTGGCATGCGAAGTGTTTACCGACGGATGAGAAGTTTTGGCTTGTTTTCATACCGGCCACACTGGGTCCTCCCTTTAACTCGAGAACACGGACGTAATCGCCTTGAGTGGTGCAGACAACGGTCACTCTGGGATCAGGAATGGAACAGTATTGTCTTTAGTGACGGGTCTCGATTTTGTTTAGGCATGCACGATGGTCGTGCCAGGGTTAGAAGGCGACGTGGTGAAAGGAGGAATCCACAGTTTTTTGTTGAAAGACATGTTCGTCACACTGTTGGAGTTATGGTTTGGGGTGCTATAGCTTATGGTTCCAGGTCACCTTTAATCTTCATCAGAGGTAACATGAACGCGCAGCGTTATATCCAAGAAGTTCTAGAACCCCATCTTTTACCCTATCTTGACATCCTGGCAGATCCAACTTACCAACAAGATGATGCCCGACCACATGTTGCAAGAGTCACAATAGACTTCTTTCAACATAATGATGTCACATTGTTACCATGGCCACCAAGATCTCCCGACTTATCCCCAATTGAGCACGTGTGGGATATGATGGGTAGGAGATTGCTCAATTTGCAACGTCCTTCTCAGACTCTAGAAGCACTTCGAGAGGAGTTGGTGGTTGCCTGGAATGAGATACCACAGGAGGACATTGACCACCTGATCAGAAGCATTCCTAGGCGCGTTGGAGAATGCGTAGCACATCAGGGTGCATCCACACATTATTAAAGGTCAAAGGGCAGTGCAATCATTTTGAAATTTTTATCATTTACTTATTATGCTTCATTAAGTACTTACACAAAATTTTATTAAAATAAAACCATTTAAACTGGGTGTTCGGATTTATATGTCACTTAGTATATTATCGACCCAAGAGTGCATAATTTCTTCACTCCTCTTTGCTTTACTTCATTGGAACAGTGTAAACTCAAGTTGCGAAATTAATGTCGCTATCAGCAACGAGAAGCCCATAGTTGTTTTGAACCGGAGTAGATGATGTCCTTCCAAAGGTTTGGCTGACAAAAAATTGCAAGTATCTTGCCCCTCTTATTATTGAAAAAACAATATCCTGAAACAGGGCTGCATCAAATTTATTTTTGCTTATGCCCAGATTCTTGGTTTATATAACCAGATTCTCAATGCCAACTTAGCACTTCAGGTTTGACATAAACAGCTAAAAGTAATGAAGCTGTACATTTTTTAAAAGAAATAAATGCCTAAACAGACGACTGTAAGTTAATACAGGATTTGTCTTTCTAGCACTTCTACTATTTCCTGACGTCATCTACACTATGCTATACGTATGTATCTTCAACGTCAGATCTATATCGGTTTCCGTTTCATGTCCTACTCCCATTTAAAAAGTCATTCAACATCACATGTCTAGCTATGTATCTCCCTGAGGATCTTCCGCTCACACTCACATCCCTACTGTAAGGCTAATGAGGAAATACTAATCCAAAAAACGCGTCGCGGCCCGGTAATGTGTCTGCAAGATAATTTTTTGTACGTCGGTATTTAAAACAACAACGGGTGAACGATCCGTGACAGAGAACGTGTCTGTTAAAAATAGGAATGGATGCGTAAATATAGACTTTACGTCTGCCGTAGAATCTATTAGTTGTCTACTACAAATGCCAGGTAATTACCTTATCTCTCTTTCTTGGCCCAGATCGATACTATACAGGGTGTTTTGAAAGCTGTGTCATCTATTTTAACAGCTCGTAAGACTCGTCAAGAGAAGGAACCATTTTATACCAACGTAGCGCCTGCAAGACAACACGATTTAGCTTCTAGTTGAAAACTCTTCACTTGCGTCTTGGATAAAGATTGATTGCCAATCAAGAAACGATATTTGCGAAAAAATCTATCGATTTCTCTAAACCTTATTTTCATAGAAAGTTATCGACGTTGATTTTAAAATGCCTTTGACAGTAAAACAGGTGACCTTAGGTGGCTGTTTTAACAAAATATAAAACTTGTACGTCAAACTGTTCTGATGTTACTTGGTTTTTGATTTATATACTAAGAGACATATAAATCCGAACACCCAGTTGAAATGGTTTTATTTCAATAAAAGTTGGTGAATGTATTTATCTTACTGCAAATAACAAGTGAAAAATTTTTTAGCCTTATCTGTTGGACATTGCGGTTTTTATACTGCTTTTTTTTTAATTCACTAACGCTCTAAAAATGAATATTTCAGCCGCAGTAAAGAATCAACGTTGGCGGATTTTGGTTCTTGACATCCTTTACGATCAGTTACGATGCCTAGAGTACGGAGACCTGTACGATTTCGTCAACTTAGTGAGTTTGATAGATGTCGTATAGTGGGACTTCGGGAAGCTGGACTTTCTTTTCGGGCAATTGCAGTTAGAGTGCAAAGAAGTGTAGACACTGTGGTTAGGTGTTGTCAGGCATGGCTTCGAGAAGGCCGTACGCAAAGAGCAAGGGGCATTGGACGCCGCCGTAGAACAACAGACCGTGAAGATCGCCGCCTAAGATTATTGGCCTTAAGGGACCGTTTCTCCACTACCAGGTCCATTGCAAATGAATGGTTTGCAGAACACGGATGACCTATTGGCATGCGAAGTGTTTACCGACGAATGAGAAGTTTTGGCTTGTTTTCATACCGGCCACACTGGGTTCCTCCCTTTTACTCGAGAACACCGACGTAATTGCCTTGAGTGGTGCAGACAACGGTCACTCTGGGATCAGGAATGGAACAGTACTATCTTTAGTGACGAGTCTCGATTTTGTTTGGGCATGCACGATGGTCGTGCCAGGGTTAGAAGGTGACGTGGTGAAAGGAGGAATCCACAGTTTTTTGTTGAAAGACATGTTCATCACACTGTTGGAGTTATGGTTTGGGGTGCTATAGCTTATGGTTCCAGGTCACCTTTAATCTTCATCAGAGGTAACATGAACGCGCAGCGTTATATCCACGAAGTTCTAGAACCCCATCTTTTACCCTATCTTGACACCCTGGCAGATCCGACTTTCCAACAAGATAATGCCCGACCACATGTTGCAAGAGTCACAATAGACTTCTTTCAACATAATGATGTCACATTGTTACCATAGCCACCAAGATCTCCCGATTTATCCCCCACTGAGCACGTGTGGGATATGATGGGTAGGAGATTGCTCAATTTGCAACGTCCTCCTCAGACTGTAGAAGCACTTCGAGAGGAGTTGGTGGTTGCCTGGAATGAGATACCACAGGAGGACATTGACCACCTGATCAGAAGCATGCCTAGGCGCGTTGGAGAATGCGTAGCAGATCAGGGTGCATCCACACATTATTAAAGGTCAAAGGGCTTTAAAGCAATCATTTTGAAATTTTTATCATTTACTTATTATGCTTCATTACGTACTTATACAAAATTTAATTAAAATAAAACCATTTAAACGGGGTGTTCCGATTTATATGTCACTTATTATATTACGAGCTCAAAGCTGATCACTTACAGTGCAGCCAGAAATTTTAAACAGGCTAGTCTTGGAAAATAAGAAAGATAGCGCACAAGCTTTTTTTTAAAATAAACTTTTCCCAAGAAAGAAAGGTTTGAGATAAGTCCGTTGTCTCAACCGGAAACATGTACATATGGATAACCAATCTAACAGATCTGGTGATACCGATGTACTTCTTACGCAATTCACTATTTTACGAAAGTTTTATGTCTGCGACTCTCTTAATACGATTTCCAACTAGTCTATAAGAAATCATAGTTACAAATAATGTACTGTACGTCTTTTCGAGTATTCCAGTTATCGATATTGTTCAATGTACTGTATTATTTGGATTTCACTTGGTGATTCTTCCCTTGCTCTGGTCATCGGCACGAAGCTGGTGAACCTGAAACAAAAATTGCGTAACTTCAGCCATAGCACATCTGGATACAAGTGTTTCGCCCTAGGATGTAATATTTAAGGTAGGGACTTCTTTTTTCCTGGAATTCTTGTACATAGACTGCTGGATTTTCTTTTCAAGGAATATATTCCATCTTAAAGTGAACTTTGTAATTTCTTTCATTATTTACAATTTGTATAGACAGGGAGGAGTCCTGTGCCCGATATTATTCATTATGATGAAAAGCAAAACTAAGTACCTGTCGGTTTCTACAAAATGAGGCCAATAAGTATTTCAGAGTGCGCATTCGCTGACAACCTGTTATTCTGCGCTAATACCCCAAAAGACTTACAAAAACCTTAAAATCTGGATCCAGGAATTACCGAAGAGAAGTTTGAATATTAACGTATCTAAAACAAAAGTGATGACGACAGCAGAGGGGAATGGAGTGAATATAGTTACCTAGGGCTCATGTATAGAAAAAGTCGAAGCTTTTAAATACTGGGTGGTCCATTTAAATTTTTTTTTTAAAAATGGTATAAAAAAAACTACTAAATATTTTTCCAAAATTTTTTTTTATTTGAAAGTACAATCCTTCCGATTAAGTATGGAATACAACTTCATTTAAATGACTGCCGCGGCTGGCTTTGCAGTAGCCCATACGGTCAGTCCAATTTTTGACCACATTTTCAATCGTATGTGGCTGTATTTCAGCATGTATGTTCTCTTATATTTCGCCAATTGTTGCTGGTTTGTTGCCATAACACTGGTCTTTAGTGGCACCCCATAAATAATATTCTAATGGGGTCAAATCACAGCTCCGAGGCGGCCAAACAACATCAGAATTTCGGCTGATAATGCGATCACCGAAAACACTTCGCAGAAGAGCAATCGGAGCGTTTGCTGTGTGACACGGAGCACCGTCTTGTTGAAACCAGATGTTACCGACATCAATATCTTGAATTTGTGGAAAGAAAAATTCATTCATCATGGCACGGTAACTCTCACCATTCACAGTAACTGCTGCTCCGTCTTCATTTTCAAAGAAAAATGGGCCAATGATGCCACCAGCCCAAAATCCGCACCAAACAGTCACTCGTTCTGGATGCATTGGCTTTTCTTCGATTGCGTGTGGGTTCTCTGAACCCCAAATGCGGCAGTTTTGCTTATTAACATAGCCGCCAAGATGAAAATGCGCTTCATCTGAAAAGATGATTTTTCGACCAAAATCAACATCTTCATGAAGTTGATTGCAGGCCCATGAAGCGAAGCGAAAACGCATTGGATGGTCAGTTCGCTTCAATTGCTGAACCAATTGAACTTTGTACGCCTTCATACCAAGGTCTTTATGCAAAATTCGACCTACAGTATATTCAGATAAGAGTTAGACCGGACATAAACAAGACCACGTGATCATCGAACGCTGTAACATTCGGCAGGGACGTATTAAGAGTCACGCAGTACATATTTTAGATAGTAGATGCTGCTTTGCGTAACTTTGTAGTAAATTAACACAATTCGATGTGTATACGATTGGTGATGGATATAGGATCATGTGGGGGTGGGGTAAGGAATATATATTGATGTAAATATACATAAGGGTTTCAAAATTTTCGCTTCGATTTCCAGCTTCGGATGCCGCCTGATGTTTGGTGAAATGCAGTCGAATATAATCTCAAAATGGCGTTTAAATTAGCCTAAATTAAAAATAATCGTATATCTCTTAAAATTGCTTTTAGAATATTGATTAGTATATTTTTTGATTTCTAGGTAAATATGTAACCAAATTAAAACGTTCAAAACGTAAAAAAATGTGCATGGTTGAACATTGTCAGAAAGTAGATTCTTGAATAGGTTTTGCCAAAATGGGTTCAAAAATGTCAATAATTAATTAAAAAATACCGTAGCTTTATAATTACTTATAACTTACCGAATTTGATGAACGACATCTTTTATTGGAAAGATGAGCTTGATGAGCTTTCAACATCGCTACTGCCTGAAGCACCAACGTCAATAATGAATGGCTCGACTTGTTCCTCTAAAATATTGTCCAGTTCCGACATTCTCTTTTCAACTTTGTCTTTCACGTGCTTAATATAGTTTTCCCATTTTTGCGCTGTTATTAATTCTAGTGCTTCTTTGAAAAGTCCTTTGAGGTCACAAAATTTGAAAGTTGTATTGTGCTTAGCTATATAATTTTTAACCTCTGCCCATATAAGCTCAATGGGATTGAGCTCGCGATGGTATGGAGGTAAACGGAGCACAGTTTTATTTTGACTTGCTGCCATTTCGTCAATGGCGTATTTTTGATATTCCGCCTTGTGATCCTTGACAATTCTTAATAATTGTACTTTCAGCATTGCTTCTTCAAAGTTGATATTTTTCGAGCGGAGCCAATTTTGAACATCAACTTTCCTTGAAGCCGTTGTTGGGACCTTCTCCATTCTTCGAGAATGATAAGGCGCATTATCCAACACAATTACTGCGTTTTCCTCTAAGTTCGGTAAAATTTTTGAAAACCACTGTTCAAACGATTCGCCATTCATTTCCTCGTGGTAATCTCCAGTTTTCTTAGACTCAAAGCACCACAGACCGTCAACAACAAATCCATCCTCACTGCCAATATGGCAGATAATGAGCCTTTTCCCTTTACCTGGAAATCGAAGTACTAACTGGTGTAGATTTATTTCAATAAGCGAACCTTTTTCAAATGTTTTCATCACATTCAGCGAAAAAACATTGAGTCATGAGATACGCGCAAATATTAATATTAACAAATTATAACTTTATAAAGCTTAAAGTATGAATTAAAATGATTAGAAATATTAGGAACGGTACACAATATAAAACGTAGTAACTTTTTTTAAGTTTATAATATTCGACATATTTTAAGATTATATTAAAAAATTATTGAAATATCGAAAACACATAAAAACATGGCTTAAAAAAGTTCTAACAAATGAAAATGACAATAAAACATCCACGCATTTTATCGAAAGTTATAAAAGTTTTGTTACTTGTAATATGTTTTATCTGCCCCCTGGAATTAATGTTTAGAACCTTGTTCCCAAGGTTTGAAAAACATCCGATTGTTGTCTATTACTCGTATTTACCTGCTGGATTTTTTAATCCGGTGGACAGTCCATCTAGAAAGGCCCTCCTGGATGAAGTTACAGAATCATCAACCCATACTTTACTTGTAGTGTGTCCTGCGTTTACCCACGTTTCATCAAGGTAATAAATCTTCCTATTTTGATTTCTATATTTCCCAATTTTTGTTAAATAATCCCTCCTCCATAGCACAATTTCTTCTCCATCCAGTAGTAAACTATTACGACCCCGTTTTTTCCATTTGAAATTTAAATGCTTCAGTAACGCATGGAAAGTTGATCGTTTGAAATTTGGCAACGTTGTATCTCCATTTAACCTCCTGCAGTACTTTATCTATAGTAGGTATTTCATTCCTAAAGAAGAATTCATGCACTTTCCTCCTAATCGCATGCTTATCAGCTTCATCCAATGATTTAACAATACCTTTGCGATGTTTACTGGTCATTGGCTCAGAAAAGGTGTGATTTTTTTGTATTGTCTTAACACATTAAACACTGATGCGCGACACACCCCAACTTTGTGAGAAACCTTCACAACAATTTCTTTGATGGTTGATGCCTCGTTCTCCTCGCGCTCGATCTTATATATATTCAAAATGACCTTTCATTTCTGCACTCAGGTGTCTTTTTTTAGAGCGTTTCCTAGGTGGACTACAGGAGTTTACAACTTCATCGGCAGTATCTGTACTACTGGGCATTTTGCGCAAGCAGTTGATAACAATAACAATCAATAAAAAGGTATAACAATAACAACGACAAACTCAACAACTTAATAAGATAACAAATGAAAACGTCCAAAGAAATATCAAATTGCAATGATGCACACGACATACGTAACACGTCTGAACCTGAATGTGACTCTGCCTTGATACGACTGCTCTGCCGCTCGGCATAGGCATTTAATTGCGAATTGACCAATGAGGGCTCCTGTTTTACGTCGAGACGGCGGCGTTAGCGTGAAAATCACCCGAACCTTTTGTTTACATCCGGTCTATCTCTTATCTGAATATACTGTAATGATGTGCGTGAAATGTTCAATTGTTGAGAACGTTGGCGCGTTGATGTGCTTGGAGACTCTGCCACACTCTCAGCTACAGCATCGATATTCTCGGGGGTACGCACCGTTTTCGATCTTTCACGTGTTGGTTTGTCAATAAGAAGACCAGTTTCACGAACTTTTTGCACAAAATACCTCACATACGGTGCTGACGGTGCTTCATTTCTTCCCATTTTTGCACGTAATTTTCAGACACAATCTGCAACATTACCACCACTTTCGAAATATTGTTTTAATATTTCCCAGCGTTGTTCAAGCGAATACACAACCATTTTCGTTAATCGGAATGATATGACTGATGTTCTGTCAAATCAGATGCGAAATAAGTCTTGACATATCCCAAAAAACCAGTAACTCAAAAAAAAAACGATAGATGGACCACCCGGGAGTGGTAGTACAAGGTAATGGAACAACGGAAGAGGAAATCAACGAAAGATTAATGAACGCATCTAGGCTCTATCATACATTGAAAACATCTTTCTTAAGGAAGAATATCATAAGCAGGAAAACAAAGATGACCGTGTACAGAACAGTATTCAGACCCATGTTGATATTTTAAAGCGATAGCTGGGTATTAACAAACAAGCAAAAAAGCAAGTTACAGGCTATTGATGTGAAATACCTCAGGGCAGTCAAAGGAGTCACTAGGAAAGTCAAAATTAGAAACGAAGTTATCAGAGAAGAGCTGGGAGTGGAATCTGTACTACAAAGGATTGAAGAAAACCAATTAAAATGGTTTGGGCATTTAGCAAGGATGAAGGATACAAGGCCAGTAAAACTCATACGGGAAGCAAGAGTTTAACAGAAAAGGGCAAGAGGGCGACCGAAAAAGACGTGGAATGATGTATTGGCGAAAATACTCAAGAACAGCGGAATAAGTTGGAACGAAGCAGTACGCCGGCGAGAAATAAAGACTGGGCTAAATTTGTATATAATAATTAATTAGTTTAGAGAATGGAATAATGTAATTGCACCTTACACCTACGGGTATATAAGGTTTTAGATAATTTATATAGTCAGTTTGACAGTTTGACATTTTGACCTTGCGCAGCGTACCACGTACAGTAATGATAGGTATAGACAAATTAATATTGTGCTGTATTTCTTTTTTAACTTGTTTTAATTAATACACCAACCTGTATACATAATTCCGTATAGCATAATACTCACCTATACATAAATAAATTCATTAGACTCCATTCAATAAAAAATTAATTGAAAAAAACTGGAACTATGAAGGACAAAAATATATAGACAAAGCAAAACAATTATAGAAGAAAGAAGCAAAGTTCATCGAATTATAGAAAACCAACCATGTTTGTGTTTATATTTTGTAGCATAACCATTATTATCAATCACAGCCTCGCATCATCTCGGCATAGATTGTAGAAGTTTCTTGATATAAGATTGATCAATCTGTCTCCACTTTTGCTCTAAAGCAGCAAAACGTTCCTCCTTGTCTGAATAATTTTTATCTCGTATTTGGTTATCTAAGTATTCCCATAGATTTTCAATGGGGCTTATATCGGGAGACTGTGAAGGCCATTTGAGGACTGGTATTTTTTCATCTAGAAAGAATTTCTTTGCGAAATTTGAAGTGTGCTTCATTTAATCTTCTACTTATAGTGTTCGTAGAAACACTGACAATTCCTTTTGTCTCGATCTCGGCTTCTACTTGTCTTGGGGTTTTAAACGAATCTTTGGACGAAATTACTTTTATTATTAATCTAACTGATCTAGCATTTAGTTTTCTTGGCCGACCACTTCCCTTAGAGGCTTCCAAGATACCTTTTTGTTTATATTTCTTCAATATTGCCTAAACTGCTTTACGCTTCAGCTTCAAATTCGTCGACGTGACGTTGACCATCTTTGTATAACTCAATGATCTTAGTTTTCACATCGAAATAAATTTCTGGACCACGCGGCATGTTCTTAAAATCACTCAACTTATTCCACAATACTTGATGAATACAAACTAATCCTATTCTGCCACAAACTGTACTGAACTAATGTTGAAAAGAATTTGTCTATATATTTTTGTCCCTCATAAAAAAGCACCTATATTCAGACTTGTATTGTGTTCATTGCAGATAATGTAAGAACAATGAATTTAGTTTTTCTACTAATAACGCATTTGTTTATAGAGCAATGAAGTATGAATTCGTTTTCTAAAGGTATTTAGATAAATATTCATATTTGTCTATATACTTTTGTCCATTGCTGAAGCATATAGACCGATGAAGATCCTTTGACGTCACTACCTCGGCGATTGGTTACTTAGTTTAGTCGCACATAGTTATCAGTCTAGAAACAAACTGGCAGCTGATTTTTCCCCGTCTCCTAATACAATAAACGAGTAAAGACTTTCGTGTGGCTTCACAGCCTACTTACTTACCTGACTTAAGTCCTTGTGACTTTTTTCTCTTTCCTAAATTGGAAAATCACCTCATCATCTTGGGACAGTCAAAAACAAATGGCTGTAACCGACCAGCTGAAGGCTATTCCAGTATTCACTGCCAGTGCTGTGTGGCTTCAGAGGGGAGCTATTCCGAGGGTAACAATATAAAATTGTAATTATATTTAAATAAAGAAATCAGTCTCATCACTTAATTTGCAGACCTCGAATGTAACACGCTAAAAAATATGTGAACAATCAACAAGATGGACCTTGAGTCCCCAAGGAAGACTCGCAAATGCATTTCTCTACAAGGAAATCACAGTTCGAAACTGCAATCGGAACGCTTCCCATTCAACCGACGTCTTCCTCGAAGTGTCACCTATCCAGTCGCCTCCCACACGACGTCTTAGTAGCTCAGAAGCCATTATTCTGAACGACGTCTTCCCTACACAAACACACGCCAGATATTTCGCCTCCTCTAGTAGCACCTATAATTACGAAGTCTGTGTGACTCGGCAATTATGACGTCGCGACACAGAGGGCTCTCATGAGCCGTATGAGCCCTCGAGCACGTTTTAGCCGCGCTAATTGACATCCGACAATGGGCTAAGACCCCGACTACATACCTCCGGCCGACTAGTGTATGATGCACACACCGGAGGGCGGAATGAGAGTCTCGTGACGTGGCGTCGCCGTTAATAAGTGAATTTTTGCTTCATGATTTTCAATTCACTTCATCCATAGCCACTCAAATATACAAGAGCGTTTTCATTGAGTATTTCGTCTGTTGAAGTCGATTTAGAGACTTCAATCATGCGCTTGACGTTAAACTATTTACAAACAGGAATATTTGCAATGTTCGTCCGCGACGCAGGCGCTAGACTTGAAGAAGTTTTATGTTTCTGTCGTCAGCTGATTTTCCCGGCTTTGTTTGACATTGACATATGTTTTGTTTTTGTCATCGAAGTGGCTTTCTGTGAAATTGTTTGCTATATTATATTTAGTTTATTCAAATATTTATAATAAGAATTATCAGGAAATTGTGTCGAAAGTCAAGTCATGAGGTCACTACATCGGATTTTTTACCTGCTACTATACTAAGTGACATATAAATCTGAACACCCAGTTTAAATAGTTTTATTTTAATAAAATTTTGTATAAGTACTTAATGAAGCATAATAAGTAAATGATAAAAATTTCAAAATGATTGCATTGCTTTAAAGCCCTTTGACTTTTAATAATGTGTGGATGCACCCTGATGTGCTACGCATTCTCCAACGCACCTAGGCATGCCTTTGATCAGGTGGTCAATGTCCTCCTGTGGTATCTCATTCCAGGCAACCACCAACTCCTCTCGAAGTGCTTCTAGAGTCTGAGGAGGACGTTGCAAATTGAGCAATCTCCTACCCATCATACCCCACACGTGCTCAATTGCGGATAAGTCGGGAGATCTTGGTGGCCATGGTAACAATGTGACATCATTATGTTGAAAGAAGTCTATTGTGACTCTTGCAACATGTGGTCGGGCATTATCTTGTTGGAAAGTTGGATCTGCCGGGGTGTCAAGATAGGGTAACAGATGAGGTTCTAGAACTTCGTGGATATAACGCTGCGCGTTCATGTTACCTCTGACGAAGATTAAAGGTGACCTGGAACCATAAGCTATAGCACCCCAAACCATAACTCCTACAATGTGATGCACATGTCCTTCAACAAAAAACTGTGGATTCCTCCTTTCACCACGTCGCCTTCTAACACTGGCACGACCATCGTGCATGTCTAAACAAAATCGAGACTCGTCACTAAAGACAATACTGTTCCATTCCTGATCCGAGAGTGACCGTTGTCTGCACCACTCAAGGCGATTACGTCGGTGTTCTCGAGTTAAAGGGAGGACCCAGTGTGGCCGGTATGAAAACAAGCCAAAACTTCTCATTCATCGGTAAACACTTCGCATGCCAATAGGTCTTCCGTGTTCTGCAAACCATTCATTTGCATTGGACCTGGTAGCGAAGAAACGGTTCCTTAAGGCCAATAATCTTAGGCGGCGATCTTCACGGTCTGTTGTTCTACGGCGGCGTCCAGTGCCCCTTGCTCTTTGCGTACGGCCTTCTCGAAGCCATGCCTGACAACACCTAACCACTGTGTCTACACTTCTTTGCACTCTAACTGCAATTGCCCGAAAAGAAAGTCCACCTTCCCGAAGTCCCACTATACGGCCCCTATCAAACTCACTAAGTTGACGAAATCGTATAGGTCTCCGTACTCTAGGCATCGTAACCGATCGTAAAGGATGTCAAGAACTAAAATCCGACAACGTTGATTCTTTACTGCGGCTGAAATATTCATTTTTAGAGCGTTAGTGAATTAAAAAAAAAGCAGTATAAAAACCGGAATGTCCAACTGATAAGGCTGAAAATTTGTTCACTTGTTAGTTACAGTAAGATAAATACATTCACCAACTTTTATTAAAATAAAACCATTTAAACTGGGCGTTCGGATTTATATGTCACTTAGTATAGATGACTTAAACATAAGCTTGCTTTATATTGACGAGGGAAGACAAATGCTCTTATAACAGTCCTCGACTGATGAGATTTTGATTTATACTTTTTACGCGTATAGGGGCAGTCCCCTACAGCAAATGCTTGCGAGGGGTTCGGAGAAGTATTTTATATCCTCTTGAGGAGTTCCGTTCAATAATGCGTATCAGCGTAGAGGGTTTGGGATGCATTGAGTTGTTTTTATTAATTAGAAATGCTGGAGGGGATGCCAAACGTTATGCGTATAGGGTGATACGTTTCATTGACGATGATGCAATCAGTCATCGATCAATTCATACGTCGCTAGAAAACTGATGGTGGCTGAAAAACGTGCATCTGCTACATTTTTGTATTAAATTGCAGTACTAAGCATCAAGGAGGTTGGCTACAATGGACGTTTTCTATGCGTTATTCTTGGATTGTCTACGTAAATGTAAATATAAATAATGTAAATAAACTATACACAATGCTCTACAATGTTATCACGGTGTAGGC
Source organism: Acanthoscelides obtectus (assembly GCA_963669975.1). Taxonomy (NCBI): domain Eukaryota; kingdom Metazoa; phylum Arthropoda; class Insecta; order Coleoptera; family Chrysomelidae; genus Acanthoscelides; species Acanthoscelides obtectus. Next base: position 76,097,637 of record CAVLJG010000009.1, read on the forward strand.
TATGTATAACAGGGCATAAGCGATGTTAGGCTTGTTAAATAAGAGGAGTAAATTATTATGATTAGTGCTGTATACAGGGTGGCGCATCGAAAACGAAACAGCTGGCAGCTCAGTTTTTTTTTGAAAAACGCTCGGACCCGTCGATTTTGTTCTCGAGGTGGACACAAGTTTGGCAAAAAATCACGTTAGCACGTGCAGCCCCCTAAGCGGGGGTGACAGCACCCCAAAATCTTAAATGGAATTGGGGGTCGAGTGATACCTGATTGTAAAGGTCTTTCAATTCCCTTTATAATGATATAAAGTTAATGTACTTCAGTACAGTAGTTCTGGAGTTTTATTGATTTCAAGCTTAAATAAAACTAACACATCATCATTTGATGACCCCACATAAAGAAATCCAAAGGTGAAAAATCTGGCGGTCTTGGGGGCCATTCAATGGCACCTCTTCTACCAATCCATCGATCTGGAAACGTCTGATCTAAATATTGTCAAACACGTAATGCGTAATGTGGTGGGGCACCATCCTGTTGGAACATCAACCTATTGGCAATGTACGGCCAATTATTCCGATTTCCAACTATGGCTGTTAATGCAGGACCTATGGCGTGTTCCAGTCATTCCAAATACATTTCACCGGTCAAACTTCCAAGTAAGAAAAAAGGACCAACTAAATGATTCCCAAAAATACCAGCCCAAACATTTAATTTTTGTGGCTGCTGTGTATGAACCTCATGATAATTTCTGGGATTAGAATCGGACCAATATCGGTAGTTATTCGTCGGAAAAGCGAGTGTTGAATAGAAAATGTTCATTGTTTATAATCCGTTTACTCATATCGTCAGAAAATTGTAATCACCCATCAAAATCGTCTTCATTAAGTTCTTGTACCAGGTGAATTTTATACGGATGAAAACTATGGGCCTCTAGAATCCGTTGGACAGTACGTCGACTAACACCACACACAGTCTCCAATTTGCGGGTACTTAACGTAGGATCTACATAAACCTACCCTAAAACCCCCACTTCTATTGCTTCGTTCCTTATGGGATTTTCAATGTAGCGTTCTTTATTGGCGACTGACCCAGTTTCCCGAAATTTAGCAACAAGTTCTAGAACATATTTTCGATGCACGTTGCTGTTCTCATGTCGCTTATTAAATATTTCTGCTGATAATTTCAACTCTTTCTGCTGTGGAATATATCATGGTTAATTTATATAATAAAGCGTTACAAGTTATTTTGCCAACAAAGTTTGGTCAAACCATTCGCAAACTATGTTCTAAATTCCTATTTAAAATAAGTGCGAGATATTTCCTTATCTTTCTTCAAGAAATAACTTTTTTGCCACAAAAAAAAAACGCTCCAATAGCTATTTTCAGCAACAAAATGATAAACAAACCATGGGCGTAGTGAAGAAAAGCATTTACTTATTAAGTAAATTCTTTTAGTCAAATTTCTTCTGAAAGAAGTACAAACTAATCTGATGTATCACTCGACCCCCTTCCCATTTAAGATTTTATTGTTGGTGTCACCCCCGCCCAAGGGGCTGCACGTGTTAACGTAATTTTTTGCCAAACTTGTGTCCCCCTCGAAAACAGAATCGATGGGTCTGAGCGTTTTTTCAAAAAAAAATTGAGCTGCCAGTAAATGCGTCTGTTTCGTTTTCGATGCGCCACCCTGTATGTAAAAACAGTTGCCTACTTCAGTTACATGCCGCTTAAAATCGCACGGGTACGTATCTTTCCTAATATAAAACTATCGCTGCTGTTTTACCAACCCCGACTTGCTCAATATAAGCACAAATCAAATCCAGTAAGTAACATTATCGTTACTGGCCAAAATCGCGTAGTTTTGGGCATTATTTTGACTCATTGAACTGTCAATGTTTACCAAAGTGACAGCGTTGTAACATCATAATAATACCTACCTTCATTAGGCTTTTGCGGCTCTTTGCAAACTATGTAATATATCGTAACACCAAAATTATCTGCATACATTCGCACTTTATAGAACGTAACTGTATCCATCGAAGAAACAAAGTAAAATCAAACATATACACCCGTATTGCACGTGATCAAGAACTTAACCGTAGGAGACGCTACAGGGCCGTATCAAGCTATTGTGACTGATCTATCAAAAAATGTCGTACAAGATATGTGTTGCTGTAAATTCTATCAAAAGCATAGTAAATTATCAGGAATATACCACGCCTTTCTAATCATATTTCGACATTAGGAATCAGTGCAAAAAATTCTGTATTCACCATTTCAGCAAAACGCACACGAAAAAAACTTGTGGACCATCTCAATTGAAATTGTTCATATTTTATTATTAACTTACATATATACCCAATAATATTTACAAATCAACCTTCTATTCACAATGCAGAGCAAATTTTTTTGAGCAAATAGAAACTACAGACGTAGTAGTAGTAGTACAAAAGTTTATTACAGACTCCATAAAGTTTGTTAGTTTGATTGCTATTAAAATTTACATGAGAAATAGGAAGAAGGTCAAAATGGCACTATTATGCTTTGGAACTCCTAAATTAACCCTAATTTTGTGTAATTATAAATTTGGAATTTCCACATTAATAACTAGAAACTTACACTTTGATTGCAGTCTATAATGAACTTACCTGTCTTGCCAAAAAGCCCGTTAAACTGCCAGTCTTAATGGTATCAATCGATTTATATGCTGTATTCCGAGGAGCTTGAATCATCAGAATTGTTGATGTCAATTATAAGGGGTTCAACTTGGGTGTCAATGATATTGTCCATATCCCACATTTTGGTTTCAACCTTCTCTTGGACATGGTCAATACATGTTCTCCATTTTGCTGGCGTAATTCTATCGACAGCAACATCAAACAGTTTTTTAAGGTCAGCAAACTTAAAAGTGCTGTTATTTGACGCCACGTATTGCTTGATGTCGGCCCAAATCAACTCGATAGGATTCAGTTCGCAGCGATAGGGAGGCAGCCTGAGAATCGTTTTATTTTCGTTTTTGGCCATTTCGTCAACAATTTTTAAATCATATTTATACTTATGTCGCTTGACTATATTTATCAGCTCAGCTTTGACCGTTGTTTGGTCGAAGTCGATCTTCTTTGAGACAAGCCACTGTTGAATGTCTGCCTTTTTGGTGGCCATTGTTGGAATTTTTGCCAATTTTCTGGAGTGGTACGGGGCATTATCCATCACAATAATTGCGTTATCATCAAGTGTCGGCAAAATTTTTTTGAACCAATTTTCAAATGAGTTACCATCCATTTCCTCGTGATAGTCTCCAGTTTTTTTGGATTCAAATGCCCACAATGCTTCAGGAACAAATCCATCTACGCTACCTAACGTATGTGGCAAATGATCAGGCGTTTTCCCTTGCCTGAAAGTAATTAGTTATTTTACTTCTCAGCGAGCGCACTAAATGACGAAATTAAGCAACTTACTCTTTTTAGGTTAGTGTAGGATAGGGTCTTAGATTAGCTTTTGGGTGAAGGAAATACTCAGAAACATGGATGAGATAGCAAAACTGAGTTCGGAGCTTCCAAATCATTGATTCGATCAGAAAATGAATTATCTGCATCCAAAAAAGTTCATATACTTCGAAACTTACCTGCAGGATTTTTCAATTCTGTCGAAAGGCCATCTAAAAAAGCCTGCCTTGAGGACCTCACAGATCTGTCTACCCAAACCTTTCCCTGCGTATGCCCCGGGTTCACCCATGTTTCGTCTAAATAATAAATTTTTCTTCCTTCAGCGCGGAATTGCCTAATTTTTCTAAGGTATTCTCTCCTCCAGATAACAATTTCCTCCTTTTCTATCAATAAACTATTCCTTCCTCTTTTCAAAAATCGAAAGTCTAGTTCTTTCAACAGCTTATGGAACGTAGATCTTTTAAAATTTGGCAGATCCTCATCATCATTCACTTGCTTCAATATTTTATCTATTGTAGGTATTTCATTCCTGAAGAAAAAGTGATGTACTTTTCTTCTAATGGCACTTTTGTCAAAGTCATCTATTTTTTCGATGATTTTTTTTCTCGCTGGATATGTTTTTGGCTCAGATAGTGAGTGATTTTGTCTATATTCCTTCAAGATTTTGTAAACACTTGATCGACCTACTCCAGAAATTTCAGCAACCTTACATACGATATTTTCTATAGCCAATCCACTATTCTCTTGCATCTGGTTCTTGTAGATATTTAGAATAATTTGTTTTTCACCTGCGCTAAGATGAAGCTTTTTAGCCCTTTTTCTGGGTGGCGTTAAGCTGATTTCAACCACTTCATCAGCTGTATCTGTGTCAGACATTTTAGACTAATTTTAAATTTCCGCAAGAAAAATCAAGTCAAGACGTGCATAAAACGTTCGCGCTCATAAACGGGTATCCGTAACTGATTACAATCCTGTGCGTGGTGACGAACCATCAACGTGACGCTGAGAGTTCCCTCTACTATGCAGCGTTGCCAGGCTTAATGTCACAATGATGTTTTATTGGGAAAATTGTCAGAAATCGCCGAATGTTGAACAGAAACATTACAAGAAGCCTAACCTTGAAATGTGAGGCTACAAATCCTTATTCTTATAGGGGGGAAGGGTAGGGAGCTGTTATGGTTCCTATTAACCTTGGTGAAAGTTGGAAACGGTAATATCATATATGGCATACATTCGGTTGAAGGTGTGTGCACGGAAAATAGATTGCGGATAGGATTTTAATAGATAAATCTACTCAAAAAAACACAAAAGGAGATTTTTGTATTTCCCTGAAGAATATCTCAAGGTTATTTCAGATGTACTCATCGAAACTTTATGGAAGGATTATCGAAACCTTATTTTCAATTGCGATAGGGCCACATACCTCGACATCGCATCAATGTGAAAAATAAGACAATAGAAAAAAATTCCCTCACTGATGCTATCTCTTAGGAAAAATTTAACTATAAAGATTGCACAAAAATTTTCTTCACCTTTTTGAGCTTGTTTTCGCATCTCCGTATATGCCGTTCATAATTTGCTGCAGATCAAATTGGAATATACCTTTGTGATGTCATTTATTGTTATATAATGTCCTTTACAACAGTTATTGCACGTATTGCACCAACAGATTGATTTGTGATCCATGCGAATGTGATCAACCACTCTGGCGAAAACTCGCCGAGCGTGGCAACCGTGCGACTTTGTCTGGAGGCTCGTCGCTACAAGCCAATCAGGAAGAGGCCGACAGAGCGCCATGGCTACCGATCACGCGTTGATCACGAATCAACCACTGTTTACGATTACTTTGTAGCTTCGTTAGATACACTTTAGAAATACGAATTTAATGACAGAGCTGTCAAAAGATGGCTTATGGTGTACACACTCATAGCATGCTTTGATTTCTGTGATTGTGAGAATTAGGAGACAATCAAATCCTTGTATGGCTCATTCTGCCTAGTTTGGCTTCATTGATTTACGGACAATCAATAGCAAAGATAAAAATTTGTGTAGGACGATTAAATTTCGAGTTGGCTTAACAATCATACTAAAGTCATCCGCCTGTTATACTTACATTGTCACGTAACACGTAGTACCCGATACAGGTTCCACCGATATATTTCTCATTGATGAGTTTTTGATTTATCGCAGTTTCGACACGAAGGATAAAGAAGAAAAGTCCCCGTAAGACCCTTTATGTCTCTCGAAGGACCCGCCCAACTTTCTCCGTTATTTTATTGGATTAAGTGCAGAATGTCGGCAAGCCTGCTGCATTCCAAATTGATATAAATCAGCACGCCTCCGAATTACAAGGGAGGTCTTTGATGGAATTTTGATTGAAAGCCGTGTCCTTTCGTTATGAGGTTCTTGGCTGTTCAATTTCCTTTATTTTGACCAGCATAAAGAAACGAAAAAAGAATGTTATAAGCAGTAGCATAATCAGTAAAAATTAATTTGCGTTTCCTTGAAAATGCTTTATTAGACCTGCCTACGAGGAGGTCGTGCAATATACTGCCGACGATTTTGAGCAGGGTCAGCTCACGTATAGACGCTTTGTGAACTTCCGGAAATAGTATATGAGAATTGCGAAAAACTAAACTACAGATCTACATAATATGGTACACCGAGAAGCTTTATTTTAGGGTCTTTCACTTCGTAATATATTTGAATTTTTTATTTATTACTATTATTGCTGACGGAAAAACCTTAGTTCGATCGCTTGAGGACAAACATGTGGTTATTGCAAACACGCTATTCGCGGAACTCAAACTTCCTGATTCTATACACCAGCCTACAGCAGCTATTTTGAACCCGTTGCATTATTGTTATGTCAGCACTAGTCAAATAAGGCCCAAAATAGAGCTAAGCACCAAGGTCTCACAACGTTTTGCTTAGGGTGGATTTCAATCAACAAATTTTAGCAGCCAGTATCTATGAAATGTTGAAAACAAAACACTGTCAAAGTATGAGATGACAGCTTGTCATTGAAACATCACCAGCTTATTGAATATTAAGAAATTACATATAATTTAGTCAACATTTAAAAAAGGGTTCGATTTTTGAATAAAATTCATGTTTTTATTTAATATTGTCGATAGGTCGTTCGTGTTTATATTATGTTCTTCAATTGATATGCAATTTTACCGATTCAACATCACCTACCGTGTGTTTTTCCCTATAAACCTCTTGCAGATAGCCATTAACCTGATGACAGGCTCTACCAAACATTTCATAGATATTGCTCGTTTCCAAACATTCATTCATTTACTCGCCGTTCATCAGTATCATTATAGCTCCGTCGATTGATATTCCCACAAAACCATTCAGAATGTTTGATATCCATAAGTCCATAATGTCAAATATTTTATGGTTGTTCGAGAACTGAACAAACATCCACACTATATTCACAGCGATTAAGAAATTCCCAAATATATGCCATAAAGATACCAGCAAACCTAAAACCTGCAAAAAAAACTACAAATTAGCCATATTTTTCTTTTTTTACGAGTACACATTCTAGGTTATATTTATGTTAGACATTATTTGAATACAGCTGATTATTGCATTTCAAGGAGTGACACATCTGTGGGCTCTGTCAATTCTTGGTACCAGTCACAAAACATATACTCTGAAGGTTTAATTCCATGTTATTCAATGACAACACGGTGACTTGTGTGGTTATCAGCGGCCATTTTGTGAGGGTGCGACAGGGTTGCCAGATTGTGCATTAATATCCCGTTTCACCCTCCTGGTCCCAGTGGAGTAAGTTCCGCCAACTGTTGAAATATACTCTACTATGCTTTATAAGACTATTCGTGACATTTTTCTCAAAATCATTGCACAACACTTGTTCGATACGATCCTATATTTAGAAGTATCGATACTTTTGCTGCCCATACCCGATATTTTGGATCGATATTCTTATATACGACATTGGGTGTATCGATGCATTTCAACAGTATCGTCTTCTTTCGATCCGGACTGTGTCAGAAAGACTTGACTTGACTGCATCTGCCTTTTGCCCAAAAATTACCGAGGTTCTAACTGGCAGCGAATCTCTTTAAAAAAAAATGCTAAAGATAGATTATGAAAATTATACGAAAAAAGTAGTCAATGTGAAGAAATTAGGAATAAATCATAGTTTTAGATGTTCAGATTGTTAAAGAATTGCTAATCTACGTATTTTGTGTTTGTGAATGGATGCAGGATCGTATGTCACCGCATCTCTTATTAAAGGATTTGAATGTGAAGTTACACGTTCGTAACTTTTGCTTGCAATTTGTTTAATGAATTGAGACAAGACGTGTCAGAAAGAGTGACTAACTTCAGATTACTTTTCTTCTTTGTTTCCTTCCGCGGGATATCGATAATTTTGTTCCAATATTTTAGTGTCGATACTTCCTAAAAAGATAAGAATCGATACATATCGATACTTTTCGTGGATCTAAACATACATATACGAACATATATGAATTCATATTGCAAATTTCAGATTGTCTGTGCATGGACTTGAACCGGATTTTTCGGTATTTTTACCGAAAAGGGAATATTTACCGATAACATCATTTTCCACGATTTTTCAAAATAATTTAAATATTTCTATACTTGCCGAAAAGAGCTGAAACCAAAAAAATAGGCAAAAGTTAATTTTATGTAGTCTTCACATTTGGTGTGGATTTCTAGATCATAAATTGGCAAAAATTATTTTTGATGTAACAAAAGATTTTGAACTAGTTGGAATACGTTTTATATCCTTTTTTTGGCAAAATAAAAACTTTTAAGGTTCGATGCATTTTTAATTATTTACGGGAAAATAATATTTTTTTTACATTTTCGATTTGGGCATTACAAGTAATTAAGATGATCGTTTAGATTGTGTTTTTAAACACAGCAATAATTCCTTACTCCAAATAAACACAAAAAAACAGAATATTAATTTGTTTAATTTTCCAATATTATTTTTAACAAATCAAATTAATTATTTACAACTAAAATGCCATTGGATAGTTAGGACAAACATACAAAATCTAAAGTAGTTGCTCGAAATGTAAACCCAATTGTTCAATACACGATTCACATCTACGAATGATCGAACGTGGTATAGCATTATTCAAATAAGGCCTTATTTCATCACATGCATTCCTGATTCTGTCTATTAGCATATCTCTTGTGGTTACGGGAGTCTGGTACACTTTTTCTCCAATCCCCACACAAAGAAATCTAATGGATTTAGGTCAGGGGATCGTGGAGGCCAGGCGACTGGTCCTCCACGGCCGATCCATCTTTCTGGATAATTTTCGTCCAGCCAGTTTCTAACTATTCTCGAATAATGAGCTGGACAACCATCAAGCTGGAACCAGGCCAATCTTCTTAAATCTAACATAACATCATCCCACACATTTGCATGTGCAGCCTTTAAAAATTCCAAGAAGATCGCAGCATTTAACCTTGCAGGCAAAAGGTAGGGTCCAAATAGTCGATTACGGTAGATACCAATCCACACGTTCACACTAAATTCATGCTGAAAATTTCGTTCCCGAACTGCATGCGGATTTTCATGCGACCAAATATGTTGATTATAAAAATTTACCACTCCACGTCTAGTGAAGCATGACTCATCGGTCCATAAGACGTTACTTAAAAACCCCCTATTATCAGTTCTATCAAGAATCCACTGACAAAATGTGATTCTTCGTTCTCCGTTCCCTGGCTGTAGTCCTTGCACAGGTTGTAAATAGTAAGGACGTCTATGGTCATTTCTAAGAACACGGTGAACATGGCTTGCTGAAATTCCCCAGGCACCAGAAACTCTCCTAACACTTGTGGTCGGATTTCTATCAAACTCACGCAGAATCATACGGGTAAATCTGCGCTGACGAACATTTATGTTTTGATCCGTTTGGAGATTTCCAAAACCATTTTCAATTATTATTTGGCGATGCACTCTTACAAATACTGAGCGAGTTGGATGTCGTCTGTTTGTAGATCTTCGTGCGTATTCTCTGGCTGCTTCTGCTGCGTTTCCATTTACAAAGCCATACACAAAATGAATATACGCTAACTCTTGATTGGAGAATAAAAATGGCATTTTTATAAAACTTACAAAAAAAAAACAGGTAAAAGAAACTATATTTCGTGCATTCACAATTGCAAAAAAAACGTTTCAGGTTTCAACAGACAACAAAACTAACTGTCAACTAATTGACGTTTAACCTTATTCTGCTTTCAATTTCAAAAATATTTGCAGGCACAGCCTACTTCTAAAAATTATCGAGATACTGACCTTTTAACGTTATTTTATCATAAATAATTAAAAATGTATCGAACCTTAAAAGTCGAAATATCTCAAAATCGGCTAACTAAACGAAAATTCACAAGAGAGCTTTTTTAAGTTGAAAAGTGCGAAGAATCAGTTTTTTTATTCAAAAAGCAAAAAATTGCATAAGACAAATTTTTCGGTCATTTTAATACACTACAGGTACAGTAGAGAGCGCCCTCTAGCGGCTACAGTAAAACTATGGTTCTTTTTGTCGTACCAAAAAACCCTTGAATACCAATTTTCACTGTTATACATCAAATATTGTTCGAAATATTCAAAAAAAACTATTTTAAAAAGTAAATTTAAAAGCCCTGTATTTCGGAAGCCACGCATTTTTCGACTCATGTTTATATAGACTCTATGCATTAATTTTAAAAGTTATATTGAATCTTAAAGTTATGCAACAATAAACTGAAACACCCTGTATAATGTACCCTTATTTATAATGCAACCGTTTTTTTCCTATTGGTCCAAGGGACCGTTAAATATTAATGTTGGCGAAATTGGCCCTTAGTTTTCTATTTAGAAAATGCTTCACAAGTCCCGGTATTAGGCATACAAAATTTATCGCATCGCAAGTCGGATTAGACGCTCCGGTTCATAATACCAAAAACGTTGGCTAATCATTTCTAATTCATCGCTAATTAAAACTTCGAGTTAACGCGTCGCCCAGATTTGCGGAATATTTTCCGAGTTATCTTTCCTAGGGAGATTTAAAAGTTCCTCACTTAAATTATCAACTGGCTGCTGCTAGCCCGGTGCGCCTGGGCAACTGCAGTTGCTCTAACTTTTCGAGGCGAAATTGCAGGAAATATTTAGAGGGCTAAAAGCTGCGTTCACCTGGCTGTGTAGTGCCAGTTAATTACTGTGTCGTAATTTCTCCCGGCTATTCATGCTAAAACTTTCATAATCCTTTACATGATTATGGTGTCTCGCCGGCTGCTTCGACCTCTAGGGACGAAGAGGGCATGATACCTACCTGCGTACTGGGAGGTGTTGAACGAGGTAGCGTGAGAGGAAAGGTAAAGTTCAGTATGGACCTTCTTGAAGTATCTCATCCTAAGCTAATTGTACTTGAATCCCAAAGTCTGTTAGCTTTTGAGGTTTATGGGGTAACGAGGTCAATTTTCGTCTCATATTATCCCACGCATGTTTGATGGGCGAAATGTCTCGAGGCTTAGGGTGGCATGACGCCAGCCTACACAAAAGATTTTTACGCGTTCAGTTCTAAGACTTCGATAATACGGAATTGCCAAACTTCCCAGAGTTAATAATAATAATAATAATCATCTTTATTCGTTGGTACCAAGGTACAGAGATATGGAAGTTGATACTTGGAAAAGGCGAAGTTCAGATTTCATTCCTATAGAGGAATGGCTGGCCTTCCACTTAACCTAACAAAACCTACTTAACTAACTTAAAAGCTTAAAAGTAAAGATTACGAGTAGTATATGTTACCGTAGTAATATTCAAACAATAGCCTTTTTGAAAGCATGAATAACTAATATATATTATTTCTTCTATATATATACTAAGTGACATATAAATCCGAACGAACACCCAGTTTAAATGGTTTTATTTTAATAAAAGTTGGTGAATGTATTTATGTATCTTACTGTAAATAACAAGTGAAAAAATTTTCAGCCTTATCAGTTGGACACTCCGGTTTTTATACTGCTTTTTAATTCACTAACGCTCTAAAAATGAGTATTTCAGCCGCAGTAAAGAATCAACGTTGGCGGATTTTGGTTCTTGACAGCCTTGACGATCGGTTACGATGCCTAGAGTACGAAGATTTGTACGATTTCGTCAACTTAGTGAGTTTGATAGGGGCCGTATAGTGCGACTTCGGGAAGCTGGACTTTCTTTTCGGGCAATTGCAGTTAGAGTGCAAACAAGTGTAGACACTGTGGTTAGGTGTTGTCAGGCATGGCTTCGAGAAGGCCGTACGCAAAGAGCAAGGGGCACTGGACGCCGCCGTAGAACAACAGACCGTGAAGATCGCCACCTAAGATTATTGGCCTTAAGGGACCGTTTCTCCACTACCAGGTCCACTACAAATGAATGGTTTGCAGAACACGGAAGACCTAATCGGCATGCGAAGTGTTTACCGACGAATGAGAAGTTTTGGCTTGTTTTCATACCGGCCACACTGGGTCCTCCCTTTAACTCGAGAACACCGACGTAATCGCGTTGAGTGGTGCAGACAACGGTCACTCTGGGATCAGGAATGGAACAGTATTGTCTTTAGTGACGAGTCTCGATTTTGTTTAGGCATGCATGATGGTCGTGCCAGGGCTAGAAGGTGACGTGGTGAAAGGAGGAATCCACAGTTTTTTGTTGAAAGACATGTTCATCACACTCTTGGAGTTATGGTTTGGGGTGCTATAGCTTATGGTTCCAGGTCACCTTTAATCTTCATCAGAGGTAACATGAACGCGCAGCGTTATATCCACGAAGTTCTAGAACCCCATCTTTTACCCTATCTTGACACCCTGGCAGATCCAACTTTCCAACAAGATAATGCCCGACCACATGTTGCAAGAGTCACAATAGACTTCTTTCAACATAATGTCACATTGTTACCATGGCCACCAAGATCTCCCGACTTATCCCCAATGTCCTCCTCAGACTCTAGAAGCACTTCGAGAGGAGTTGGTGGTTGCCTGGAATGAGGACATTGATCACCTGATCAGAAGCATACCTAGGCGCGTTGGAGAATGCGTAGCACATCAGGGTGCATCCACACATTATTAAAGGTCAAAGGGCTTTGAAGCAGTGCAATCATTTTGAAATTTTTATCATTTACTTATTATGCTTCATTAAGTACTTATACAAAATTTTATGAAAATAAAACCATTTAAACTAGGTGATCGGATTTATATGTCACTTAGTATATAATAGACGAAATGAAAAAATTCACAGAATACAAACAAAGGCATAAAGAAATTAGGGAAAAGCGTACAATGTAAGGTAGGTATAACCATATATATGTAATATAGGTATGTGCATAGAAACAAAAAACATTCAGATATTCGATGTTATTGATTATTGTAGTGAGATCTCAGAAAATGGAAGCAGCATTTTGAAAAATTATATAGCGATTTGGATTTCAAGTATAGTGGGACAGCCTTATATATTTTGGAAATGTTATAAGAAAAAGATCTTTCAAATAGAGCAGTATGATTAGCTGGTGGTGTGATCGTGGTTTTAGACCTTGTGTGCATCTTGGCGAAGGGTTATTTTATTATATAAACTCGAAGGAGTTTTCATAGTTACAACCTTATGATAAAAGCATGCGCTACGCAGCTCTCGTCTATCTTTCATATTTAGCCAGCTTGTTTCTACTATCTTATGTGCAATGCCTTCTCTACGTCGAATTCCATGTATGAGTCGTAAACACGAGTTTTGAACCTTTTGTATTCCTTTTGCATCATTTTGGTCTATACACTTACTGTACAGAACGTCACAGAAGTTAAAATGTGATAGCACAAGAAAATTTGTTAATAAAATTTTGGTATTCATATTCAACAAATCTCTATAGCCATAGATACTTTTCATGTTGCAGAAAGCCTTACTGATACAATTTGTTATGCGATTTTTAAAACGCAGGTCCTCATCAAGAAGTACACCTAAATTTTTTACTTCAGTTAGAGGCAAAAGTGTGCGGCATACTATACTAAGTTACATGTAAGTCCGAACACCCAGTTTAAATGATTTTATTTTAATAAAAGTTGGTGAATGTATTTATCTTACTGTAAATAACAGGTGAAAAAATTTTCAGCCTTATCAGTTGGACATTCCGGTTTATTTTATTAAAATTAAAATAATAAAATTTTGTATAAGTACCTAATGAAGCATAATAAGTAAATGATAAAAATTTCAAAATGATTGCACTGCTTTAAAGTTCTTTGACCTTTAATAATGTGTGGATGCACCCTGATGTGCTACGCATTCTCCAATGCGCCTAGGCATGCTTCTGATCAGGTGGTCAATGTCCTCCTGTTGTATCTCATTCCAGGCAACCACCAACTCCTCTCGAAGTGCTTCTAGAGTCTGAGGAGGATGTTGCAAATTGAGCAATCTCCTACCCATCATATCCCACTCGTGCTCAATTGGGGATAAGTCGGGAGATCTTGGTGGCCATGGTAACAATGTGACATTATTATGTTGAAAGAAGTCTATTGTGACTCTTGCAACATGTGGTCGGGCATTATCTTGTTGGAAAGTTGGATCTGCCAGGGTGCCAAGATAGGGTAAAAGATGGGGTTCTAGAAATTCGTGGATATAACGCTGGGCGTTCATGTTACCTGTGATGAAGATTAAAGGTGACCTGGAACCATAAGCTATAGCACCCCAAACCATAACTTCAACAGTGTGATGAACATGTCCTTCAACAAAAAACTATGGATTCCTCCTTTCACCACGTCGCTTTCTAACCCTGGCACGACCATCGTGCATGCCTAAATAAAATCGAGACTCGTCACTAAAGACAATACTGTTCCATTCCTGATCCCAGAGTGACCGTTGTCTGCACCACTCAAGGCGATTACGTCGGTATTCTCGAGCTAAAGGGAGGACCCAGTGTCGCCGGTATGAACACAAGCCAAAACTTTTCATTCGTCGGTAAACACTTCGCATGCCAATAGGTCTTCAGTGTTTTGCAAACCATTCATTTGCAATGGACCTGGTAGTGGAGAAACGGTCCCTTAAGGCCAATAATCTTAGGCGGCGATCTTCACGGTCTGTTGTTCTACGGCGGCGTCCAGTGCCCCTTGCTCTTTGCGTACGGCCTTCTCGAAGCCATGCCTGACAACACCTAACCACAGCGTCTACACTTCTTTGCTTTGCACTCTAACTGCAATTGCCCGAAAAGAAAGTCCAGCTTCCCGAAGTCCCACTATACGGCCCCCATCAAGCTCACTAAGTTGACGAAATCGTACAGGTCTCCGTACTCTAGGCATCGTAACCGATCATAAAGGATGTCAAGAACCAAAATCCGCCAACGTTGATTCTTTACTGCGGCTGAAATATTCATTTTTAGAGCGTTAGTGAATCAAAAAAAGCAGTATAAAAACCGGAATGTCCAACTGATAAGGCTGAAAATTTTTTCACTTGTTATTTACAGTAAGATAAATACATTCACCAACTTTTATTAAAATAAAACCATTTAAACTGGGTGTTAGGATTTATAAGTCACTTAGTATATTCACGAGGAACTGGAAGTGAGTAATTGGGCGCTGGATGATCCTAGTACATGTACAGGGCGGATTGCAGCCCGGTTACCAAATTTTGCGTGGTGAATTTTAAATCGGGAAGTTTTACATCCCCACCATCGGCAAAATGTGCAACGTCTGTAATCCCTGTGACGAAGTGCAACGGCGAAATTTTTGTGAGTGGATAACCAGAATGCAGATTTTATTGATTTGGTTTTGTGGTCAGATGAATCGGTTTTTACGAGGAGTGGAACCTTTGATTCTCATAAAGAACATATTTGGTTCTTAGAAAATCCCCGTTCTGTAAGAATCCAGTCGTTTTAAAACAGATTTTTTTGAAATTTCTGGTGCGGCACATTCAATGACCAACTGTTTATGTATTGCCACGAAATTTAAATGCAAACTCATACTCGGCTTTTCTAGAGAATTACATATAAAATGTGTTAGATCATGTTCCGTTAGCAAGAAGAGTACGAACGATGCCTCACCGTATGTTCGCCGTGACATGACAGCATGGTTGAATAATCATTGACACAAACGGACTCGTACATTGGCCTGCGAGGTCTCCTGATTTGAACACCCTGGATTTCTTTTTGCGGGGCGCTTTTAGACAACTAGTGTATCCTGATCAAATTAATAGTGTTGATCGGTTACAAGAAAGAATACATAATGCGTTTCATCAAATTTAAGCTTCAACAAATTTTGCGGAAATACGTTTTTCTTTATTGAAATGATGCCGCACTTGTGTTCATCAGAATGGTGGTATTTTTGAATATCCATTGAAATAAAGCCTTGATTATCTAATCTGTTCTGTTTTTATTTTTAGGAAAACGATGTACTTTAGGAAAAAACACAAAAGTATTTATTTGTAGCAAATTAAAGGCAAAATTCGACAAATTGCGCGTTTCGAAGAAAAAGCAGTGGCGTACTATTTTTATTTTAAAAAATAACACTGATCAACAGCCAAAAAATATCCTAAATAAAATCAACAAAATATTACTATTTTTAATGTGCTAAAACCGGAATGAAACTTATTTCTTCAATATTAGTTCAAGTTTTAGAAATACGGTAATTATATGTGTTCCTGCTGTGACAGTGTTAATATACTGTAATTCACAAGAATGCACGTGCTACATTTTTATATTCGGCAAGGAAAGATGATGTAATCGGCATGATTGTGTTACGTTATACATACGTGTACATTATATTGTTCTATATTAGCCATTTTTTCCTCAGTTGGCTGACAGCGTTCATGCAAGATGTCTCGAAAGTGTGTAAACAATTCAGATCAGTTTTTTACGTGTGTGGTGATGTGACTTTTGCGTCTCAGAGACGGTTTATTACTCCACTAATAACAAAGGCATATCAGCTTTATTTCGGTTGTAAACTAGGTGATTAAGACAAACAGTGGGCACCCCACATCTGCTGTAATACATGTGCTTCAAGTCTGAGGAGCTGGTTGAATGGCAAAAAACGGTCTATGCGCTTTGCTGTCCCAATGGTTTGGAGAGAGCCTACAAATCATATTAATGATTGTTACTTTTGCGTGGTATCTTGTGTTGGACAAGCCACAGGTATGTCCAAGAAAAAAAAATCGGTTATTAACTACCCAAACATACAATCTGCGATGAGACCTGTGCCTTACAGTGACGAAAATCCTATTCCAAAACCCCCAGAATCCTACACTTGCGAATCAGAAAACGAACCAGATCATGGCGATCGAGTGATTCGTCAGGAAGAAGATATGCCATCAACGTCAAGAGATCCTGATTTCATACCGAGCACGTCATGCCACCAACCGCACAAAATAACATAGTCAGAATTAAATGATCTTGTAAGAGATTTAGAACTTCCAAAATGTAAGGCAGAGTTACTTGGATCAAGACTGCAGCAGTGGAACTTGTTAGAAGACGATGTTTCGGTATGTGTTTTTCGTAAAGGCCACAAAGACTTAGAACCATTTTTCAATATGAAGAATAACTTGGTTTTCTGCAGTAACGTTAACGGCTTCCTGCGGCTTTAAATATAAACTATAACCCAGAAGAATGGAGATTATTTATAGACAGTTCAACATTGAGTTTAAAGGCAGTGTTATTGCATATGGGAAATATTTTACCATCTCTTCCTGTAGGGTATGCAGTTCACATGAAAGAATCATATGACAATATGAAGTACCTATTGACATACATAAAATACGATGAGCACCAATGGCATATTTATGGCGATTTGAAAGTTGTTGCACTTTTACTTGGGCTGCAGCTAGGCTACACCAAGTTTTGCTGTTTTTTGTGTGAATGGGACAGTTGGGCAAAGGCACTTCATTACACCAGACAAGACTGGCCTGTTCGTCAATTCCTAGAGCCAGGTCAAAAAAATGTACAGCATATGCCATTAGTAGATTCGAAAAAAAATTTATTACCACCACTGCATATCAAGTTGGGCCTAATGAAAAACTTTTTCAAGGGATTAGATAGAGATGGGTCAGCTTTTCAATACCTGCGTCACAAATTTCCAAGACTAAGTGAGGCAAAGGTTAAAGAAAGTATTTTTGTTGGGCCACAGATTCGAAATATTTTGAAAGATACACAGATTGAAAACACTTTAACAGGTATTGAAAAAACTGCTTGGAATGATTTCCGTCTGGTGGTCACTAATTTCTTGGGAAATAGAAAAGCTGACAACTATAAAACCCTTGTCAAAAATATGCTGTCATCGTATCAAAAGATGGGCTGTAATATGTCTCTTAAGATACATTTCCTACACTCACACCTGGACTTTTTTCCTGACAATTGCGGAGCCGTAAGTGATGAGCACGGCGAACGTTTTCATCAGGATATTTCAACAATGGAAAAAAGGTACCAGGGAAAGTGGAATCCTTCCATGCTTGCAGACTACTGTTGGACTCTTGGTAGAGATGCTCCAGAAACGATCCATAAAGGAACAGCAAAAAGACAGCGCATATAGTGATTCTTATAAGTATATGAATCTTGTTACTTTTTTAATATATCCTTAAAAATAAAAAGTTTTTTTTCTAAACCGCAACTGATTTTTTTATTTCATTGTCATTTTTGGATTCAGCGCCCCAAAATTAACAAAGAAGTGCACTATTTCCCACAAGATTCAATTAAAAAACTAAAATTTGTTGTCCAGTGTAATGCAACTTATTTTAAATAAAGATATTAATTTTAAAGAAAGACTTTTGAATGTGGACAAAAAAGAATCTTCATACCAAATTTTAATCCATTCCAGTTGAAGGTTTTGAAGATACAAGAAAATGTTTTTTATTTTTAAACTTCATCGTTTTAATGAAGCCCTTGAAGAAAAAATATTGCATAGAAGACCCTCCTTAAAATGTGGTCCTGTGTATGATGTTTCATTTTTGGTCACAGCTTGTGGATCACCCTGTATGGATAGATAGATGATTTATTGTCTTCGGATCGTAGATATAAGACTCGCCAGATGTACCTATATAAGTAAATTGTTATCGCCAAAATTTGAAAATGTGTTCAAGCATGAATTCATAAATTTGTCAAAAAAAGTGGCGTTTAAAACAGAAAGAATCACAATTAGTCGAAAAAATACAAAGAACGCATGCACGAGCGCGCGCATATACAGTAATGAACAAAAGTATATAGACAAATATGAATATTTACCTATAAACATTTAGAAAACGAATTCATACTTTATTGCTCCATAAACAAATGCGTTATTAGTAGAAAAACTAAATTCCTTGTTTTTACATTATCTGCAATGAACACAAGTCTGAATATAAGCACATTTTATGAGGGACAAAAATATGTAGACAAATTCTTTTCAACATTAGTTTAGTACAGTTTCGTGTCAGAAGAGGATTAGTTTGTGTTCAGCAAGTATTGTGGAATAAGTTGAGTAATTTTAAGACCATGCCGCGTGGTCCAGAAATTTCTTTCGATGTGAAAACTAAGATCATTGAGTTATACAAAGATGGTCAACGTCAAGTCCACATTGCCAAAAATTTGAATCTGGAGCGTGAAGCAGTTTGGGCAATATTGAACAAATATAAACAGAAAAGTATCTTGGAAGCCTCTAAGAGAAGTGGCCGGCCTAGAAAACTAAATTCCTTGTTTTTACATTATCTGCAATGAACACAAGTCTGAATATAAGCACATTTTATGAGGGACAAAGATATGTAGACAAATTCTTTTCAACATTAGTTTAGTACAGTTTCGTGTCAGAAGAGGATTAGTTTGTGTTCAGCAAGTGTTGTGGAATAAGTTGATGAATTTTAAGAGCATGCCGCGTGGTCCAGAAATTTCTTTCGATGTGAAAACTAAGATCATTGAGTTATACAAAGATGGTCAACGTCAAGTCCACATTGCCGAAAATTTGAATCTGAAGCGTGAAGCAGTTTGGGCGGTATTGAGCAAATATAAACAAAAAGGTATCTTGGAAGCCTCTAAGAGAAGTGGTCGGCCTAGAAAACCAAATGCTAGACCAGTCAGATTAATAAAAGATCCGTTTAAAACCCCAAGACAAATAAAAGACGAAATCGAGACAAAAGGAATAGTCAGTGTTTCTACAAAAACTATAAGTAGAAGATTAGGACCGATTACAATTTGCACGGTTGCTTCTTCATTGGAGCATCTGTGACTGGAAGAGGGTATGTTCCGGTGACGAATCCAAGTTCAATATGTTTGGATCAGATGGTGTTCATTACGTTGGACGTGATAGTGGACAAAGATTGAACCCCAAGTACACTTTGCCCACTGTTAAACATGGAGGCGGGTCTGTTATGGTTTGGGGGTGCTTTTCGGGGTTTAGGATGGGACCTTAGAATAGATGGCATTATGGATAAGATTGGATACACAGACATACTAAGGGGGGACAGATTGATGAATCTTATATCAATAAACTTCTACAATCTATGCCGAGACGATGCCAGGCGGTGATTGATAATAATGGTTATGCTACAAAATATTAACACAAGCACAACAATATTAAAAAGTGCGACAATAAAAGATGAAAGGATCGTTCACAAAAGTTTCAGAACGCTAAGCTAAGCTATGTACACAGCTTTAGACTCTTATTTCATTTTAGGAAAAGGTGTATCACTCTTACGGTGAAAGATACTCAGCTACTGAATAGGAGCATTGTTCTATTATTATTCATTCAATGACTTGGTGCAGCCTTTGGTGGTGACTTTTCGAACATACTTTTGCCAAGCGAATAACTTATTTTCATTTCACCGATATGTAGACCAGATCATTGCTTGGCCAGCCTCATATGATTACGTCCATTACATAGACCGGTCTCCAAATCATTAACATTCAACCGAACCAGTATCATGCATCTCAATGCACTATCCGCAAAATTAGCGGGCTTTTACGTAAGCGTTTTGCAACGACCATCTAACTGTAAGAACTTTATTTATTGCATATACCGTGTCATTGCCTACGTTGATGATAAGCGGTTTTAGCGCGAATACAGAGATAAGGGTATACTGAATGTATTCGATGCAGAAACGCTTTTATTTCGCGACTCGCATTTCACGCACCTTGATGACAGCTGTATTGCAGTAGGAAGGATTATAGTGGTGCTCTCGTTTTTTGATGACGATGCATTACAAAATCATGTGAGGCAAACTGGTATGGATTTCAACCTTGCTGAGATCATTAATAATAATAATAATAATAAATCGCCTTTATTTATAAAGTTACATAGTATCGGGCGAGGTTTAGCTAAATAGCTACTCTTCCAGTTAACCCTATTATTTCATGGTTGTGAACCAATGTAAATACATGTAATTAACATGTATATATACAGTGGCTAACCAAAGGAAAACAAAAATATTGCAAGACATAATATAGAAAATATAAACCGATTCAGCAACACGTCAAATAAAATTTTTCTGGCGGTTACTAATCTAAACTACAAACTACTACTTAATTACTACTAATAGTCATTTTTGATAGCAAACGCTGCTTGACACAAACTTTAAATTAGTGTGAGATAAATTTTTGAATGCATCAGGTTATACAATTTGACACAATTATACCTAAAAGAGCGAGTAAATAAAGCCGTACGGTGCCGTGGAATATCTAATAATTTGCCATACCTGAGCATGTGATCTCTGACAGATTGCCTGAAAACAATTTTTTGAAGAGGTATTCGGGACTTCCCGTGATAATCAAATTATGAATGAACTTCAAGATAAAATACTCGTAAGAACTATTAATATCTAACCATTTTAAACTACGAATACAGTGTGAAACATGGTCATATTTTCTTAAACCGTAGATGAGGCGACAGCACGAATTTTGAATCTGTTGAGGTCTGCGAATTGAGAATTGATCTACAGTATATTCAGATAAGAGATAGACCGGATGTAAACAAAAGGTTCGGGTGATTTTCACGCTAACGCCGCCGTCTCGACGTAAAACAGGAGCCCTCATTGGTCAATTCGCAATTAAATGCCTATGCCGAGCGGCAGAGCAGTCGTATCAAGGCAGAGTCACATTCAGGTTCAGACGTGTTACGTATGTCGTGTGCATCATTGCAATTTGATATTTCTTTGGACGTTTTCGTTTGTTATCTTATTAAGTTGTTGAGTTTGTCGTTGTTATTGTTATACCTTGTTATTGATTGTTATTGTTATCAACTGCTTGCGCAAAATGCCCAGTAGTACAGATACTGCCGATGAAGTTGTAAACTCCTGTAGTCCACCTAGGAAACGCTCTAAAAAAGACACCTGAGTGCAGAAATGAAAGAGGTTATTTTGAATATATATAAGATCGAGCGCGAGGAGAACGAGGCATCAACCATCAAAGAAATTGTTGTGAAGGTTTCTCACAAAGTTGGGGTGTGTCGCGCATCAGTGTTTAATGTGTTAAGACAATACAAAAAAAATCACACCTTTTCTGAGCCAATGACCAGTAAACATCGCAAAAGTATTGTTAAATCATTGGATGAAGCTGATAAGCATGCGATTAGGAGCAAAGTGCATGAATTCTTCTTTAGGAATGAAATACCTACTATAGATAAAGTACTGCAGGAGGTAAATGGAGATACAACGTTGCCAAATTTCAAACGATCAACTTTCCATGCGTTACTGAAGCATTTAAATTTCAAATGGAAAAAAGGGGGTCGTAATAGTTTACTACTGGATAGAGCAGAAATTGTGCTATGGAGGAGGGATTATTTAACAAAAATTGGGAAACATAAAAATCAAAACAGGAAGATTTATTACCTTGATGAAACGTGGGTAAACGCAGGACACACTACAAGTAAAGTATGGGTTGATGATTCTGTAACTTCATCCAGGAGGGCCTTTCTAGATGGACTGTCCACCGGATTAAAAAATCCAGCAGGTAAATACGAGTAATAGACAACAATCGGATGTTTTTCAAACCTTGGGAACAAGGTTCTAAACATTAATTCCAGGGGGCAGATAAAACATATTACAAGTAACAAAACTTTTATAACTTTCGATAAAATGCGTGGATGTTTTATTGTCATTTTCATTTGTTAGAACTTTTTTAAGCCATGTTTTTATGTGTTTTCGATATTTCAATAATTTTTTAATATAATCTTAAAATATGTCGAATATTATAAACTTAAAAAAAGTTACTAAGTTTTATATTGTGTACCGTTCCTAATATTTCTAATCATTTTAATTCATACTTTAAGCTTTATAAAGTTATAATTTGTTAATATTAATATTTGCGCGTATTTCAGGTTCCTGATCATTCATTTTTTAAAGGTTTATAACTTTAAATTAAATTGTAAAGCGCTGAGTAATCATACGACGTTCAATATTCTTTCTTTCAATATGACTAAATAATCCCAATTATAGCAATCTGATACTCATGTCTCAATGTTTTTTCGCTGAATGTGCTGAAAACATTTGAAAAAGGTTCGCTTATTGAAATAAATCTACACCAGTTAGTACTTCGATTTCCAGGTAAAGGGAAAAGGCTCATTATCTGCCATATTGGCAGTGAGGCTTTGAGTCTAAGAAAACTGGAGATTACCACGAGGAAATGAATGGCGAATCGTTTGAACAGTGGTTTTCAAAAATTTTACCGAACTTAGAGGAAAACGCAGTAATTGTGTTGGATAATGCGCCTTATCATTCTCGAAGAATGGAGAAGGTTCCAACAACGACTTCAAGGAAAGTTGATGTTCAAAATTGGCTCCGCTCGAAAAATATCAACTTTGAAGAAGCAATGCTGAAAGTACAATTATTAAGAATTGTCAAGGATCACAAGGCGGAATATCAAAAATACGCCATTGACGAAATGGCAGCAAGTCAAAATAAAACTGTGCTCCGTTTACCTCCATACCATTGCGAGCTCAATCCCATTGAGCTCATATAGGCAGAGGTTAAAAATTATATAGCTAAGCACAATACAACCCTTAAATTTTGTGACCTCAAAGGACTTTTCAAAGAAGCACTAGAATTAATAACAGCGCAAACATGGGAAAACTGTATTAAGCACGTGAAAGACAAAGTTGAAAAGAGAATGTGGGAACTGGACAATATTTTAGAGGAACAAGTCGAGCCATTCATCATTGACGTTGGTGCTTCAGGCAGTAGCGATGATGAAAGCTCATCAAGCTCATCTTTCCAATAAAAGATGTCGTTCATCAAATTCGGTAAGTTATAAGTAATTATAAAGCTACTGTATTTTTTAATTATATATTGACATTTTTGAACCCATTTTGGCAAAACCTATTCAAGAATCTACTTTCTGACAATGTTCAACCATGCACATTTTTTTTTACGTTTTGAACGTTTTAATTTGGTTACATATTTACCTAGAAATCAAAAAATATACTAATCAATATTCTAAAAGCAATTTTAAGAGATATACGATTATTTTTAATTTAGGCTAATTTAAACGCCATTTTGAGATTATATTCGACTGTATTTCACCAAACATCAGGCGGCATCCGAAGCTGGAAATCGAAGCGAAAATTTTGAAACCCTTATGTATTTTTACATCATTATATATTTCTTACCCCACCCCCACATGATCCTATATCCATCACCAATCGTATACATATCGAATTGTGCTAATTTACTACAAAGTTACGCAAAGCAGCATCTACTATCTAAAATATGTACTGCGCGACTCTTAATACGTCCCTGCCGAATGTTACAGCGTTCGATGATCACGTGGTCTTGTTTATGTCCGGTCTATCTCTTATCTGAATATACTGTAAGTAAGGATAGAAAACTATAAGGCAGTAGTTGATTTTTGAGAGAACTAGGCTTTCACAAAGGTGTTTTTTCAATTTGAAATTGATGAAATGCCTATTAACAAACAGTGTTTTTAGTACAACAAAGCAGTTTCTTACTAATTTAGATATATGCTCACGAAAACGTAAATCCTTGTCAAGTAAGACACCCAAATTTTTTGCAAGATCCTCATAAACTAAGGAAGTGTCATTAATGCATACTGTCGTGTTATTTCTGATATCAATGATTTTGTTTTTTGGTGCAAAGAGAACAGCTTTAGATTTAGAGGCATTTAGCGTTAAGGAGCTATGCTTGTAAAAACTAACAATAGTGGCTAAGTCACAATTCAACTCGTCAACAGCTGCTACACAGTCATCTGGATCAAAAGTTTTACATATTTGTGTATCATCCGCAAAAATCATCACTTCAGAGGAGCGTATCAGTTTACTGATATGTAAATGGAGAACAATAGCGGTCCTAAAACAAAGCCTTGAGGGACCCCTGATATCACATTCTTATATGTCGAATATGAGTTGTCCAAACGTACCCTTTGCATACGATTCATGAGATAACTAGTAATGGACATGATAGATGCTTGAGAAAATCCAATATATTTGCATTGATAATGTCAAAAGCCTTGGAGAAGTCAAGCAGTACAAGAGCCGCTGCTTGACCCCGATCCAAAGCCTCAACAATATCATCAGTCACCTTAAGCAGGGCAGTGGTGGTGCTATTCCCTACTTTGAAACCAGACTGGTTTTTTGGAATTATGTTATTCTCAGAGCAGTACTCTTTCAATTGATCATGTACTATCCTTTCCAATATTTTTGATAGAATCGGAAGTAAACTTATTGGGCGCAGGTCGGAATAAGCTGAAGGGTTATTAGTTTTTGATAAGGGAACAATTACTGCTTGCTTCCTTGCAGAAGGAAAATAGTGAAGTTCCAAACAAGAATTAATCGAATGCGTTAAATATTTGCCAATCACAGGAAGACACAGTTTTATCATATTAGGCGTAATACCATCATACCCGCAGGCATTAGATTTTATTTTAAATAAATGCGAACGTATATCTTCCTCAGTGGTCATGACCAGATCAAATTTGAGCGATTCATTACTGTTGATTTATTTTTTATACTGATGCAGAAACATAAAGATTGCTGTAAGGAACTTGAAGACACATCGCTGTTCCAATTTTTTAACTGGATAACCGAGATGAGTCACCTCAGAGAGATTCTTCCACAACCTGGAGACCATAGAAACAAAGGAATCGGCTGTTACATCAATTCATCGTACATGAGAAGAAGTTGTTGATATGTGTTATGCAGCGTCTTTCAGATATTACGTCTACCAATCCTTACTCTGTGGTAAACCTGCTCCTATATTGTGAGATAACCGCTATGAATTTGACATAAACTATGCGATCTTCAGTTAATCCAGGAATCATACGGTCTGGTGTTGATCACGGCAGAGATCCTCTCTCTCTAAGAGCGTCACTCTTCCGTAGATAGTAACATAGCTGTACCTTTATTTCCAACACTTGCATTATCCAACTACAGGAATTTGTTCAAAAAGAACAAGAGCAATACATATTCTAGATTGAAAAATCAACCAAATTAGTAGCTAATACAGTAAGATCAAATGGCTGAAATACTGGAAAAAAGTAAATTAACTTAGAAAGTTATGTTATGTTATAAGGAAGGGACAGGAAACGTTTAATTTTATATTCAGGTGAAGAACTCACAAAAGCAATATTCACCTAAATAATTGAAGTTTTAAAATGTTATATGGGGCCGCAGACTGAAAAAACTGGAACTATGAAGGACAAAAATATATAGACAAAGCAAAACAATTATAGAAAAAAGAAGCAAAGTTTATTGAATTATTAATATTTTGTAGCATAACCATAAATATCAATCACTGTCTGGCATCGTCCCGGCATAGATTGTAGAAGTTTCTTGATATAAGATTCATCTGTCTCCACTTTTGTTCTAAAGCGGCAAAAGTTCATCACTGTTTGAATAATTTTTATCTCGTATTTGCTTATCTAAGTATTCCCATAGATTTTCAATGGAGTTTATATCGAGAGACTGTGAAGGCCATTTGAAAACTGGTACTTTTTCATCCAGAAAGTATTTCTTTGGGAGACTTGAAGTGTGCTTCGGGTCATTATCTTAAGGGCATATTGTCTTCCATATAGGGTAACACGATATGCTTTAGCATGTCTGTGTATACAAACTTATCCATAATGCCATCTATTTTATGTAAAGGTGCAATCTCAAACCCCGAAGAGCACCCTCAAACCATAACAGATCCACCTCCATGTTTGACAGTGGGCAAAGTGCACTTGGGGTTCAATCTTTGTGCACCAGGACGTAATGAACACCATCTGGTAAAAACATATTGAACTTGCATTCGTCACTGAAACATACTCTCTTCCAGTCACAGATGGTCCAACCAAGATGCAACCGTGCAAATTCTAATCGATTTTTCCTCGAGATTAGCGGCTTCTTACTAGGGCGACGTACAAATAACTTCAAGTCATTTAATCTTCTACTTAAAGTTTTCGTAGAAACACTGACAATTCCTTTTGTCTCGATTTCGACTTTTATTTGTCTTGGGGTTTTAAACGGATCTTTGGACGAAATTAATTTTATTAATCTAATTGATCTATCACTTAGTTTTCTAGGCCGACCATTTCCCTTAGAGGCTTCCAAGATACCTTAATGTTTATATTTGTTCAATATTGCCCAAACTGCTTTACGCTTCAGCTTCAAATTTTTGGCAATGTCGACTTGACCATCTTTGCATAACTCAATGATCTTAGTACTCACATCGAAAGAAATTTCTGGACCACGCGGCATGGTCTTAAAATCACTCGACTTATGCCACAATACTTGATGAACACAAGCTAGTCCTCTTCTGACACGAAACTCTACTAAACTAATGTTGAAAAGAATTTATCAACATATTTTTGTCCCTCATAAAAAAGTGCTTATATTCAGACTTGCATTGTGTTCATTGCAGATAATGTAATAACAAGGAATTTAGTTTTTCTACTAATAACGCATTTGCTTATGGAGCAATGAAGTATGAATTCTTTTTCTAAAGGTATTTAGGTAAATATTCATATTTGTGTATATACTTTTGTTCATTACTGTAGGTACATAAAAACTAACCTCATTCAATCTGTGTTAACATCATTGTGCAAAACATCATGAAGAAACTTCAAACTACTTAGAATTCTCCCACTATTCAAGATAATAATCAAATTAATAAGCAATCCACATAAATTCATACACTTTCGATACCAATAACTCGAACATTCAGTACTATCGTTGATTAACGTACCGTCCTAAAGATGGCCAACCAATACTGTATTCCGATGTTCAAAAATTATCTGGGAAGAGATGAGGTACCATGGTGTCATCTATGAGGATTTATCACAGCTGTGTGTTTCTTTTCATGAATACTGGCAAGTCAATTTTGTAAATGATTGCGCTGTGCCGAGTCAAATAAAGGAAGCCATTTGGCTGCACGTTATTACAACTGGTCGTTCTTAAGGATTCCTTAACAACTAAAGACTAATTACACATGGCTTTCCATAAAATATATATATAAAGAGTTATTATGCCCTCTATAAAATACATGCACTTCGTTTATCCGTTAATATTTGTCCATGTTCTTTTCAAGCACCAATTACTTAGTTGTAAATACTTTAAATGTCAGACTAATGAGTCAAGCTGCATTAGTAGCTACAAAAATTTCTAAGAACGAATCGACAGTGCAATTTCCTGCAGGTGCTTTTTACATTCTGCGGATTATTTTCTTCGTAGGCTGAAAAAGAAACTATTAGCAGTCAGCAGAGTGCGAAGCTAACAGACCTAGTGATGATACTATGACGCCCTTCACCGAGGAATCTACAAATATAGTGCTTTTTAATTATTTCTTGAATGCGTCAGGCTAGCAAACTGAAATTCTATACAGGGTGTCCCAGAAGTCGACGTCAAGCCGAAACCGGGTGATAGGCAAGGTCATAACAGCTATCAGAAAAATATTTAAAAAAATTTTATGTATGTGTTTTGAAAATTATAGGTCTTTGAAAAAAATATAGAAATTTCACACCCTACGGCAGTCTGTCAACTCCTGTTACTACAAATATTAACTTTTTCTGGATTTTATTTTTAAAATGTAATGACGAATAATACATCTTCAAACTGGTGTCTCAATCTTACTGCCAACTTTACTCGTTCAGGAAAAATTGCCACTTATTTCCCAACCAAGTATTCCAAAGTAAAGCTTTGCTCAACTTTAACTGGCTGTTCTGGAAAAAAATGTACTACGAGAGTTTGGCAAGTAACCTTATAAGTTAGCGTATTTAATAAGGATTCCAAAATGGTATAATGCTTAGAAGATTACTCGTTAACTTATGCACAATTTTTATTTGAAGAAAAACTGATGAAAATTTTTCAAAATTTCCTAATAAAACAGCGATTATGAAAACGCACAAGGACCCTTAAGGATAACTGTTTGCACAACAGTGGGCCTCAAAATGCTGCTGATGATGATTTACCTTTACAGCAAATGCTCAAACTGTTTTCCTTCAGCCGCAATACACGCTCGACATCTTCTTAAAAAAGATCGAGTTATTAAACGAGCGAATCTACGGTTATTAACAAACTCAGCTGCTTCCAATAGTCTTTGCCGTAGCTCAGCTACATTTTGAATCGGCTTGAAATACACTTTTTCTTTTACAGTTCCCCAGTAAAAAAATATAAAGGATTCAAATCAGGTGATCGGTCTGGCCACGGTATTGTGCCAGACCGCCTTATCCATCTGCCTGGAAAGTTTTGATCGAGATACTCTCTCACTGAGAGTGCATAGTGCGCTGGGCAGCCGTCATGCTGAAAGCACATGTCCCTGTAAATACTCAGTGGCACGTCCACCAATAAATTTTGTACATGATTTTTCAAAAAATCCAAATAAACTTCAGCAGTCAAAGTCTCTGGGAACTTACCATTTAAAATTCCTGTGGTTTATCTTGAAGCGATATTGAGATTTACCACTAGTGTAAGTTATGCAGGTTCATGTACCCATCTTTCTTAAATGTGATCTCATCCGACCATAACATTTTTTCAAAGAACTGTGGATCTTTCCTGTGTCTTCCTAACATTGTGCGACAAAAAGCAACTCGGGTCTCATAATCCCGGGGCAGGAGAGGTTGAACAGGCTGTATCTGGTATGGATGAAGCACATCACTTACTTGCTATTGCACACTTTGATACCGATCAGTACTCCTTCGTTTACTGCGCATCTTTACATGTTCGTGCTTGTTGATTTCGTTCTGTTACTAATTTTGGATTCGTGAACTGGACTGTTGATCGCTTGTGATTTGGATTTAGACTGTTTAATTGCTCTTCAAAACAACATTTGCTTTCCTTAGACTATCTTTGATAGTGTGATTGTGCAGTGCCGCTATGTCCGTGTACACCGTACAAGAATATGCTAACATGCTCCTACCTCATTTATGGGGAATGCAGATGCATCGCTAGTGCTGCAGCGAGACTTTACTGTGAGAGGTACCCGAATGCAGCTCGTCATCCAGATCATCGAGTGTTCACAAATGTGCACCGCTTACTGTTCTCAGAGGGCCAACTACCAAACCAATCACACGGTGAGGGAAGATCTTTCCTTCCTTACGAAGACGTGGTGCTAGGAGCTGTCGAAGAAGACCCGAGTACTTCAGTGCGTGCAATAGAACTAAAAACAAGTGTGCCCAAAAGTACAGCCCATAGAATCTTGCAAAAAAACGTGCTCCATCCATACCATGTACAGCGTGTTCAAGCTCTTCTGCCCCGGGATTATGAGCCCCGAGTTGCTTTTTATCGCACAATGTTAGAAAGACACAGGGAAGATCCACGATTATTAATTTGAAAAAATTTTATGGTCAGATCACACCACATTTAAGAAAGATGTGTACATGAACCGGCATAACTTACACGAGTGGCACGTAGCAAACCCACATTTGATGAGAGAAGATAAATCCCAATATCGCTTCAAGATAAACCATTGGACAGGAATTTTAAATGGTAAAATTGTCGGTCCGTTTGAGTTCCCAGAGACTTTCACTGCTGAGGTTTATTTAGGTTTTTTGCAAAATCATTTAGAAAATTTATTGGAGGACGAGCCACTGAGTATTTACAGGGACATGTGGTTTTAGCATGATGGCTGCCCAGCGCTTTATGCACTCTCAGTGAGAGAGTATCTCGATCAAAACTTTCCAGGCAGATGGATAGGGCGGTCTGGTACAATACCGTGGCCAGCCCGGTCACCAGATTTGAATCCGTTAGATTTTTTTTGCTGGGGAACTGTAAAAGAAAAAGTGTACTTCAAGCTGATTCAAAATATAGCTCAGCTACGGCAAAGACTATTGGAAGCAGCTTAGTTTGCTAATAACCGTGGATTCGCTCGTTTAATAACCCGATCTTTTTTAAGATGTCGAGCGTGTATTGCGGCTGAAGGAAAACAGTTTGAGCATTTGCTGTAAAGGTAAATCATCATCAGCAGCAGTTTGACGCCCACTGTTGTGCAAACAGTTATCCTTAAGGGTCCTTGTGCGTTTTCATAATCGCTGTTTAATTAGGAAATTTTGAAAAATTTTCATCAGTTTTTCTTCAAATAAAAATTGTGCATAAGTTAACGAGTAATCTTCTAAGTGTTATACCATTTTGGAATCCTTATTAAATGCGCCAACTTCTAAGGTTACTTGCCAAACTCTCGTAGTACATTTTTTTCCAGTACAGCCAGTTAAAGTTGAGCAAAGTTTTACTTTGGAATACTTGGTTGGGAAATAAGTGGCAGTTTTTCCTGAACGAGAAAAGTTGGCAGTAAGGTTGAGACACCAGTTTGAAGATGCATTATTCATCATTACATTGTAAAAATAAAATCCAAAAAAAGTTAATATTTGTAGTAACAGGAGTTGACAGACTGCCGTAGGGTGTGAAATTTCTATATTTTTTTCAAAGACCTATAATTTTCAAAACACATACATAAAATTCTTTTAAATATTTTTCTGATAGCTGTTATGACTTTGCCTATCACCCGGTTTCGGCTTGACGTCAACTTCTGGGACACCCTGTATAATGACATTGAGGTAAGGATACTATGTTTTAGTGAAAAAGTGGCAGTTGAGTACTCCAAAATGGCGACGCAATCGGGAAATTAATTTTAATGGAATGGGAAGTATCATCACCGTGCTTAAAAATGGACTGTCATGCTATCAAGGTTGAGCGTTTCTGTACATCATCAAAGGGATTATGCTTTATATCAATCTCCTTTTCTTAGATCTATACAAGGATATAATAAAGTAGACAACATTCCAAAAAAAAACCTATTTTTTTTGTATCTGAATATCGTATATTTTATAGCACAATTAAATAGACCGACAAACCCAAAAGAGGAAGATGGATATAATGTACTATAACGTTTTGGAGGATAGTGATTCTATACTTTAGGGTTATGAAGTAAGCATGATAACTTTCAAAGTGAGGTACCATCAGACCCTAGATTGCATTTGAAAAAATTTATCCTGCCACCATCTTGAAATTTCCAATTGACAGTTTAACGCGAAAATCAATTTCACCACTACGAATTTCAGGTTGCTCGTTCAAAGAATAAATAGGGTGGGACTTTTTCGAAAAGCACTGCATAGCATGCTGAGAAAATGAGAATTGACGAAATTTTTAAGTAAAATACGAACGCAAATAATCAGGACAATTTTGTACAAAGGGTGTTTGGTAACTGACACCGCTTTCAGTTGCATAGTTTACTTCTAATTTTAATATAATGGCCACCGTTCATGACCTCACGAAAGAGTATCGGTGAGTTGATTCACTCGCTCTGCTAAGATTAAGTTTTACATCATTCTGTTGACATTAATTGGCCTTCCAAGAACGATATTTTCAACGATATGTCAGAATAGAAATAATAATAATAATAACAATAACAATAGCTTTTATTTATGTTTGCTTTGCGGAAACGAAACGTCATAATACAGTTTACATCAATTATTACAAAATAGGATTATGCATAATGAAACTGATAAAATCGAAACAATGTTGTTAACAGAATAACATTTTTTTCACCAAAAATGCTTGTACGCGTTTTGGAAAGTCTAAAGAGCAACCCAGGACTTGATATCATTAAGCAATTGATATATATATAACTTGAGACGTGGTCATTGTCGTCTAGACCAGTTAGGTGAAAAATTAAAGCTTCCGCCTTTTGTTGGGTACTTCGACAAAATTTAAGCAAAGAGGAATCTTTATACTTTTTTAATTCTCTCTAGCTTTCAATGGACTTTGCCATCATCATCAGGAGCTGCAATTACAATGATAACAGTAGCAACAAGAGTGTAAAATGAATTTAAATTGACTCAACTTACAGTAGTATGTGAGGATGTTGCTAATTATTGTTTACGTATAGGATGAGGGAAACGTCCAGTAACATGGTGAGAGCTGGATAGATGGTACAATGGTCAAAATTATATAAAATATGACAAGAACAAGTTAAAAACCGATTAAAAAATTATTTAAAAACATTAAAGCATTACATCGTGAAGCCACTTAATGATTGCACAAAATGGTGGTCATGGAGTAGTGAGTGAGATGAACCCTTTGACAGAAGGCCGAAGGTTGTCAATGTCTGTGTTGAAAGATGGAACGAATTGTGGGCGTGTGCCAAACGTTGCCAAATCACTTCAGATGATGTGATTTTCAGAATGTTATGTAAGAAATTGTTAAACCGACCAGAGGCAGTTGAATAAACTATATTATAATTAATGGGAATTTGAATTAACAATTATTAATAAATCGTGAGAAGAGAATTATTAGATTTTGAGTGGAATGAAATTTACTGGTGGAATCGGCCAAAACACAGATTCTATTTATGGTTGTGAAGAGTCGAAATTTGGGGAGATATGTAAGTTCTCCAATTTTTCGCAGTTTAGCAAATATGAGTAAATGACACTCAGTTGTTTAAATCAACAAAAAGACAGATGCTAAACAACTGAGTGTCATTTACTCATATTTGCTAAACTGCGAAAAACTGGAGAACTTAAATATCTCCACAAATTTCGACTCTTCACAACCATAAATATAATCTGTGTTTTGGCCGATTCCACCAGTAAATTTCATTCCACTCAAAATATAATAATTCTCTTCTCACGATTTATTAATAATTGTTAATTCAAATTCCCATTAATTATAATATAGTTTATTCAACTGCCTCTGGTCGGTTTAACAATTTCTTACATAACATTCTGAAAATCACATCATCTGAAGTGATTTGGCAACGTTTGGCACACGCCCACAATTCGTTTCATCTTTCAACACAGACATTGACAACCTTCGGCCTTCTGTCAAAGGGTTCATCTCACTCATTATTCCATGACCACCATTTTGTGCAATCATCAAGTGGCTTCACGATGTAATGCTCTAATGTTTTTTAAATAACTTTTAATCTGTTTTTAACTTGTTCTTGTCATATTTTATATAATTTTGACCATTGTACCATCTATCCAGCTCTCCCCTTGTTACTGGACGTTTCCCTCATCCTATACGTAAACAACAATTAGCAACATCCTCACATACTACTGTAAGTTGAGTCAATTTAAATTCATTTTACACTTTTGTTGCTACTGTTATCATTGTAATTGGAGCTCCTGATGATGATGGCAAAGTCCATTGAAAGCTAGAGAGAATTAAAAAAGTATAAAGAGTCCTCTTTGCTTAAATTTTGTCGAAGTACCCAACAAAAGGAGGAAGCTATAATTTTTCACCTATATATATACAGGGTGGCCAAACACGTGACGTCATAAAAAAAAAATTAGATTCCCCACATCGAGAGGAACCCAAATCACCCCCATATATATGGTCCGATTTTATTTAGTTTAGGAGTTATGATTTTTTTTCGGATTTTTCGAGAATTTTTGAGTTCTGTGTTTATTTTTACCATAACTTCGTTAATAATTGTGATAAATGCCTGCTTTTTTCACGATTATGTAGCTAAGACCTAAGGCTTAACTATCATATAATCATTCAAGTCATGTAATTAATACTACTTTTTAATTTTTTTCAAAATCTTCGAACATAACAAAAAAGTAAAAAAGTGCAACAACTTTGAACGTTTCTAAAAAATTGAAAAAACCTGTTCTTACTATTCGTAAGTATCTTAAAAACTTCCTTACGGTATCAGATATTTACCGTAAAAATTTCATCAACCTAGCTTTACTACATGCTACCGTAATTGTGGCTCAAATAGAACCGAACCCAAAATTGGATAACCCTCTGCTCAATAGAAATTGTTAGTTTCGGAAAAAAAAATTGCAAAAACCGCAAAAACACGTTTGATTTTTACTGAACAGCAGATTATTATTCATTTATGTTATTTACAAGAGGTTTTCAAAATGTCTGCCTCTAACAGAAATGCACAATGTACACCTACGTATGAAATTTTGTTTTAAATCTCTAAATGCTTGTGTGTTGTTTTTCAACACATGTGTCGCTTCTTGAATTTTGTTCCTCAGTGAATTTTCATTTGCACATTCTTGGGCGAATGTTATGTCTTTAAAATATCCCCAAACAAAAAAATCAATGGGGTTGAGGTCAGGGGAGCGTGGAGGCCATCGTATCGGTCCGTTTCGTCCGATCCATCTGGCTGGGAACCTTTCGTTTAAGTAGTTTCGCACGATCGTTGCGTTGTGGCATGGTGCACCATCATTCTGGAACACCATGTTCCGTCTGGCTTCCAGGCTTGAATCTTCCAGCAATAATGGTAGGCTATTTTCAAGGAACGGCGCTTTAGCAGCTCAGCTGTACCGGGAACAACTTATACGCCGAGGCGGACCACAACCTGAGCATTACCCAGACCACCGTGTTTTTATTAACACACATAACACTTTCATGGCAGGCCGCATTCCAGGACGAGGAAGCAATGAAGGATATCCTACAGCTGATCCGGATCGCAGAGAAGTAGTACTTGAAGAAATTAGCCGGAATCCCTCAACGAGTACGAGATCTATGGCACAAAACCTTAGAATACCACGAACATCGATACAAAATATTCTTCATGAAGAAAGTTATCATGCCTATCATGTTCAAAGAGTTCAAGCGTTGATGCCTTCAGATTACCAGTTAAGAGTGGATTTCTGCGAGACAATGCTGCGAAGACAACGAGAGGATCCCGATTTTTTTGATAAAATTTTATGGACTGACGAGTCACGTTTTGAAAGAACAGGGATGTTCAATATCCATAATTTACATACTTGGGCTGTTGAAAACCCCCACCAGTCAAGGCCGTCGACATTTCAACACCGTTTTAGTGTGAACATGTGGTCAGGAATATTCAATATGGAATTTATCGGTCCATTTGAACTGCCGTCAAGGTTGGATTCGGTAGCCTACAAAAGCTTCCTTGAAAATAGCCTACCATTATTGCTGGAAGATTCAAGCCTGGAAGCCAGACGGAACATGGTGTTCCAGAATGATGGTGCACCATGCCACAACGCAACGATCGTGCGAAACTACTTAAACGAAAGGTTCCCAGACAGATGGATCGGACGAAACGGACCGATACGATGGCCTCCACGCTCCCCTGACCTCAACCCCATTGATTTTTTTGTTTGGGGATATTTTAAAGACATAACATTCGCCCAAGAATGTGCAAATGAAAATTCATTGAGGAACAAAATTCAAGAAGCGACACATGTGTTGAAAAACAACACACAAGCATTTAGAGATTTAAAACAAAATTTCATACGTAGGTGTACACTGTGCATTTCTGTTAGAGGCAGACATTTTGAAAACCTCTTGTAAATAACATAAATGAACAATAATCTGCTGTTCAGTAAAAATCAAACGTGTTTTTGTGGTTTTTGCAATTTTTTTTTCCGAAACTAACATTTTCTATTGAGCAGAGGGTTATCCAATTTTGGGTTCGGTTCTATTTGAGCCACAATTACGGTAGCATGTAGTAAAGCTAAGTTGATGAAATTTTTACGGTAAATAGCTGATACCATAAGGAAGTTTTTAAGATACTTACGAATAGTAAGAACATGTTTTTTCAATTTTTTATAAACGTTCAAAGTTGTTGTACTTTTTTACTTTTTTGTTATGTTCGAAGATTTTGAAAAAAATTAAAAAGTAGTATTAGTTACATGACTTGAATGATTATATGATAGTTAAGCCTTAGGTCTTAGCTACATAATCGTGAAAAAAGCAGGCATTTATCACAATTATTAACGAAGTTATGGTAAAAATAAACACAGAACTCAAAAATTCTCGAAAAATCCGAAAAAAAATCATAACTCCTAAACTAAACAAAATCGGACCATATATATGGGGGTGATTTGGGTTCCTCTCGATGTGGGGAATCTAATTTTTTTTTATGACGTCACGTGTTTGGCCACCCTGTATATAACGGCACACACATACTCTTACGGTATGTGCTTAGATTGTAATTACCGATAGATATGTCCCAATTGTTGCGAAAGTTGTATTTTGGGTGATCCTCAACGTATGTAAGCTTATTATAATTATTTCAACCAATAAGCAAGACTCAAGTATAAAAACACTAGGAAACGTCAACAGATGATTTAACAGAAGGGCAGTTCTACAAGTCTGTAGAGGTCGTAACGAAGATATAAACCTTATAATCCTTTTCTGCAATATAAATTCACGCTAAGCATCCACAGGGCAGCCCCAGCAGAGGACAAGGCACTTCAAATGCCTATATATGGTTGCAAAAAAAAACATTTAGTGAATCCTTATGTTTTTTAAGTTACGCAGAGCAGAATTCTCTGAACTTAGTTTTTTCAAGACATAATCTAGATGATCTCTCCTTTGATCTACGAGCCCCTTCCCACTTCAGTTGGCCCACTTCAAGATTTGTACCAAAATATGCCTTTATAGCATGACGAAACTATTTACTTCTAAAACAATTTATTTTCTCAAAAACATTTTAGATACACTCTAGTCGTAAGAAATACATGTTTGAAATCACTTAGGCCTATCACTAATAGAACATCTAACCAAATAAACAATGTGCGAATAAATGCGCGAAGTTAACAAAGCAACAATTGAAAGATTACCATTGGGTAACATTACCTTTATTTTTTATTACGGCTGAAATTCTTTGGGGCATAGTGTTAACCAAATTTTGGCAAAAATTTGGTGTAAAACAATCCCATATTTCTTGAAGCTTTTGTCTCAGTTCGGTGATTGTACGAGCAGGATGTTGTCGTAGAACCTTTTTCATCTCGTGCCACAAAGTTTCAATAGGTGACAGATCTGGACTGCTAGAAACCCATTTTAAAAATGGTACATTATTTTCTTCCATCCATTTTATAGACTTTTTTGAGGTATGGTACCCGCACCATCTTGCTGAAACACAAAATCTTGGCCGGATGTCAAACATTCTTCCATCACTGGTAAAAGCGATTCTTCTAAAATTGCCAAATATTTGTATACACATTTCCATCAATAAAATAAAGTTTTCCTACTCTGACTGATGACATACTGCGCCAGACCATAATGGATGCTGGAAATTTCCCGTTTCTCTTCAGACAGTCAACATGGAAAGCTTAATTTTTTTGCGAATAACTCTACTGCGACTGTCACCAACACAAACTTCGAATCGGGCCTCATCACTCCATTGTATTGCACACCTTTGTTGAGGTGTCCATTGTCTATGTTCTTTAGCCCATCTAAGCCTATTTTTCTTTGGCAGTGGAGTTAAGAGTGGCTTTTCTTTGGCCTATAAACAAGTTGTGCAACTTTAGGGTTTTTACTTCACTTCTTTTGTATACGAAAACATACCTTGCAAGTGCTAAATCCCAGTTTGTGGGCCGCTCTACGAGTTGTGGACCTCGAAATTCTCCTTCCAACAGCGTCACTCTACAGAGCACTTAATTGTGAATAATTGGCACGCCTGTTTTTCACGATTATTCTTTTTAATGCTTTTCGGTCGGCATTTGAGATATTACTTTTTTCACATATCGTGGCTTAAGATTAACTGAGCCAGTTACGTTATATCTTCCAGCAATATTTCTCACACTGTACCGCGATAAGTCTAACAAAGTTGCAATTTCTGAGTTTGATTTCCCAGAATTAAGAAATTTAATTATCAGTAACCGAATTTTCTCACTAATAACCGTTCCTCTACCCATTTTGAAAACCTTAACTAACCGAAACTATTTTAAACGTATTCTGACAGCTGTGATGAATAAAAACAATTGTCATGCCTTTCATTTTTCACAGCCACCTATGCGTTATAGACTTATTTTGCATTGAAATGAAAATAGGTTGATATGCTGTAATTGCAACATGTGTTATTTTTATGCTGCAAATGTGATTAGGTAGTGATAAAGTTGGTGTTTTCTACTATATATTATCAAAATACTCATTGTTAATATTTTAAACCTATAACACCCTGCTACATTTTTATTATTTGTGTTTGATTAGAAACAAACTAAGATTTCAATAGTTGTGCCAACTGAAGTGGGAAGGGGCTCGTGTTATTACTCCCAAAAAACTTTGTTCAACCCTGTCAAGAACTGAATTATTCAACTTCTACGTGATAGCAGTTGATGACTTACGCTTATAATAACGTATATACTTATTTGCTATTATTTTCATTAGCTTATTATTAGTTATCCAAGATTGAAACTGATTTAATACATCTAATACAAACATATAAGTTAAAAGTTATATCTTTTCAGTTCTAATGTCACAATGCTTGCTTACGGCCTTAACCGTCAAAGTCAAACTTAATTTAAGCATTATGGTGGAAATCAAGAAAATCCTACAGTAATCGAATTTTTTAAAAACCGGTGAAGCATATCAAACCGGTCCTGCGGTTCTCCATCACCGACGATAGTCCATGAGAGGATCGTTCATGTCATTATTTCACTTACTGAAGCTACATATTAGATGGGGCCTGAAAACTGATCCCTGTGGTGTACCACATCATCAGTGGTCCTAAGAATTTTTGTAATAAAAGCTTTTAGCTTCTCAAGGTTCATTCCACTAGGCAACTACACAAAAACCTGACTGCGCAGCGCAGCACAAATTAATTTCCTTCTTCGCATAGCTAGCAGCAACATAGTTATTCTGAAATGTCGTAAATGAAAGGATACGCTTGGACGTCAGAAGAGCAAAATCGTTGATATTCGAAGATGCATGTATGTGTATGTGATGGACAAGCTATTAGTGCAGACGTAGCTGCTCTACACGTGGTAATCGTTTTTAAACAGGAAAAATGCTGAATCGCCTATTATAAATGGAATTATTTAAGTTGTTTTATTTCGCATCTCAGTAGCACTGAGACGGCGCCGGAGGGGCTAGCGAATACCTATCATAAATGAAACTTCGATAGCTGTAGTTCTTGAGCCGTTTTCCACATAGGAGCCCTTAATTCCATTAAGAAATAACACCATTGCAACCGCACAAAAAGCACTTTTTTGAAATGGTAACAACATAATAACAATAACAGCATTTATTGCCCAACAGAATTATTGTAATTCCATTTACAGAACAAAGAATTGAAATCTGGCATAACCTTAAAAAAAATACTAATTTGTTCAAATTTAAGAAGATATGGTTATGTATTCTTATCTCACTCAAGCAGGCAGATAACTGCTTAGCTATAGAATATATATAGCAATAGAAAAAGAAAGACTATATAATGTAATGAAACTAACGCCAACTACAGAGAATACCGACTGTTACAACCAATATAAAAATAAATTTATAGAGCTTGCAAGGCAAACCAAACGAAAACATTACCTAAATAAATTGAGTAATAACTTAAATGATCCTAAGCGGCTTTGGACAACTATTGATGAGATTACTGGGAAAACAAAATTTAAAGAGTGTGTCACTGAGTTAAATACAACATCGGGAACAGTATTAAAAAATACTCAACAGATATGCGATGAATATGTACAATTCTTTACTGACATAGGCGAAAATTTAGCAAGTAATATACAAGCAAATGTACAAAATACTCAGCCTCCAAAAAGAACTTTGAACTCATTTATTTTGGATAAAGTCGAACAATGTGAAGTATACACCACTGTTATGTCCTTAAAAAATCGGAAAAGTCCTGGGTTCGATGGTATTAAAAGCGAGCATTTGAAAATTATAGCCGAGGACATAACAGAACCACTCACTTACCTAATCAACAAATGCTTTAAATCTGGCATATATCCCTCAATTTTAAAAAAAGGTAACATAATACCGATACATAAATCAGGAACAAAAACAGAAGTTAACAACTATAGACCAATATCAATAATATCCAGTGTAGCAAAGGTTTTTGAAAAAGTTTTATCTACTAGAATGATTCGATACCTCACAAAATTCTAAATTTTAAGTGAAAATCAATATGGATTTACAGAAGGGAAGGCTACATCGGACGCAATAACTAAAAGTGTAAATCAAATATATCAAAATATTGATAACAGAATCCCTTCAATCTGCATTTTTGTTGATTTAAAGAAAGCTTTTGACACAGTTAATCACAAATTATTATTAGAAGCATTGGAGAGAATTGGTTTCAGAGGAAACGCGTACTCACTGATCGAAAGTTATTTGTCAAATCGCCCACAATCTGTGCAGATATCAGGATCATTTAGTAAAGAAATGTATATTTGTGGTGTCCCACAAGGAACTGTCTTAGGTCCGCTGTTATTCAATATATATTTAAATGATATTTTCCAAATTAATTGTGTTGGCAAAATAACTAGTTTTGCAGATGATACTGCAATATTATATGAAGGCACTGACTGGTCTGATCTGAAAAATGTAGTTGAAAATGATTTTATCAAAATTATTCGGTGGTTTAACAGTAGAAAATTAGGCATTAACTACTCTAAAACACATTTTTTACCATTTGGATCATATGCTAGACATCTGCCAAATTACACAAATTTCTCCTTCAATATTAATGATCAAAAAATGCAAATTAATAGAGTGCCCAACATAAAATACCTTGGAGTGGTCTTGGATCCTCACTTACGATGGGACATCCATGTCAATTATATTTTAAAGAAAGTTAGATTTGTATCCTACAAAATTAAATACCTTGGGAATATATTGACAGAAAAATATCTTCAAACATTATATCATGCACTGATTGAGCCTCATCTCACATATGGTATATTAGCATGGGGAGCTGCATGTTCCTCACATATCTATAATTTAGATGTTTCTCAAAAAAGTATTCTAAAAATGATATTTAAAAAACCGAAACTTTATCCCACTGAAAAATTATATGCAGATGTTCGAATGTATGATATAAGACAGCTTTATTTCTTACACAGTATCACTCACTACCATAAATTTGTAAACACCGACCAAAAAATTAAACATAATCATTATACCAGGTACAAAATTCGTGGCACAGTAGTTCCTCAACCACATAAATCTATAATGCAGCGATCATATCTCTATTTAGCGCCTAAATTTTAATGAAATTATACCTAAAGACTTAAAAGATTTACGTTTCGGAAATTGTTTCAAAAGAAATTTAAAAAAGTGGCTACATTCTATATCTAGGACTGAAATTCATAAACTCATAAATACGAACATCAACTAAATACATAATCTACTGTAGCTAATTTTTGTCCTTTTTTGTCATTTGCATTCTACAGTTTCAACTTAAATTATTGGTCCATGTACAGGCGATGCCTTCTATTGGGCCTGTTTTGATTTTATATTTATTTACTCATATTGTTTGTTATCTTTGTACATTGAGTAAATAAATATTATTATTATTATTATTATTATTATTTGGGTGCTTCTTTAGAAAAGTAACAATCAAATCTACGCTCCTGCCGCAGCCATTGGCTAATTTCATTACAATTTTTCCTTGCTATTAACGGTTGTCCTCCTTTTATCTAAAGGCTTTATTAAGCGGTTATTTGAATATCCCTCCAGGCGTCATTTTATTGTTATTGGTATTAAATGGCCACTTCTAAATGGAGTTACGGTCAGGATGTTCGCGTTCAGTTGTTTCGAGCGCATGAATGTTTAATTGGAGGTACAATAGCCGACGATTTATTGCTGATACACTTTCTTTATTACCCCGGTCGAAATAGGTATTAAATCTTATAGCGCAGTCGACTTGATTATACGTCGCCTTGAAATAAAATCGAATAGAATATAATAGTCAATGTGCTAGAGTCAACTTGGCATCGAATTAAAAATATCCCACTTCTGATGTCGCCGAATCTCATATTGAATCGGATTTTTAATTATCCTAGACGAATTAACAATTATCAAGGAATTATAATTGGTTAGGAGCAAGTAAAATTTGTCTACATTGCATTGTTTCTCGGCAAAATTGTGTTTTACCGCCAATACATCGGCGTACATTCTTTCCTCTGGAGAGATATCCAAGTAGTCAAGTGTGCTGGGTTTACTCGCGTTTGGTAGGACAGGGAAAAAACCAAAGTAAATATTCATTAACGCGTATATGAGCAATTCTAACTTCTGATTTCAGAGGGTGGAAAACACGAACACAGTCAGAATACCTGACATTGGAAATTGTTGAATATCTTACCTCAATTCCGGGCCGATTCTTCCTAAAAGCAAACACTCCGTTGAGCATTATTGTGTAAATTACAGCTATTATATTACTGTCACTATATTTTCATCCAATAAGTAAACCACTGAATTTGATATTCATAGTTTTTTAGGGGTAATCAGCTTCCTCACTAGAATCTCATCGCATAAAACGAGAACTTAAAACTACCACTTATAATATTAAATTAAAGACCTTTTCTAAGAACATTCAGCTTCAAAATTAAAGTAGATAAGACGCAAAGTTTATGATTCAGTTGGACCTTTTCAGTACCTTCCATGGTACTTTAAGCCCATGAGGAAATATACTAAGTGACATATGAATCCGAACACCCAGTTTAAATGGTTTTATTTTAATAAAATTTTGTATAAGTACTTAATGAAGCATAATAAGTAAATGATAAAAATTTCAAAATGATTGCACTGCTTTAAAGCCCTTTGACCTTTAATAATGTGTGGATGCACCCTGATGTGCTACGCATTCTCAAACGCGCCTAGGCATGCTTCTGTTCA
Organism: Acanthoscelides obtectus; assembly: GCA_963669975.1. Lineage (NCBI taxonomy): Eukaryota > Metazoa > Arthropoda > Insecta > Coleoptera > Chrysomelidae > Acanthoscelides > Acanthoscelides obtectus. The sequence goes on from CAVLJG010000009.1 coordinate 76,141,020, forward strand.
GGTGGTCCAATGTCTTCCTGTGGTATCTCGTTCCAGGCAACCACCAACTCCTCTCGACGTGCTTCTAGAGTCTGAAGAGGACGTTGCAAATTGAGCAATCTCCTACCCATCATATCCCACACGTGCTCAATTGGGGATAAGTCGGGAGATCTTGGTGGCCATGGTAACAAGGTGACATCATTATGTTGAAAGAAGTCTATTGTGACTCTTGCAACATGTGGTCGGGCATTATCTTGTTGGAAAGTTGGATCTGCCAGGGTGTCAAGATAGGGTCAAAGATGGGGTTCTAGAACTTCGTGGATATAACGCTGCGCGTTCATGTTACCTCTGATGAAGATTAAAGGTGACCTGGAACCATAAGCTATAGCACCCCAAACCATAACTCCAACAGTGTGATGAACATGTCTTTCAACAAAAAACTGTGGATTACTCCTTTCACCACGTCGCCTTCTAGCCCTGGCACGACCATCGTGCATGCCTAAACAAAATCGAGACTCGTCACTAATGACAATACTGTTCCATTCCTGATCCCAGAGTGACCGTTGTCTGCACCACTCAAGGCGATTACGTCGGTGTTCTCGACTTAAACGGAGGACCCAGTGTGGCCGGTATGAAAACAAGCCAAAACTTCTCATTCGTCGGTAAACACTTCGCATGCCAATAGGTCTTCCGTGTTCTGCAAACCATTCATTTGCAATGGACCCGGTAGTGGAGAAACGGTCCCTTAAGGCCAATAATCTTAGGCGGCGATCTTCACGGTCTGTTGTTCTACGGCGGCGTCCAGTGCCCCTTGCTCTTTGCGTACGGCCTTCTCGAAGCCATGCCTGACAACACCTAACCACAGTGTCTACACTTCTTTGCACTCTAACTCCAATTGCCCGAAAAGAAAGTCCAGCTTCCCGAAGTCCCACTATACGGCCCCTATCAAACTCACTAAGGTGACGAAATCGTACAGGTCTCCGTACTCTAGGCATCGTAACCGATCGTAAAGGATGTCAAGAACCAAAATCCGCCAACGTTGATTCTTTACTGCGGCTGAAATATTCATTTTTAGAGCGTTAGTGAATTAAAAAAAAACAGTATAAAAACCGGAATGTCCAACTGATAAGGCTGAAAATTTATTCACTTGTTATTTACAGTAAGGTAAATACATTCATCAACTTTTATTAAAATTAAACCATTTAAACTGGGTGTTCGGATTTATATGTCACTTAGTATACAAGGAAAGACAATATGCTTCGCCAAATGCTAATAAGTATCTTGTGCAACAGTATATTTTTCTCAAAAGGTATGTTTAACCTTGCGTTATAATTTTATCAGTCCCGCTAAAGGAAATACTTTACTGCGCTTTAAGTTTAAGGGAAAAACAAAAGATTTAAATTTTTATGGATAGTGAATTTACTTATATTGTAACTCCATACTTATTTCTGATGATATGTTTGTATGTCGGTAGTTTCGTCATAAATGTTTAGTAAAGGATCCTTGTATACACGTGCAAGTATAAATTGATCCCCGGTTAAGGGTTAAAACGATTTCAGGGATTGTTTTATGCCCTACGATACTTAATATTATCAAAATAAAATGCCAAATGTTCATTTGAATCATATCTGTTGCTTACAGCAACAAAAGCGTGGAAGCGCGTTACATATGGTATAACATTTTAAGTCTAATTACATTAGTCTCATTTATATTTACGTTGGTAAATCAACAAAATTAAACTATAAATAATTGCAACAGACATTTTAGGGTTTGTAAAATTTACAAATTATAACTAAGCAAATAAATTCTTTTTCCAAATTAAGAAAAACAGAAAAGACTCATACCGTTTTGAGGTTTGTATCATCAACAAATTCAATCATTTAGCTGAGGACGTAGATCTATAACTACTTGTGATGTGGAAGGTAGAAAAAAACAAACAACATCGTGAGTGAAACCTTCCATACCTTCTTTGACAGCCTTTAGCATTTGCTTCACGGATCAATTTTGGCTAGTGGTTTTACGTTGATAAAGTCGCAGCATGATCTGTAAAAATAAAAAAATACTAATGCGGCAATATGATTCCACGGTTCGTTTCATACACAAAAAGATGGATCATTTCATCTCACATACAAAATTTCAAGGCATCGATCAAAATATAACCTTCAAATACAAAGTGCGGTATTAAAGCATTGCTTAAATATAGCGTAACTTTGATGAAATATATCAATGAAACAACATTACAATAAATCTCAACTTGAAAAAAATGATGAAAGATACACTCATCACAGTTTAGGAGCATAGTTTTTTATTATTTCCTAATAAAACCATGCTAAGTGCTCATATCGACATGAAACTCCCGATTGGCGGGGTTGCCAGGATGACGTTTGTTGCGTATGTGCATACAGTCGGGGATCATTTTACCTCGAGAGATCGTATTACACGCATCTCCCCACGTTGACCAGCCTATCGATGATTTGTATTCGATACCTCCGTATCACGTATGTCCGCACACACGTAGTTTATTTGTGAGACTGCAGCTATTATACGTCCATTAATAGCCGTTGCGTAATGAAGTGCTTCCTGATCGGAAGGCTTCGAAGACCATGGGAAAATATGCGAGCACCTTCAATGGATCGCAGAAGGCTGGGTCCAGGATATCCCGGAATAAAAGGAATGAAATAAATTCATAACAGTTAAAGACTTGGTGCAAACAATTCGAAGGTTGCTTTGGAGCTAGTCAATAACCTACCTGAAAGTTTGATGTTGCCAAAAAGCTCGGAAAACATGTCAGTGAAAATGATCTATGATTATTTATTAATGTTGGAATGGAATCAAACAAGTTATGCCAAAAATAATAAAAAGACCCTATTTAATTTTCACGCCAACTGGCGAGGATGAATTGTCATTGAAAAAATTTCCAAAATGTAATATTACGTTTTTTGAATGTTACATGGCGTGTACAATACGAAGAAAACCATCTAATTTCTGTTATGCTGTCTGTCCGTCTGGTATCCATTGACCTCTCTATAACTTGGAAAGTACTGCTCAAACTTTGATGAAATTTTGACACAGGATTACTACTACGTCAAAGGCAGACCTACAGGCAAAAAGCGAGTAAATAAACAATTCGATGTTTTAGAGTCTGATGATGATTTTCAGAAAAAATCCTTATAGGGAGCTAAAATTGGGAGCTGTGGCGAGTTGGGAAGGGTATGTCTCGATTGTATGGCATTATTATATTTATAAGCTATGTACCTATTAGACACAGGTCGCTCATCATAGATTCCCTCTTAGAATTGTCCCTAAGACTTTGAATGGAGACGTATTTTCAATACACGCGTGGAAAGTAGGTCAATGTTTGATGTCTGACCGAGATATGGCTGACGTGTTTGTCCATAGCAGCATTGTCAGATGGTCGGAAGGATGGGGTAGACATTCTTAGACCATAACGTCGAACGAGTGGGAAGTATGGAATTGTTTGGTTCTATCCATTTATTTATTTTTGGTTGTACATGTTTATGGCTGACTTTTCCACAGAGGGTGAAACTTTTGCCCATGCCACCTTAAAGGTCCACTATACAGGGCGTTTCAGTTTATTGTTGCATAACTTCAAGATTCGATAGAACTTTTAAAATTAATGCATAAAGTCTATATAAACATGGTCGAAAAATGCGTGGCTTCCGAAATACAGGGTGTGTAAATTTACTTTCTAAAATAGTTTTTTTAAAATATAACGAACAATACTTGATGTATAAAAGTGAAAATTGGTATACAAGGGTTTTTTCTTTCGACAAAACGAACTAAGGGCATAGTTTTACTGTAGCCGCTAGAGGGCGCTCTCTACTGTACCTGTAGTGTATTAAAATGACCGAAAATTTTTTCTTAGTGCAATTTTTTGCTTTTTAAATAAAAAAAAAATTATTCCACGCACTTTCCAACATAAAAAAGCTCACTTGTGAATTTTCGTTATAGTTAGCCGTTTTTGAGATATTTCGATTTTTAAGGTTCGATGCATTTTTAATCATTTATGGGAAAATAATATTTTTTTTACATTTTCGATTTGGGCATTACAACTAATTAAGATGATCGTTTAGATTTTGTTTTTAAACACAGCTATAGTTCCTAACTCCAAATAAACACAAAAAAACAGAATATTAATTTGTTTAATTTTTCAATATTATTTTTAACAAATTAAATTCATTATTTACAACTAAAATGCTATTGGATAATAATAATAATAATAATATTTATTCACTCAATGTACAAAGATAACAAACAATATGAGTAAATAAATATAAAATCAAAACAGGCCCAATAGAAGGCATCGCCTGTACATGGACCAATAAATTTAAGTTGAAACTGTAGAATGCAAATGACAAAAAAGATAGTTAGAACAAACATACAAAATCTAAAGTAGTTGCTCGAAATGTAAACCCAATTGTTCAATACACAATTCACATCTACGAATGATCGAACGTGGTATAGCATTATTCAAATAAGGCCATATGCTTTCCTGATTCTGTCTATTAGCATATCTCTTGTGGTTACGGGAGTCCGGTACACTTTTTCTTTTAGAAATCCCCACACAAAGAAATCTAATGGATTTAGGTCAGGGGATCGTGGAACCCAGGCGACTGGTCCTCCACGGCCGATCCATCTTTCTGGATAATTTTCGTCCAGCCAGTTTCTAACCATTCTCGAATAATGAGCTGGACAACCATCAAGCTGGAACCAGGCCAATCTTCTTAAATCTAACATAACATCATCCCACATATTTGCATGTTCAGCCTTTGAAAATTCCAAGAAGGTCGCAGCATTTAACCTTGCAGGCAAAAGGTAGGGTAAAAATAGTCGATTACGGTAGATACCAATCCACACGTTCACACAAAATTCATGCACAAAATTTCTTTCCCGAACTTTATGCGGATTTTCATGCGACCAAATATGTTGATTATGAAAATTTACCACTCCACGTCTAGTGAAGCATCACTCATCGGTCCATAAAACGTTACTTAAAAACTCCCTATTATTATCAGTTCTATCAAGAATCTACTGACAAAATGTGATTCTTCGGTCTCCGTCCCCTGGCTGTAGTCCTTGCACAGGTTGCAAATGGTAAGGACTATGGTTATTTCTAAGAACACAATGAACATGGCTTGTTGAAATTCCCAAGGCACAAGAAACTCTCCTAACACTTGTGGTCGGGTCTCTATCAAACTCACGCAGAATCATAAGGGTAAATCTGCGCTGACGAACATTTATGTTTTGATCCCTTTGGAGAGTTCCAAAACCATTTTCAATTATTTGGCGATGCACTCTTACAAATACTGAGCGAGTTGGATGTCGTCTGTTTGAAAATCTTCGTGCGTATTCTCTGGCTGCTTCTGGTGTGTTTCCATTTACAAAGCCATACACAAAATGAATATCCGCTAACTCTTGATTGGAGAATAAAAATGGCATTTTTATAAAAAAGGTAAAAGAAACTAAATTTCGTGCATTCACAATTGCAGAAAAATGTTTCAGGTTTCAACAGACAACAAAACTATCTGTCAACTAATTGACGTTTAACCTTATTCTACTTTCAATTTCATAAATATTTGCGGGCACAGCCTACTTCTAAAAATGATAGAGATACTGACTTTAACGTTATTTTATCATAAATAATAAAAAATGCATCGAACCTTAAAAATCGAAATATCTCAAAAACGGCAAACTATAACGAAAATTCACAAGAGAGCTTTTTTATGTTGAAAAGTGCGAAAAATCAGTTTTTTTACTCAAAAAGCAAAAAATTGCACTAAGAAAAAAATTTCGGTCATTTTAATACACTACAGGTACAGTAGAGAGCGCTCTCTAGCGACTACAGTAAAACTATGCCCATGGTTCGTTTTGTCGTACCAAAAAACCCTTGTATACCAATTTTCACTGTTATACATCAAATATTGTTCGAAATATTTAAAAAAAACTATTTTAGAAAGTAAATTTAAACACCATGTATTTCGGAAGCCACGCATTTTTCGACCCATGTTTATATAGACTTTATGCATTAACTTAAAAGTTCTATCGAATCTTAAAGTTATGCAACAATAAACTGAAACACCCTGTATATGGAACACTACATTGCCTTGGAGATCGTATGTGGGTTGAATCGTTGTTGGCACAGGCACTCGATTTTTCGAAGACGAGTTCCGTGAAGGTATCCTGCACGGCATTTAATCAAAGCAGTACACCGTTTCGCGTTACACAAAAAGTGCCATAATTAAGATTCTACATGAACAGATTGAGATGAAGTTATCGCTCACAGAAGTACCGTATGCTGGTCGTACGATATGACTCCATCAGACTTATTTTCTGTAGGTGTACTCAGAATAACAGGTGAGCAATCATAAAACCAAACACCTTTCGTAGCTCCGTCCTCCTCAATCTAACAGCGTCTGTTGTATTTGACACCAGCATTTTAATCAATTAAGTGCGTTTTACTATACACCCCACCTCTTCTGGTGCTGAATTAACACCCAGCGGGAGGCAGTTACTTGTGCTAGGCTATACGAGATGCCTCACGCTGACTCAGGTTCAATGAGGGGTAAATCAGCAAGCTCCTTTTTTGGCGGACGCATCGTTTCCTCGTTACCATCTTCAACTTATATGCTCATATCTAGATGACAGATAGCAGTATGTAGCACTGGACCAAGATATGTCAAGCATTCAGAAGATTAGGTTAGGGGTACCCCAGGGTTCAATTCTGGGTCCCGCTTTGTTCATAATGTTCATTAATGACATCTTCAAATACAACACTCAACGTCTTGTGCTATATGCCGATGATACTACGTCTATCTGCAGTGCAAGCAGACTTGAAGACATTAACCAAGAGACTGAACGTTGAATGCATTGAATATACAAATAAACTAGCCTTAAACAAGCACTACGTCCATGTAAAATCTCTCGGCTTAGAAATGGACAGTTGCTTGAACTGGGAAGGGCACGTCAATAACCTCTCCCCCAGACTTTCTTCCTTTGCCCTTCGCAATCTGGTTAATTGTGCATTTTAGAATGTCGTTTTGTGCAAGCTCTTATAGTTCACTTTCATTCGCATATGGTTTATGCAAAACTCTTGTGCTTACACTCCTCGCATGCCTCTAGAGTTTTCTCAATATAAAGAAAATGCGTGACGGTGACAGCAGGACTAGAATGCATTTATCAACATGAGTATTTTGAACTTATAGTCAACGCCAAACAAAGTGGCGTCCACGTCATCAAGGTGGGTGTGTTGAAAAATTTACATTGTTGCCAAACTTTTTGTAAAATAATAAAATTTATTATTTACATATCTAGGTTTATAAGCAATATTAACCTCAAATGAGAACAAAAATAATAGTATAATAAAATTATAGATCTGTACTTGCGTAATCATTAAGTATGACAATTATTGATCAGATGACACTATGAAACTACCATATTCAATTGATAGCTTAAAGGTACTGAATAAAAATCCAAATGGGATCCTCCAAATTTTATGCATGGTATTTATTTTACAGAATTCATACAGAAAAATGCATTCTAAAATTAGGTAAGCTACTGGTGTAAGCTTTTTCTGTACAATAAAGTTAGTCGGAGTTTCTTTCTTCAGCGCTGTCTGAATCTGAATTTTCATCACTCTCAAAGTTGATTATTAAAGGTTCGATGTCTGGTAGATCAAAAATTCGTTCTCTTTCATACCATTTAAAAATTTCTTGCTCAGTATGTCGAACACTATTTTTCCACATGTCTGGGGTAACCGTTTGTAGAGCCTCGTTCCACATATCCAAACAGTCTTTTTCACTGTTACCATCTCTACCAATATGTCTGTTATAGTAACCTTTTGCTATGCCCCAAATTAACTCAATAGGGTTAAATATACAATGGTAAGGAGGCAGACGAAGAACTTTGTGCCCATGTTGTTCCGCCAATTCATCAATCACGTATATTTTAGGTGGTTTGTTTCTAAAAAAGCAGTTATTTTAAGAATAGGAATAAACAAAAGAAATATAAACTGTCGACCAAAATATATATAATTAAGAAGCATTATGTACCAACAATACTCAACAGCTCTGTTTTAAACATTGTGTTTAAAAATGGTATGTTTTGATTTGTCAACCAGTCTTGAATATTTTTTTTGTCCATGCATTGTTGGGCACTTTGTTCAATATCATGCTGTGATAAGGGGCGTTATCCAGTATAATCATAGATGGACTCTCCAATTTTTCTAATAACTGATGTTGAAACCATTTCAAAAAATTGTCCTGGTTCATCTCTCCATGGTAATCGCTCAATTTTGTTTTCGAAGAAAATATCGCTTCACTACCCTCAATAAACCCATTTTCATTTCCAGCATGTAATATAATGTATCTAAAATATATTAGTTTTAAATTTTATAGTGCAAATTGTGTAAAAGTACATACCTTTTACCATCTGTTTTAATAGCTTTCACGCTTTTTTGGTTTCCATTTTGCCAAGAGCGACCTATGGTCCCATTTTGAAATATCCAAGTTTCATCGAGGAAGAGAAACTGGTATAAGGCCTCAACCTTGGCTTGATTGTATTGCCTTAGAAATTCCACCCTTTTCAAAGCTATACTTGGTAGTTCCATGAGCCCTCGCCGCGGATTGTCCTTAAGCCACTTAAATCCAAGATCTCTAAGCAACCGCCTTAAAGACGTGGCACTACCATCAAATAATGCCCTATCTCTTAATCGAGACCATAAAGTTTGTATCGTAACTTGTTCTTCTCAAACCATGTGTAATATGACATTATAATTTAGTTAACAAATTAATGCAAATTTCTGATAAGTTATTATAATAAGATCTTACTTTTGTGATACATATTATAGATCACTTCTCGAATGGCACTTGTATCCAATGTCGCTGTGTTGGTTGCACGTTTAATATAACTCCGCTTTTTCTTGGGCGATTCTAAATTTGCATCACTTTTCACACCCTCGGAAATACGACTAACTGTCCTTAAACTAATTTTTAAAGCAGCAGCAACACGCTACAAAAAATGAAATAAAATTTCACTATTATTAATATACATTACATATAATTATTAGTAACCTACCTCTTGAACAGCATTTAAAGGCAACAAAGGCCCGTTGTTGTCCCTTTCTTGCTCAAAGTAGTGCATTAACGAGGCCACGAGTTCCTTACACCGACTACTTAACTGTTTGGGCATCTTTATATACCAAAATTGCCTTTATCTACTCGTAAAATGAATAATTTTGTTTTGAAACAAACAGTTGTTGATTTACAGTATGCGGGGCCAAAGGATTTATAAAGATTTGAAATGCCACAAATTGATTCAGTGTCAAAATTAATACAAATGTCAGTTCCCAGTTTAAATAAGTTTCAAGGTGACAATGTGTCAACGCTGCGAAATCGGTTTAGTGCGTTTACATGTCGATAAGTGATTGGAGCGTTTGCAAAACATTTTATTTCGCATAATGCGTCTAAATTTATCAGAAAGCAACTTATGTGATATTTTAATAACAATGTTTATATGACTATTAACCATAATAAGAGAGTAATGACCATTTTACAATTTATATATCACATTAATATGAAACTGCAATAGAGCAATTGTTTGTGATAGAAACCTAGGCATTAGGTCGGGGAATTTTTATCGTGATGACGTGCACGCCACTTTGTTTGGCGTTGACTATATATACGTATATGCATATGAATCTGGGAGTTCCTTGCAAATGTCAGAGGCAATAAAATCAACTACAGTAGAAACTTGGACTTTCATAGCTCTACCAAACCTGGTCAAAACTCAGTAAATCCATACAGTATGGTGCAGAGATAGACAATGGACATACATACCAAGATATTAAATTTTACAACATTTTAGCAGAGACAATGTATATATATATACTAGGTAAGGAAAATTTTAAGCAAGCCCTCAAGGGATACTTAATTACAAAGGTATCCAATTTTATCGACAACAACTTTGGTGGTATGTTTTCATATGCCTTGTGCTTGTTATTAATGTTTCTTTGTCCTCACTTTTCATGTGTATTTAAAATATAACTAGCCGATAAATATTATTGTATTATCTGTTATAGTATAGAGAATTATTATGTTGGTTTCTGCCAGTGTCTTGATGGCATTATGACAGATCCATATTACCTTAGAGATATTAGCTGTGGTTTGCTGGTCCCTAGACCTATATTTACATAATCTCTTTGCTGTTCCTCCTATCTATGCACCTTCTGCACTCTGTGGGTGCAGATATTTTCAACTGAACTATTAAAACGATGGTTCGGTTATACAGGGTGTCCGCAAAGTTGGGGTTGTCCTTTTCAGAAACAACTACCCTTGAAATAACAAAGGTAATGTGTAGTGAAACGAGGGCGACCAAGTAAAAAAAAATAAAGGATAAAGTACTCACTCTCCAGTTAACGAGAAGGGCTAAGTACGTCTCTGCCCGAAATCATACCGCTCCAACAGAAAATGAAATCAGCTGATGCGCTACCGAGCAGACGCAGGCGGTGGTGCAGACCACGAACAGAGGTAACAAATATGACGGCGTTGCCGCGTTTTCAGTTTTTAGGTAAACGTACTTTATAGGTATTGTTCGAAGTTATGGCTGTTTGATTCAAAAACACAGGTGCGTGCACGACGTAGCCAAGCATCGGTGCAGGCTTTGAGAATGGAGTCCCTCCCCTGAATGAAAGCACCAGCTTGTTCAATTCTGAGACGAAGTTCGTCAACCGTATGCACTTCAGTTTTGTACACTACGCGATTCATTTCTCGCCAAAGAAAAAAATCACATGGTGTTAAGTCTGGAGATCGCGTAGGCCACGCTACGTGTCCATTACGTCCGATCCACCTATTCTCAAATAATTTATTCAAAAACTCACGCACTTCGCGTCTAAAATGGGGCGGTGCACCATCGTGCAGAAACCACATTGATTGTTTTACACTTAACGGCACATCTTCTAACAAGAAAGGCAAAATGTTGCGTAAAAAGTCCAGGTATTGAATCCCGTCCAATCGATTTGGGAGAATAAATGGTCCAATGAGCATACCGTTCACCATGCCAGCCCAAGCATTCACCGAAAATGTTTGTTGAAAATGTGCCCGACGGACAGCGTGCGGATTTTCTACTGACCAAACATGAGTGTTGCGAAAGTTATTCACCCCATTACGCGTGAACGTAGATTCGTCTGTCACCAATATGCACTTCAAAAAGTCCGGATTATTGTCATGTTGATGCAACAACCACTCACAAAACCGCACTCTTGCTGGAAAATCGTCAGGTTGAAGGGCTTGTACACGTTGGACGCGAAACGGATACAGCCCCTCTTCACGCAGCGTTTGCCACACTTTAGTTTTTGATACTTTCACTTCTCAAGCCACGTCTCTAGTGCTTGTTGAGGGATTCTCGTCTACCCGATTCAGTAGTTCTTCCTCAACTTGCACCATTCGTGGTTGTCTAGGCCTCTCACTGTACCCACCTCGAAATTCCTCCAAATGGCCCGTATCCCTGACTCTTTGGACCAGGTACACAAATCTGCGGGGCCTTGGATGATGTCGTCTAGGGAAACGATCTGCATACACTCACGGAGCCTCTGTAGCATTTTGAAGACATTCGCCATAAATTAACAACATATCAACGAATTCATTATTGGTGTATAAGTGTGCCATTATTATCTTTTTTTTTTTTTGAAACGCAATCGATTATACGGGTTCGTTTACCTCTACACGCGTGATCGTAACCGTCGGTTGAAGGTTGCATACTGACCTGAAACACTGACCCCGACCCAGTTCTGTCGTCGGGTTGAGCCAGTGACCTTGTACCACTCGGTGATGTCGCGGGTCGCGGCTACAGGACGGTATTCAGATATTTTTGATGTTGCAGAGCCCTTTATCTCGGTTCCCTTAAGACATTGGTGTATATGGTACTAAGAAAAATTGCTTATGTTTTGAAGATCTACACGTCGTGTAAAGGAAAATCCCAACTTTGCGGACACCCTGTATATTCATGTGCTTCTGCTTTGCCTAGGTCTGACATCGAAACTGGTGAGCCTTCCAACCCATCTGTGTACCCGAGCTGCTTCCCGTGGTTTTTCTTGTGTGATACACTCCCGAATTGCTCCAGAAACAGTGCACGAGGATACAACGTGCAGTGGAACGGTATTACTTCTGAGCACTACTGAGTTATCAGAGGAACTCAACAGAGTCACTGGAAAGCAGCTCAGGTAACGCTAAAACCAGAGGTTGCTATAAAGGTAATTTTATTTTGATATCTTCCGACACGCGCAACAGTTTTTCGTGCTGATATTTGTCTTAAATACACATAAGGGCGTGCTCAAACACGTATTATGGCAGCGTAGGGTAGATCATTATACCCTGGATCCCTCTAAGGAAGACAAGTAAAAGGGAATGGTAAATGTGATACATAAAATTGTGAGAAAGGGTACGTGCTTTACATAAGCTCATTATGTATACATAGCAAGCCTGCGGCCCTTAGCTGTATGTTATGGAGTATAGAGTATGGAGTGTGAATGATAGGAGTCAAAAAGCAATGAGGCGGTGTTGTGACATCTATGCAAAAAGGGGTAATTTTCAGATAAATGTAAAGTAAGAGAATTGACATTTGGATTTAAAGTTATGTATACATAGGAAGTGTGTGGCTATTAGCTGTACGTTATGGAGTGTGAATGATAGGAGCAAAAAGCAATGAGGCGATGTGCAAAAAGAGGTAATTTTCAGATAAATGTAAAGTAAGAGAATTGACATCTGGATTCAAAGTTATGTATACATAGGAAGCCTGTGGCTATCAGCTGTACGTTATGGAGTGTGAATGATAGAAGCCAAAAAGCATTGAGGCGATGTTGCGACATCTATGCAAAAGGACGTAATTTTCAGATAAGTGTAAAGTCAGAGAATTGACATTTGGATTCAAACTTATGGTCAGTTGTACTGCCTTTCAAAACAAGTTATTTCCTGATAGAAAAAGTTTGCTGCAAACGTATATAACAGAGGATTTGAATGGATCGTGTCAGTCAAACAGGCTCATAGTCTCCAAAGGCTTAAAAGCATTTCGATCTAGCCAGCAGTACCAGCACCGTGGCAACAGTGCATCGTTAGTGACTTTTTAGCTTGGTTGAATTGGTTGTCTGATTTTTTTACAAACCAAAGTATACACTGTGACATAAACATGTATTTCTATTGAGATTGATCATGGGTACTTCCTTCCTTTGTACAATTATTGTATTTAATAGTGTAAACACAATACATACATTATTTCCTGTTAACTCTTGGACCAAGTTCATTAGTTTATAGACATTCTGAAATATCACACTTCATGGTTGAACTTGGCTGTTGTTTTTTAAAACTTAATGAGGCACTTGGATGCACTTTCCATATCACCTGTTTTTGATTTACCCATATCTTGACAAATAGTGGTCAGTAGGTCAAATCATAAAAATTTCAAACTGTCAAGTTAACATTTTAGGTTGGAAAATCTACCGTAATCCAATAAATTCAATTGAATTAACCTTAGTAAGATGACGTAACTGGGCATTAGTTTCGAGTCATTAATGTCAAATGATTGTAGTGTCGATGCATTTATTGACAATTTCTTATAATTGAAGTAAATTTGTTGTCCTTTCATCGGATTATTTCGATACTTCCCATGATATTTGGACTTACTAAAAAATAAACTTTATTAGAATTATTAGCAAATCGAACAGATGGTAATCTTCGTAAAGATTGAAATCATTACTGAACTGGAGGATCTTTGGGGGTTAACGTATCCACATTCCAAAAATTTAATCATTGCCAGTCTACCTGTCTACCTGTACTAAGTAATGAGAAAGTAAACCACCTGTCAAGACCAAGGACCAAATGCGTGCTATGGCAGATTATTCAGATCCTAGGCAACGAGCCCTCTAGTTGGAACATTGGGCATCAGTGAGTTTGAGAGAGGATTAATGTATGAGTTAAAAAGTATCATATAGAAAACGCTGTACACTAGGCGGAACCTTGTTGAAGGTTGATGGTTAGACTTCTTGTCAGGAAGTGCATAAAGATAGCACAAAAATACTGGTACTAAAATGACTATCTACTGACATACAAGGAGTTGTAGTTAAAATTTCTAAATATCTTCAGAGTGAATTAAGGTATTGACTCAAAGTTTTGTACATGATATACTCTAGAAGTATAACCAATGCATACAACACACGTTCGTGCCTGATTCTACATCAGTGTCATAAGACCTATATATGACCTAAAATCTTGAATTTAATAATCCGGCATGACACTGTCTATCTCCCGATGGTTCTCCTATTTGACCTGCATCCTCTACTTTCAGGACTACTAGATCTTATGGTAACAGAGACGAAAAGCAAAAATGTCCACTTCAATTAGGCATGACTTGACTGAATCCACAACTTGGCAACCACGCTAATGTGGACAATGTGAAAGCTGATAAATATTCACCCTTCTCGGTTTATGGAAGACTTTTGAGTTTATGTTGGGGCTCGTATCCCTAGAGCCCACGTACGAAGGGCCTTTTTACTATTAGAATAAATTGGATACTCTAATCGATCTGTGCGGCATAAAATTATCCACCCATCATACTTTCCAGACAGAATTGGGAATTGGGGAGACCACGTTATATTGCATGCTGAGACTGTTTTGTCATAGTTTAGCATCCTAAGAAATAGTGTCAGATATCAGTTCGTAAAGTTCAGCAGAAGTTGAACCCTAGGAGTGAAAATTTAGCTACGAACATATATGACAGAGAAAACAAACGGATCAGGTCAGTCAAACAGGCTCACAGTTAGTTCATAGACAGTCTTTCTCAGTTGGTACAACGCGTCAGACGCGGCAGTAAGGTAGGCAAGACCGCCACGCTCGCCGGTGGTCTAAGACAGCAATATTGAAAACAGTTCTCAAGTTTTAATGGCAGATGTGCGGGGAAATCTGTGATGTGTGAAATATGTCCAATATGTTTGTAGAACTACCGATGTTGAGATCTTATAAGCATACCAAGATCAAAAAAATTGAGCCACCGCTCCCCCAACAACTACAACTCCAACCCTCTATATTTTTTTACTTGTGAAAAAAATTGTCAGATTCCCCTGTGATACCAAGAAACAAATAAGCCTAGTTCTTATCATGTTTGTCATTTTTCTACGGCATTCCTGTACCGATCTTCAGAAAATACAAATCTTTTTCATCCCTGGAATAGTAGTAGCATTGTGTGGAAAATTTATCAAATTCCGACTGGTGCTTTCCAAGTTATAGACTGGGCAGGGACACACACAGACACGCTGACATGAGTGACATGATTTTTCATGCACATTATAACATAACAAACGTAGCATCTCAATTTCGATTTTTTTTTGACCGTCAGTAGGCGTGGGAAGTAAAACGGAAAATTCTTATCGACATCTCTTGTTATCATCGGCTGTACACGTAGTGAAACACTTTCTAAAGCGTGTCAGCGGATACCACTAAATCCAGTGAGCGTGGTCATAAACGTAATTGTTAAACGTCTTCTAACAACGATATTTCTATATTTTATTGGTAGAACCGACAGGAATTCTGAACAGGTGCAGCTTCGTAAATAAGGTGAAGTAACGGCAGTCCTTTCATTTGCATAATAAAAGAGAACACTCCACGTTTCGAGATATATTGCACCTTGTACATTGCACATAAACGCACTGTGTCCACCCACTAGTTTCTCTCTCGAGGAAAGGGTAACAGCAATCATAAATGTACAACAGTATATGCTATAAATTGTTCCTCTCCCTATAGCTATAAGAAAAGTTACAGTCTAATTTAAAGTTGTTCCTCATATTTCTCTAGCTAATCGATACCACATGACTGGCAATATATTTCATTTATCCTTCGTCTGCTTTTTCTTTTTGATATTCCTATATAGTGTGTTACCGCAATAGTCTGAAATTAACGTAACATGCTGCGATTGCGCGAATTCATCATTCTAAACTTCAAGATGGTACCACGCAGAACCAGCATAGCGCAGAACTGCCTGGGCTAGGCATTCGCTGTCAAAAAAGTCAGCATGAGGTTATCTGACGTTTGTTTAACGTCCCAGATACGTTACCCTCGTCCATCGCCCTGAAGACCTAGTCCTGTTACCGTGACACATTGGTTAATTATTTTGCAATATTCGATTAAAATGTATATCCATTGTTTATAGAACTGGAACGCGACAAATAGTACTTAGATATTTAAAGGGATTGTTTGTCCTGTGAAGAAGAATATACACAACAGTTTTGCCTTGAGATAGCAAAGTAAAACTCCTGGGCGTTTGAGATCCAACAACAAACCTTGAAAAAAAGTCATGGCCCATTAGTTTGATTGGACAGTATCATCCAGACTTTTCCTTGGGATGAAACGTTTACTCTGAAGTAGATTTTTTCAACTCATGTAGTTCCAATTGTCGACATGAGTATGGGAGATTATCGACATGGAAAACCGCAAGATAAGTTTCAGATGTTACGTATCTCGTGTGTCTCAGAGAAATGCTGCCTATTAAGCAAAGCTCGTCCTCAAATGTTTTTGTATCAAACAAGCTTGCTTTCGCTCCGGTTCATTATTGGTTGTTGCATTATTGAGTGGTATCAGCGGCTTGACTTCAGGATCCACGTGGCAGAATATTAAATTATGTGTGTCATGTTAAATTCCACAAAAAGGAAATATCGATACACGTGTCTAAGGAAAATTGTCCCCTAGATAGACTGTACATAGTCTTCCACAGACTAAAAGAGAGGGAAACTCTGGAAAAGTAGAAGGGTGCTTTCAACGCTATCTACGCATTTCACATAAAATATCTTAGAGGTGACGTTAATCCAATTTTCCAGACACACCGATACGTGTATGAAATTGTTTTCTGTATCTGTTTTCCGATGTATCTTTTTGTGGGTATTCGTTGTTTCGTAATTTGTCTTAGAGGTGCATGAGGTGTTATAGGCTACTTAAGCGCCCTATGTCGCTTGTAGTTCGACGCACTTTCCATCAGCATTTTCGTTCCATCCATCGACACTAGCAGCCTTCTGTCATCTGTCAAACGTTTTATTCTACCTATGATCTTGTGCCACACCATTTTGTGCAGCATCAGGTTGTTTCACGATGTAACACGTAATAATTTTATCTTTCGTTTCAAATATTTTTAATCCATTTTGATGTGTTCCTGACATACAGCTGAGTGCATTTTATACTAATTTTGACGAATGTACCATGGATCCAGCTTTCACCGGGTTACTAAATGCTTCCCTCTACCTTCAATAACATTTAGCAACAATCTCACATACTATTGTAAGTAATTCAAAATCATTCTGCACAATAGTTGCTATTTCTTCTTAATGTTATTGCAGCTCCTGATGATGATAGCATCGTCCATTGAAAGCTAGAGACTAATAAAGTATAAAGAGTCCTCATTGCTTGAATTTTGTCGAAGTACCCAACTAAAGGCGGAACCTTTATTCTTCATCTAACTGGTCTAGACGACAATGATCACGTCCCAAGTTATATATATATATATTCCGTCTTTTGTTGGGTACTTCGACAAAATTTAAGCAAGGAGGACTCTTTATTCTTTTTTTATTCTCTCTAGCTTTCAATGCTGTATGACAAGAACAAGTTAAAAACAGATTAAAAAAATTTTAGAAAATGAAATATATATATATATATACATATGAGAGCTGAAAAAATACAATCAATTGTTAATTGGGAAATTGGCAAAATTTTAGGCTTTAGTTACACTCTTTTACTTTTACTCGTCGTTGAGGTTGCAGCCAAATGATGTTTCAAAACGAACGCGTGGATGAGGCTATATATACTCGTATACAGGTACAGAATAATGGAGTTTGCTACCCCTGCCAAAATTCTGCTTCTCTCTCTACTGGTGCCTCCGTCAGATGGCATTACCCGTATCAAAGATGCAACGACCTAATAAGCGCATGGGTTCTAATTCTATTCTAGTTCTACCAGCACCACATTTCAACCCTGCTTTTTCAAACTGCATCACCCGAATCTTTTTTCTCGTACATCGTAATGTTCGCTTTGATTTTTCAGCAGCCTTGACCCAGCTACCCTTTTACATTATTCCTCGGAGAACCGCGGTGGGCCAGATTAACATTCTCCAGCTCATCCGGGCCGTAACATCCGTATAAAAGATCTCGCGAGGAATTTTTATAGGATTCTCAGTGGAAAACAATCCCACATATATCCACTTAGGGATAGTTGCGGTCGTAAATCAACGTGACTGTGGCGGTGTTCTATGCGGAAACTTCCTTTCGGACACCTGACAGTCGCGCGGGTTCTTGCAGATGTTCATCCATCATAGCAGGCCGCCGAGGCGCATACTAAAAGGATCGTGACGTCATGGGTGTTACAAGAGATACTTACGGTGATATCAGAAATAGGTTAGCGATGCAACAAGATGATCAGATGACACTGGTCTCGTTAGCGGTACTTTATTTTCTACTAAACGCAGGGTAATCGTATTGAGCGGTACCGGAGCAGTCGTAACCAAAATATGGTCTGTTCTTGATAAAGTGATATACCAAATACCATTTTATGGGCATCATGGCAGTTAGCACCGTTCTTCTCAAATATACCGTTTAGCAAGGTGAAGCTTATCTTTAAGGTACACTTTACATTGTGTTTAATTGCATCGTCGTATCTTGAACAGTTCTTAGCTAAGCGACCTGGCAACCATATTAATTTCTGCCTTTGAACTGATGACCATGCGTCAAGTGAGCCCCACTATTGTGCTGTGTCATGTGCCAAAACCACGTAACCTTTTTTTTATTATTTATCACTCATCCGTAATTTTAGTTTCTCTTCATTGGTAGTAGAGTGCCCATTCCTAGGCCAAACCCTTTTCAATGATTTTCTGCATCCATATGTGAATACGTAGAATGTCCAATAAAATCAAGAAGTCCCTAAGAATTTCAATAAGCAATAACAAATGAAATTGTTAATTAGAATGATATTTTACCTGTTCACATCAGGTTTTTTTACAAGGGGATGGCTTCCACCAATTTGCAAAACTGCAACAAGATGTAACCAACTGGAGAAAGGATGATGATCCTCTTCTGTTTCTATTGACTAAAAGAAAGCAGACATTGAACGAACGTCATCAGGACACGCATTAAGGCACGCGGTCCGAAGGTATAGAAAAAAGAACCCACCGCTGAGGGTCAAAATCCCATAAAAAAATGGAAGACACCCAAACCAAAATGACTAAACCTGAGTTATACAAGAAAAGGGTGCTAGTCCATGAATTGGCGCTTAGGGACTAATATCCTAGCGTCCGGAAGATGGCGAAACGGCCCCTACACCACGACCTCAACGGAAACAGAAAAGCGAATCACCCAGAAAACATTACGTTCTAGAAGAAGAGTAGCCTTGAAGAAGATATGTTTTATATGAAACCAACTAACGGAGAAAAACTACAGAGTTTTTTTGCTGATCGTCAACACCATACTGAATCGCTGAGAAAGAAAGATACAATACGAGTGAAATTATACAATCAAAAAACTATTAAATTTGCCAAAAGAAAATCATTGAAAAGGGTTTGGCCTAGGAATGGGCGCTCTATTATAAATGAAGAGAAATTCAAATAACGGATAAGTGATTAATAGTAAAAAAGGGTTACGTGATTTTGGCATGTGTCAGCTGTCACGAAATGGTGACCGAAGTCCTATTTGGCGGATGTGAAATATTCATTTATCACAGATTTGTAATGCTGTAAAAAGCCCCCATATGCATGTTTAGGTAACTAACAAAATGCCTCTCAGACGATTTCAAAATTCAAAGTACCTCCGGAAAAAGACGGAAAAGGTCGATTTTTTTCAAAATCGTTTTAGTTTTTCTATGACTTTATTTGTGGGGGGGTTTAAAAATAAATTCAGCATAAAGCTTTTATTTTTTCTTATGTACGCCATATTGTGTTTTTGCACAGATGAGTATCTTTAAAGTCTGACTCCTAAGATGTACAGGTATAATCATCTTCAACCTTAGTTATTAAAATAAATAGAATTTTCTAGGTAGGCCTTGAAACTATCAGATTGTCATTTGCTTCATATACCAGATTTATCACAAAGTCATTTTCATTTTATCCTGGCTTTATTTGAGATGCAATATCTAAATAAATTACATGACGTGATTGACACTTTTTTTCCTCTACAATGGCGTGCTCAAAGTTTCAATTCGACTCCCATTACCAACTTTGTTTTTTCGTATATTGCTACATTGCAATTCTGTACATTTAAATACTAAGAATAATATTACCCTAATTAAATACCAGCCAATTCCCACTTCAGTTGGCCCAACTATTGAAATCTTAGTTTTTTTCCTATCAAACACAAATAATAAAAGTGTAGCAGGGTGTTATAGGTTTAAAATATTAATAATGAATATTTTGATAATACACCAACTTTGTCGCTCCCTAATCAGATTTGCAGCATAAAAATAACACATGTTGCAATTACAGCATATCAATCTATTTTTATTTCGTTGCAAAATAAGTCTATAACGCATAGGTGGCTGTGAAAAATAAAAGCCATGACAATTGTTTTTATTAACCACAACTGTCAGAATACGTTTAAAATAATTTTGGGCAGTTAAGGTTTTCAAAATGGGTTATTAGTGAGAAAATTCGGTTACTGATAATTACCTTTTTTAATTCTGGGCGATCAAACTCACAAATTGCAACTTTGTTAGACTTATCGCGGTACAGTGTGAGAAATATTGTTAGAAGATATAACGTAACTGGTTCAGCTAATATTAAGCCAAGATGTGAAAAAAAGTTTTATCACAAATGCCTACTGAAGAGCATTAAGAAGAATAATCGTGAAAAACAGGCGTGCCAATTATTTACAATTAAGTGCTCTGTGGAGTGACACTGTTGGAAGGAGAATTTCGAGGTCCACAATCCATAGAGAGGCCCACAAACTGGGATTTAGCACTTGCAAGGAAAGTTTTCTTATAAAAAAAAGTGAAGTAAAAACCCTAAAGCTGCACAACTTGTTTATAGGCCAAAGAAAAGCCACTATTAACTGCACTGTAAAAGAAAAATCGGCTTAGATGGGCTAAAGAACATAGACAATGGACACCCCAACAATGGTGTGCAATACAATGGAGTGATCAGGCCCGATTCGAAGTTTGTGTTGGTGACAGTCGCAGTAGTGTTATTCGCAAAAAAAATGAAGCATTCCATGTTGACTGTCTGAAGAGAAAAGTGAAATTTCCAGCATCCATTATGGTCTGGGGCAGTAGGTCATCAAAGGGAATAGGAAAACTTCATTTTATTGATGGAAATGTGGACACAAACAAATATTTGGCAATTTTAGAAGAATCGTTTTTACCAGTGATGGAAGAATGTTTGACATCCGGCCAAGATTTTGTATTTCAGCAAGATGGGCCAGCGTGTCATACCTCAAAAAAGGCTATAAAATGGTTGGAAGAAGTAATTTACCACTTTTGAAATGGGTTTCTAGCAGTCCAGATCTGTCACCTACTGAAACTTTGTGGCACGAGATGAAAAGGGTTCTACGACAACATCCTGCTCGTACAATCCCCGAACTGAGACAAAAGCTTAAAGAAATATGGGATTGTTTTACACCAAATGCCAAAACTTGGTTAACACTATGCCCCAAAGAATTTCAGCCGTAATAAAAGATAATGGTGATGACCCAATGGTAATCTTTCAATTGTTGCTTTGTTAACTTCGCGAATTTATTCGCACATTGTTTATTTGTTCAGATGTTCTATTAGTTATAGGTCTAAGTGATTTATAAAATGTTCTTGATAAAATAAATTGTTTTAGAAGTAAATAGTTTCGTCATGTTTAGTTTATAAAGGCATATTCTGGTACAAATCTTGAAGTGGGCCAACTGAAGTGGGAAGGGGCTCGTGTGTGCATAAATGTATTATATTCATAATCAAAAATTGTGTTCGATTGCCCAAAATTGCAGTAAGAAAATATAAAGTAAAGGATTGATATCGAAAGCAGAAGCGTCTATTTGAGAATTTACATTATTTAATACATTTTAAAATCGCATTTCAACTGAAACCAGGAAATAAAGTATTATATTCATAATCAAAAATTGTGTTCGATTGCGCAAATTTTCAATGGGAAATAAGAAAAGACAAAGTTCAGGATTGATATCGAACGAAGAAACGTCTAATTGAGAATTTGCAATATGCAATTCATTTTAAAATCTCATTTCAAATGAAACCAGGATAAAGAAACAAATCACTATCTGATAATTTCAAGGCCTACGTAGGAAATTCTATCTTTTGGTTTAGCAATGTCCTTTTGTAACATTTTATGTATTGTTCCAAGCGACATCTTATTAGTTACCTTAATATGCAACATTGATACCACTGAAGTCCCTTCAAATCCCTTAACGTTTCCGCGATTAAAATCTAACGAGTTTGGAACACCCGGTATAAAAAAATTGTCTATATCAACAGCTATATTCGGTTTTTTCCAACAAGGGATTTCTAATTATCAGAGACTTTTACATAAAGTAGGCCAAACGTTGATATGATGTTGCCTAACTACGAGCTGTACTGAGATGGCTAAATCCATTTTTCAAATTGAAATAGCGGTGCCATCTGACCGAGGAATGTAATGTAGATCCTAAAATACATTTCAAAAGCTACTAAAACACCGTCAAAACCGTTGCTTATGTCTAGGGTTTGTTTAATTAAATTAAATAAGATTATACCGCAAAGTTGTTCAGTTCCTAAAACAGCTAAATCCAAGAAAACTTATTTGTATTTAAAAATCTTGTCAAAGTCAGACTGTTTCGCGAATTAAATCTCAAGCATTATGTTATCAGTAACCAATTTCTGCACAGAAGAACGCAGTGTGCTTATTTTGTGACCAGTAGCAAACTTTCGGGTTTCCTGAAAAATGGCCAAAGTTGATTTGGTTTACTGTAAACCATTCGAGACTGTTCTGTTGCTGTACTGTTGCTATATCTCTGGCCATCAGGATGCCAAAAAATTTGGTAGGTAGTTCAACTAAATGAGGCTTTGCGTCTCATGGCGCACTATGAACCACCCAGACTAAAATCACGTAGACCATGTCAGTAGTCCACCAATGCGTGAATAAGAATCGGATACCAGTCAAGGCCGTCTCGACAGACGCTTGTGTTTGTACACTCACCTCATTTTTACATGTAGATCTGTTATTTATTCTGCAATTAGCTCTTCTAGATTGTCTGCAGGCGTTACATGGCCGATCGATAACATTGTCGTTGGATATCATTCCCAGAAGTAAATGTTAGTGTCGATGTACGGGTGTGGTCAAGAGACATGCATGTCACATAAAATATTTATGTGACTATAATATGGACAAAAACGTTTTAATACTTATTAGGGAAATGGTGTCAGAGGTAGTCTGATTTTTGTAACCAAAGCCATTCATGGTAAATTAGAAATATCTTTAGTATAGGTCTTTCATTGGTATCGCATTTTCATTTGGGGCAAATTATGATCAGCTTGGCAAAAGCAAGGTTATGCAGAGTGTCCAAATATACTAAGTGACATATAAATCCGAACACCCAGTTTAAATGGTTTTATTTTAATAAAATTTTGTATAAGTACTTAATGAAGCATAATAAGTAAATGATAAAAATTTCAAAATGATTGCACTGCTTTAAAGCCCTTTGACTTTTAATAATGTGTGGATGCACCCTGATGTGCTACGTATTCTCCAACGCGCCTAGGCATGCTTCTGATCAGGTGCTCAATGTCCTCATGTGGTATCTCATTCCAGGCAACCACCAACTCCTCTCGAAGTGATTCTAGAGTCTGAGGAGGACGTTGCAAATTAAGCAATCTCCTACCCATCATATCCCTCACGTGCTCAATTGGGGATAAGTCGGGATATCTTGGTGGCCATGGCAACAATGTGACATCATAATGTTGAAAGAAGTCTATGTGAATCATGTCATTAAGAAACTCAATAGTGCATACTTTGCAATCTTGAAACTCAAACAAAACATCTCCCAAACAGCTCTTATAGATATCTACTACGCCTTGGCTTACCCCCATCTTAGCAATAATATAATACTATGGGGACAAGCAGTCATGAACAACAGAGTCTTCATCTTGCAGAAAAGAGTACTCAGGCTGATTTTCAATATCAACAAAAGAGACTCTTGAAAAGATATTTTTAGAACATATAATCTGCTAACATTAATATCCATCTATATATATAAATGCGCTCTCTTCGCATTTAAACATAGGACCAGTTTTATTCAAAATAACACAGTTAACAGGCACTACAACACCAGAATAGGTTTTGAGTTAAGTATACCAGTCCACGCAACAGCCCAGTTTCAGAAATCACCACTCTATGCCTGTACAAAAATTTACAATAAACTACCAATTGAGTTCCGCAGAAGCACTAATATGTTGACATTAAAGAAACGTCTGAGAAGATATCTATCAGAAAAGTGTTACTACACCGTCGACGAATACCTAACTGCTTAATTTTATTTATTTATCCTTTTTTTTCATTTATTAAGCTTAACGGAAAAGAAACAGTCTATTTATTGCTCCTCTTCTAGACATTTTAAGCGCTCAATTGTTTTTATTTATTTAAAATAGATTTTTTCTTTTCATGTTCGTTAGATGTCATTGAGAATTTGTTTGTGTTTGCAATGACTCCTATTTTATTTATTTATTTTTTCATGTTCGTTAGATGTCATTGAGAATTTGTTTTGTGTTTGTAATGACTCCTATTTTATTGATTTATTTGTTTATTATTTATTATCTCAATTACCGTTTTAATTAACTACCTGTTCTTTTTTTGCATATCGCATACTTATGTATTGTATATGTAATGTTGACAAGTCTTATGTCATAGCTATTTATGACCAAAAGACAATAAAGACTATCTATCTATCTATCTATCTATTGCGACTCTGGCAACATGTGATCGGGCATTATCTTGTTGGAAAGTTGGATCTGCCAGGGTGTCAAGATAGGGTAAAAGATGGGGTTCTAGAACTTCGTAGATATAACGCTGCGCGTTCATGTTACCTCTGAAGATTAAAGGTGACCTGGAACCATAAGCTATAGCACCCCAAAACATAACTCCAACAGTGTGATGAACATGTCTTTCAACAAAAAACTGTGGATTCCTCCTTTCACCACGTCGCCTTCTAACCCTGGCACGACCATCGTGCATGCCTAAACAAAATCGAGACTCGTCACTAAAGACAATACTGTTCCATTCCTGATCCCAGGTGACCGTTGTCTGCACCACTCAAGGCGATTACGTCGGTGTTCTCGAGTTAAAGAGAGGACCCAGTGTGGCCGGTATGAAAACAAGCCCAAACTTCTCATTCGTCGGTAAACACTTCGCATGCCAATAGGTCTTCCGTGTTCTGCAAACCATTCATTTGCAATGGACCTGTTAGTGGAGAAACGGTCCCTTAAGGCCAATAATCTTAGGCGGCGATCTTCACGGTCTGTTTGTTCTACGGCGGCGTCCAGTGCCCCTTGCGCTTTGCGTACGGCCTTCTTGAAGCCATGCCTGACAACACCTAACCACAGTGTCTACACTTCTTTGCACTCTAACTGCAATTGCCCGAAAAGAAGGTCCAGCTTCCCGAAGTCCCACTATACGGCCCCTATCAAACTCACTAAGTTGACGAAATCGTACAGGTCTGCGTACTCTAGGCATCGTAACCGATCGTAAAGGATGTCAGGAACCAAAATCCGACAACGTTGATTCTTTACTGTGGCTGAAATATTCATTTTTAGAGCGTTAGTGATTTAAAAAATAGCAGTATAGAAACCGGAATGTCCAACTGATAAGCCTGAAAATTTTTTCACTCGTTATTTACAGTAAGATAAATACATTCACCAACTTTTATTAAAATAAAACCATTTAAACTGTGTGTTCGGATTTATATGTAACTTAGTATAAGTATGTAATCTATGAATTGTCCTATCTAGGCCACTGCTTTTCTCTACGTGTCCAGGGATAGGTCTGTGAATGAATTGGTAATGTGATACCGTACACAGTATTGGAATGTAGATTGACAGATGAAATTTTGCTCTAGAATACTGTGAAGCTTTATTTTTAGAACGTCTAAATTATTACAAAATCATTCAATGACAATTGATGACAGCCGACTAGTTTCTAACTACGTTTTCTTCGCCCGCTGTATTTATTATCAGATTCGCTATTGACACGAGGTACAACAACCAACTATGAGAATGACAAGTGACATCACTCTCATTCCCAAGGTTTTGAGCCCAGGAAGAAAACCGCACATTTGACATTCCAGAACGATTCTGTTCCCAAACGCATAAAATGAATACACCAAAAGTAAGGAATATGCATGTTGTTTTGTATGCTCTGTCGATTATTTACGATAATATAATACGGTAAGCACATATTTCGTTCAATATAAATGTCTGCATTTTTCAATTAAATATTTAAAAGTGCAATCCTAGCGGCGTTGACTTAAACGCTGGATGGAGACAGACAGACTGACGAAAATTATTGACATGAATATTCGTAATGTACACATAAGGAAGTTCTATTTCTCACATATTATCACTAGCTATAATAAATTCGTCAACACAAATAAAAAATTAATCATAATCATTATACAAGATACAAAATTCATGGCACAGTCGTTCCTCAGCCACATAAGTCTTTAATGCAGTATTTAGCGCCAAAATTTTAGGAAATGATACCTAAAGATTTACAAGATTCACATTTCGGAAATTATTTCAAGAGATATTTGAAAAAGAGGCTACAAACTCCTAGGACTGAAACTCGTAAGCCCATAAATACGAATATGCATAATCCGCTGTGACTAATTCATGTCTTTCTGTATAATACAGGGTGGGCTATAAATGTGTTGGCAACTTCAATATTCAATTAAAAAATAAGTATGCAGTATAAGAGAAAAATAAATGTATTTTTAGAAAGTAGAAAGATAGGAATATTTAAGACTTAAAAATAATGTTGCTCAAATGACTTCCTTCCTTACTTGTCTGAACAATATTCGTCTTCAGCTGCTATAAATTGTTGGATTATTCTCGTAGACCACCGATTTGAGGTAGTTCCATAGGAAATAATCGCGTGGAGAAAGATTGGGGCTACGTGGCGGCCATTTAATATCATCCTCCCTTTTCGAAATGAGTTTTTCGGGAAAGACTATAGCAGCTCTATAGATACCCTAGAGTATGACATGTGGCCCCACGTTGTAGAAACCACATTCTAGAGGTATTGCCTTGGAGTCCTTGCAAAGCTGACACCAAAAAGTCTGTTCTCATATTGCAATAATTGTTTAACTGTCACCGCTTGCCCTCTATCGTCCTCAAAAAGGTACGGTCTAATAATACCGGTTGACGTCATTCCAGCCCTCACGACCAGTTTAGGGCTGTGAAGTGGACATTCATGCAAGCGTTGGGGATTATTTTCGGACCAGAACCGACAGTGTTGTTCGTTGACATCGCCATTGAGGCGAAAATTGGCCTCATCACTAAAACATCACGTTGTTAAAACTGTTGAATTGGTCGAGAATCAAATTGACAAAGTTAAGTCGGTTAGCGGCATCATTTGGTTTTAATTCTTGGACTTGTTGGATCTTATAAGCCTTCAAATGCAAATCAAGTTTCAAAATTCGCCGCAAGTTCGTTCTTTTGATGTCCAAAGCCTGACTTCTCTTACATTGTCGGCTGATCTTGCAGAAACTGCACGACCGCGAGCTGTTATTGCTACTGTCGAGCCGGTTGTTTCGAACATTCTGATCCATTTCCGTATCACATTGGCGCTTGGAACTTCTCTTAAATCGCCGCTAAAACCGTGTTTATGTCGACTCAAACATCGTGCAGTAATAACCGATTTATTGTTTTCATAATACAGCTTAACCCCCCCAACCCGCCCCCGCATTTCCGAGAAACTTAAGATTTAAATCGCCAACACCCTTATGGCCCACCCTGTATGTATTCAGTTACAGCTTATTGAGAATTATTTTATTACACAATAAAATCAACAAAATATTACTATTTTTAATGTGCTAAAACCGGAATGAAACTTATTTTTTCAATATTAGTTCAAGTTTTAGAGATACGGTAATTATATGTGTTCCTGCTGCGACAGTGTTAATATACTGTAATTCACACGAATGCACGTGCTACATTTTTATATTCGGCAAGCAAAGATGATGTAATCGGCATGATTGTGTTACGTTATACATACGTGTACATTATATTGTTTTATATTAGCCATTTTTTCCTCAGTTGGCTGACAGCGTTCATGCAAGATGTCTCGAAAGTGTGTAAACAATCCAGATCAGTTTTGTTACGTGTGTGGTGATGTGACTTTTGCGTCTCAGAGACGGTCTATTACTCCACTAATAACAAAGGCATATCAGCTTTATTTCGGTTGTAAACTAGGTGATCAAGACAAACAGTGGGCTGCTGCTGTAATACATATGCTTCAAGTCTAAGGAGCTGGTTAAATGGCAAAAAACGGTCTATGCGCTTCGCTGCCCCAATGGTTTGGAGAGAGCCTACAAATCATATTAATGATTGTTACTTTTGCATGGTACCTTGTGTTGGACAAGCCACAGGTATGTCCAAGAAAAAAAAATCGGTTATTAACTACCCAAACATACCGTCTGCGATGAGACCTGTGCCTCACAGTGACGAAAATCCTATTCCAAAACCCCCAGAATCCTACACTTGCGAATCAGAAAACGAATCAGATCATGGCGATCGAGTGATTCGTCAGGAAGAAGATATGCCATCAACGTCAAGAGATCCTGATTTTATACCAAGCACGTCATGCCACCAACCGCACAAAATAACACAGTCAGAATTAGATGATCTTGTAAGAGATTTAGAACTTCCAAAATGTAAGGCAGCGTTACTTGGATCAAGACTGCAGCAGTGGAACTTGTTAGAAGACGATGTTTCGGTATGTGTTTTTCCTAAACGCCACAAAGACTTAGAACCATTTTTCAATATGGAGAATAACTTGGTTTTCTGCAGTAACATTAACGGCTTAGTGGCGGCTTTAAATATAAACTATAACCCAGAAGAATGGAGATTGTTTATAGACAGTTCAACATTGAGTTTAAAGCCAGTGTTATTGCATATTGGAAATATTTGACCATCTCTTCCTGTAGGGTATGCAGTTCACATAAAAGAATCATATGACAATATGAAGTACCTATTGACATGCATAAAATACGATGAGCACCAGTGGCATGTTTGTGGCGATTTGAAAGTTGTTGCACTTTTACTTGGGCTGCAGCTAGACTACACAAAGTTTTGCTGTTTTTTGTGTGAATGGGACAGTCGGGCAAAGGCACTTCATTACACCAGACAAAACTGGCCTTTTCGTCAATTCCTAGAGCCAGGTCAACAAAATGTACAGCATATGCCATTAGTAGATTCGAAAAAAATGTTATTACCACCACTGCATATCAAGTTGGGCCTAATGAAAAACTTTGTCAAGGCATTAGATAGAGATGGGTCAGCTTTTCAATACCTGCGTCAGAAATTTCCAAGACTAGGTGAGGCAAAGGTTAAAGAAGGTATTTTTGTTGGGCCACAGATTCGAAATATTTTGAAAGATACACAGTTTGAAAACACTTTAACAGGTATTGAAAAAACTGCTTGGAATGATTTCCGTCTGGTGGTCACTAATTTCTTGGGAAATAGAAAAGCTGACAACTATAAAACCCTTGTCAAAAATTTGCTGTCATCGTATCAAAAGATGGGCTGTAATATGTCTCTTATGATACATTTCCTACACTCACACCTGGACTTTTTTCCTGACAATTGCGGAGCCGTAAGTGATGAGCACGGCGAACGTTTTTATCAGGATATTTCAACAATGGAAATAAGGTACCATGGAAAGTGGAATCCTTCCATGCTTGCAGACTACTGTTGGACTCTTGGTAGAGATGCTCCAGAAACGATCCATAAAAGAACAGCAAAAAGACAGCGCATATAGTGATTCTTATAAGTATATGAATCTTGTTCCTTTTTTTAATATATCCTTAAAAATAAAAAGTTTTTTTTCTAAACCCCAACTAATTTTTTTATTTCATTGTCATTTTTGGATTTAGCGCCCCAAAATTAACAAAGAAGTGCACTTTTCCCACAAGATACAATTAAAAAACTAAAATTTGTTGTCCAGTGTTATTGTTTACTCGTGTTGCTCTCTTTACAATGATATTATTATAACCTCCAAAAATATATTTCATGTTCGAAACTTTTCGCGATTATATTTCCTCACCACAGGCTCGGGAAGTAAAAGTAAGTTAGACTGGCAACGAAATCCGATTATGTTTTTGAAAAGACAAAACGAAGCTTACTGTTTTTCATGTCAAGCTAATCAAGCGCATACACATCACGCATAATGGGATTTCGGGACTTGGGAGTTTTATGTCGAGAGATTGGGGTAGAGAGAGGGGGTAGCGAGCAGCGAGAGGACAGCAGAGCGAATTACGAAGCCGACATTATCTGTATCTTGCATGCAGCCAGTCGGCTTAGAGCGGGCAATGCCAGCGATTATCTTCCGCTTTAATAAGGCTATCGTGGAAAATAGAGCCACAGCGCTGCTGACAAAGTGGCGACCACCTAAATCGTTACGATTTTGTTACCAGATGCACACATAAAACTCTTTTACGGTACTAGTTGGAATATTAATAGTTCAAGTTATCTGACAACGACAAATCCGTTTTAGCTTACTTTCGAGTTTTCAGGTGACTGGTCAGTTACAAAGCGAGTACTTCAATGCCTCGTCTCTGTTCACATCCTCTACATAAGGTAGTGTTAATTGACCCTTGACAAAATTTTTCTGAAGGCTTGAGTTCAATTTGTACGAGAGAAAAGCGCGAGAAGTGTGTATTAACATATACTAAGTGACATATAAATCCGAACACCCAGTTTAAATGGTTTTATTTTAATAAAATTTTATATAAGTACCACACGTTGCAAGAGTCACAATAGACTTCTTTCAACATAATGATGTCACATTGTTACCATGGCCACCAAGATCTCCCGACTTATCCCCAATTGAGCACGTGTGGGATATGATGGGTAGGCGATTGCTCAATTTGCAACGTCCTCCTCAGACTCTAGAAGCACTTCGAGAGGAGTTGGTGGTTGCCTGGAATGAGATACCACAGGAGGACATTGACCACCTGATCAGAAGCATGCCTAGGCGCGTTGGAGAATGCGTAGCACATCAGGGTGCATCCTCACATTATTAAAGGTCAAAGGGCCTTAAAGCAGTGCAATCATTTTGAAATTTTTATCATTTGCTTATTGTGCTTCATTAAGTACTTATACAAAATTTTACTAAAATAAAACCATTTAAACTGGGTGTTCGGATTTATATGTCGCTTAGTATATTTCAACAACTGTCCCCACTTATCATACAAAAATATTATTTATTGTAAGTCAAAACAACGCAACGTTGATGTGTGCCGGCAAAGAGTTTTTCTCAAAGCGAAGGGAGAAGGTCATTCATCCGCGATAGGTAGTTTTGCATGAGCATACCCGCACTCAAAACCTCTTGAAGAGCGAGGGGTAGCAAATTTACTCCGGGGAGGGAAGCAATCCTAAAAAGCCCCAAAGTTGTACACAAAAGTATGCTAAGTATGCAAATTTTAATCGTAAGGTCCTGTTTGACTGACGTGATGTATTCAATTTTTTGTTATATATGTTCAAAGCTATTTTTTTTTTCTCACAGGCGCTAATTTGTGTCGAATATATTATTTTATGAACTGCATGGCAAGTGCTGAGTGAACCTACTTGACGCTATTTTTTGTAAGGCCGCTAGATGTGAAAGCCACATAAAAAAAGGTGACTAAGTTCATCTAACATAAATCATTTAGCAGCTTTAACGCCGTGGAGATTCTGAAAAAAAAGTAAAATTATCGAACGGTTTACTAGCTGTGCGCCATATAAGCACTTGGCAGCCTACAGTGTAACATGGCCACTATTTTGTGCCTACAAGGTTTAAAGACATATGTTCCTCTGTTTGGCATGACGGACTGATCTACAAGATGGTAGACCTCGGATACTCAACGGGGATGATCCAACTGGTGAAGTCCTATTTGAAGCACCGTAAATTCCGAATTAGGATTGGAAAAGCAACTTCGACGACGAGGACTGTGGAGGCAGGAGTACCGCAGGGAGCGGTTCTATCGCCTCTGCTGTATGCAATCTACAGTTCAGACAACCCGAAGGCTCCACAAACGCAACTGTATGTGTATGCGGACGATACAGCATATGCGGCAGAAAGTACGAGACCCCGCATGGTTACGAAATACCTGCAACGAGCGACCACCGACCTAGAGGTATGGTGCATCGAGTGGAAGATCCGTCTCAACCCTGAGAAGACCGAAGCGGTACTGTTCCGAAGAAATCGAAGATTACCTCAAACCAAAATGAAGATGACGACCACCAGAATGGAGAGAGGCTGGAGAAGAGACGAAGAAGTTGAGGTCGACTGGAAGGACTCCAGCACATACCGTCAAGATGGAACAAAAGCTCACTTGGAAGAACCACGTCGAGGGCCAGGTGCAGAAAGTGAAGATGACACGCTCCAGACTAACACCTTTAACAGGTAGAAGAAGCAAAGTGTCCTTAAAGAATAAGGCCATCATGATTCAGATGGTGCTGCTCCAAATCATGACTTACGCAGCAGTAGCTTGGGGCTACGTTTCCAAAACAATGAAGAAGAGGCTCAAAGTCCACAAAACATAGCACTCCATGAGGCGGTGGACGCACCGTGGTATGTACCTAACAGAGTGTTATATGACAAACTACCAC
Source organism: Acanthoscelides obtectus (assembly GCA_963669975.1). Lineage (NCBI taxonomy): Eukaryota > Metazoa > Arthropoda > Insecta > Coleoptera > Chrysomelidae > Acanthoscelides > Acanthoscelides obtectus. The sequence goes on from CAVLJG010000009.1 coordinate 76,173,857, forward strand.
AGGTACCGGTCGTAATCCAGATGAGAGATTGGGCCCGAAAGTTCTTTGATAAGAACGGAAGACATCGAAATGTGCTGATTAAAGACGCCTTGGATTACGACCCAAGAACAATAAGGCGTCATAAAAGATGAAAAGCCAGCTGCAACAAGAAGAAATTTGGCCTTAGCAGTTGATGAGCGCAGGACTCCCAAGAAAGAGGCCGTCCATAAAAGTCGAGAACCGACAGTTGTAAGAAACGTCCACCACGTGCTTCCGCGATGCGTGGGCGATCGAGTCAAATTTCGGGAATAAGGGGCAAAATTGGGGAGGGGGGTTAGCTCGTTCAGCAGCACACACTCGGGGAATGCGCAGCGGCCTGAACCAGGCAGCGACACGCCAGACCTTCGGGCGGGAGAGGAGGGAGGAGCAGATTGCTTTTCCCCCCACTCCTCAAGGGTTTGAGGTTGCCTGGAACAGGGGTGTTGGAGGGACCGCACAGGGTAGGAGGGTGTGTTTGTGTGTCGGAAAACTTTTCATAGGACCGCCATGGTCTCTTGCCTGGTTTATTGCTTGTGATTCGAAACCACTTCGTCACTGTTCTGGTTTCCGGGACATAAAAATTGAGACCGGAGTACCATACCTACAATTAGCTCCATATCAAGAGGTTTTGGCGTCAGGGGAATTAGCACTTATGTTAGATCGCTAGATATAATAAATTATAAGGCGGTGTAAATATTAGCTGCGTCATTTAAATTATTTATGTTGCAACAAATTACATTGCATATTTATGTATTTGAAGGTACGGTCTGATACATAGGTGAGGAAAAATGCTAATTATTATTACATGCATCAATTGACTTGGAGCGTGCTTACACACACCCGCTTACTCTTGAAGTGTGTAATATCATTAGACAAGTGAATAAAATTAATAAACATAAGAAACGATCTCCAATATGTCTAGAATTCCTCACGCCTTTCTTTTATATTGTCCGTTTAATTTCCCGCACCAAAAAAGCCATTTTCTGACAGATCACCCCGATTTGGTCTGTCGAATTCACTTATCAGGCCAACATGAGAAATGACTCGATAAGATAGTTGTTAATTAAAAAAATCATATGCGTAAATTGAGAATGTCATCAGATACCTAACAATGAGTATTTTTAGATCGTTCAGTTGAACATAAATTTGAATTTAAAATAAAAATATTACTTATACTAAGTGACATATAAATCCGAACACCCAGTTTAAATGGTTTTATTTTAATAAAAGTTGGTGAATGTATTTATCTTACTGTAAATAACAAGTGAAAAAAATTTCAGCCTTATCAGTTGGACATTCCGGTTTTTATACTGCTTTTTTTTAATTCACTAACGCTCTAAAAATGATTTTGGTTCTTGACATCCTTTACGATCGGTTACGATGACTAGAGTACGGAGACCTGTACGATTTTGTCAACTTAGTGAGTTTGATAGGGTCCGTATAGTGGGACATCGGGAAGCTGGACCTTCTTTTCGGGCAATTGCAGTTAGAGTGCAAAGAAGTGTAGACACTGTGGTTAGGTGTTGTCAGGCATGGCTTCGATAAGGCCGTACGCAAAGGGCAAGGGGCACTGGACGCCGCCGTAGAACAACAGACCGTGAAGATCGCCGCCTAAGATTATTGGCCTTAAGGGACCGTTTCTCCACTACCAGGTCCATTGCAAATGAATGGTTTGCAGAACACGGAAGACCTATTGGCATGCGAAGTGTTTACCGACGAATGAGAAGTTTTGGCTTGTTTTCATACCGGCCACACTGGGTCCTCCCTTTAACTCGAGAACACCGACGTAATCGCCTTGAGTGATGCAGACAACGGTCACTCTGGGATCAGGAATGGAACAGTATTGTCTTTAGTGACGAGTCTCTATTTTGTTTACTCATGCACGATGGTCGTGACAGGGTTAGAAGGCGACGTGGTGAAAGGAGGAATCCACAGTTTTTTGTTGAAAGACATGTTCATCACACTGTTGGAGTTATGGTTTGGGGTGCTATAGCTTATGGTTCCAGGTCACTTTTAATCTTCATCAGAGGTAACATGAACGCGCAGCGTTATATCCACGAAGTTCTACAACCCCATCTTTTAGCCTATCTTGATTCCCTGGCAGATCCAACTTTCCAACAAGATAATGCCCGACCACATGTTGCAAGAGTCACAATAGACTTCTTTGAACATAATGATGTCACATTGTTACCATGGCCACCAAGATCTCCCGACTTATCCCCAATTGAGCACGTGTGGGATATGATGGGTAGGAGATTGCTCAATTTGCAACGTCCTCCTCAGACTCTAGAAGCACTTCGAGAGGAGTTGGTGGTTGCCTGGAATGAGATACCACAGAAGGACATTGACCACCTGATCAGAAGCATGCCTAGACGCGTTGGAGAATGCGTAGCACATCAGGGTGCATCCACACATTATTAAAGGTCAAAGGGCCTTAAAGCAGTGCAATCATTTTGAAATTTTTATCATTTACTTATTATGCTTCATTAAGTACTTATACAAATTTTATTAAAATAAAACTATTTAAGCTGGGTATTCGGATTTATATGTCACTTAGTATATTTGAGCTTCTTGACATCTAACAGGAATAATGATAGGGTAGTAGCGATAAAAGAAAGAATGCTATCGGGTTGATTGTCGACAAATAGCATAAATTCTTCCCTATAAAACAAACTTTCTCACAGACTAACGACTGCAAAATTAATTCGAGTCAACATTTTCAAGAATGTTTGATAACATTCTCATTCCGGAGCATTACAATTAGACCAAGTGTCCAGTGTTTATTTCTCCCATCGCTTTCAAAGCGAAATTGCCGGCTAATTGTACAGTTTAGCAATTAACAAGGCATGAAATCGCCAGAGAATCGTTCTAGGTGTTTTCGTTTTTCAAAGATCTCAACATGTGCCCTAGATTAAATAACAGTTAATCAGTTTCAATCGCTGTAATTGCATTACAATAAAGATTAAAGGAGCAAGTTAGGTGCAGTAGCAGTGTAGCTAACGGCGTTGGAAAGGTGAATCCAGGACCGTACCGTAAAGCTTCTGTTGAGTAACCGGCTGGTACAGTAGAAACCCGACTATCCGAAATAATGTGGGCCCCAAGCCGTTTCGTATAATGGAAATTTCGGGTAAAACAGAAATAAATACAGTGAAAGCCCTCCTTGCGGACAGCTCCTATAAGCGGACATCTCTTTTAACTGGACAAAGTTCCTGGAACCGAATTTCAGCCATCAATTTTCAATGTTAAATGCATTCCGATAAACGGACGCTCTTATAAACGGACCCGGACACTAGATTTTCCTGTATGTGATCAAAAAATCTCCCATAAGCGGACGCGAAACTCTAATAAACGGACGAGTTTTTAGTTCCGCTTATTGCAATGCACATATCTACATACATAAAATTCGGTAATTCCCCGATTTATATTAGGTGATTCCCCATTTACGCATTTCGTTGGGTAGCCTGTATGTAATCTTGTGGCTTGTCTTCAGTTCAGGCAAATTCGTAGTTGATTGAGTTACGTATTTTATTATTGTAACTGTAAAATGGCACCAAAAAAAAGGATGCTCTCGTTAAAGGAAAAGATGGAAGTTGTTAAGGTATTAGACAGAGAAAGTGTTTCAGTTCGTCATTTGGCAAAGAGGTTTAATATTGGGAAAACGCAAGCAGCAGAAATTGCCAAAAATAAGGAAGATATCAGGAGTAAATGGCAATCAGGAACTAATATAAATCAAAAGAAGGATTTTTTAAAAAAGGAAGGTTTTGCTATAGACAAAACATGTTTTGAGTGGTTTGTGAAAGCTAGAAGTCAGAACATTCCAATCTCAGGGCCGTTAGTGAAAATGAAAGCTAAAGAAATCGCCACTACTTTGGGCTATAATAATTTCAGTGCATCCGACGGGTGGCTGCAAAAGTAGCGCAAGAGACATAGTGTGAGTTTCAAATGCATATCTGACGAAGCTGCTGCAGTAGATCAAGTTGATGTGTCACAATTTTTGGAGAAACTTCCGTCCATGTTGCTTGGCTACAAACCAGAAGATATGTACAACGCAGATGAGAGTGGACTTTTTTTTCGCGCATTGCCCGACAAAACTCTGTCCTTTAAAGGAGAAACATGTGTGGGTGGAAAGTTGTCTAAAGATAGACTAACCATTTTATTCTGTGCAAATATGGCCGGTGAAAAATGCGATTTGATTGTGATCGAGAAAGCGGCTCGTCCCCGTGCTTTAAAAAACGTTGCTATTAAGGATCTACCAGCGACTTGGAAATCCAACAAAAAGGCATGGATGACCCGAGAAATCATGTCTGAGTGGTTAGTCGAATTCGACCGAAAAATGAGAATCCAAAAAAGGCAAGTTCTTTTATTTTTAGACAATGCATGCTCTCATCCTCGTGATATGAAAATGAAAAATGTGAAAATTATATTTTTACCGCCAAACACAACTTCTGTTTGTCAGCCCATGGATCAAGAACTTTAAATTTTATTATCGGCACTTGATTTTAAAACATATTTTAACAAAAATTGACGATGGTCAAAGCTTATCTGAGCTTACAAAGTCTATCAATGTGTTAGAAGCTTTGTATTTTATAAAAACAGCATGGAATAAAGTAAATTCCTCTACAATTAAAAACTGTTTTGGCAAAGCTGGATTCAGAAAAAGTGAATGTAGCTCAGAATTTGCTGAGCAAAATTATTGCGATGCTGAAGACGATCTGCCCTTAGCGACACTTGCTCAGTTACTGCGACATGCCAAACATTTAGGAGTAGCAGATCCCCAGAAAGTAGATGATTTCCTGGCCATAGACAATAACATAACAACAGAAGAAAATGCCATTGGCAACTTTTCGAATTTGGATGTAGAAAGCCCAGGCCAACTTGAATATGGTAGTCCAAACGACTCAGAAGAAGAAGTGGAACTGGTGGACTCACTAAGCGGTTCAAAAACGATAAATTCATATGGGGAAGCTCTAAATCATATTTCTATATTGAAAAAATTTGCTAAAGATGATTTCACTGCATTTCAACATTTGAAAAATTTAGAAAGTTATTACGAAAATTGTCTCCTTCAGCAAAAGATGGTGAAATTTCGTCAGACAAACATTTTAAACTTTTTTCAACAAGCTAAAGAATAATTTTTTTTTTAAATTCTCGTACCATGTATTGAAGCATTTATATTTTTGTATGCGTATATGTACATATATTATATAGATATATAGCATAAATACATACTTTAAAAATGTGGCGAGTTTCTGTTTCATTTTTCTCATGATTATAATACCTCATTTCCTCATGATTATATACCCCGTTATTTTTTGCTTTTATTGAAATAAATAAATGCGTCTGTTAAGTGAGTATAAACCTATATAAAGTTACGTAAAATATAAACATGTAGATACAAACATACATACACTCTCAAGTGAACGGCATAGTGCTAGAAGTTATTTTTTCATGTAGTACTATCGTTCAAAGTAGGTTTCCTGCTGTATCACATGACCCCCCCATTTTGCCCACAGCTCCCGGTCTAATATAAATTTCCAACATTTTCTGTCTTGACAATGGACATTTTAAAACGTGTATTTCTACTCCATGTTATTTTACCGCATACTCTGGAAATACTGCAGTTTCTATAAACCACCCTGTCAAGCTCTACTGCCCTCGTAAAACTGATTACTAACTTGTCGTTTTCATATATCATTCGTTTTTTTTTTTTCACCTATAACTAAAGACCGTAAGTGGTACGTTGTTTGATTTACGCTTTTTCCAGGCTTCATAAACTCGTCTGATATCCTACTTTTATGTTTTGTTGTTCAATGATATTGTAGATCGCGATGATAATAATTTCATTTGCTTTTTTCCGTCAAGTTTGATATTAATATCGGGTTGGGCGTGAACCGATATACAATTTAGCCGCAAAGGTTGACTAAATAGAAACATGTCATGCATCATTATTGTGCACCAGTTTGATATTTTTCGATACACTTAATGACAGAGTATTATGCTTCTTATGTAAATAATTAGTTATAATAAAAGTTCTGCATCATCGTTAATGATATTTATGCTAAGCCAATTTCATGCTGTGTCACTTTATACGCTAGCAAATACAGTCATTGTGCATGATGGCCATGCAGCTAAAGTAACAGGTTCATGACTTAATCTCGAAGCAAAGCAGCTTTGATAAACTTTCAACAAATTACAGCAGCTTATTATTTTCATTTTCAGTAATAGGGTATTCCTTCGTCCAAGGAACAACTTGAGTTTCTTGATACCAAGTAGATGCAAAGGCAAAGCATACATTAAGATGTATCGTAATGGCTACTAAAAGGCACGGATATTTGAATGATTGTCAAATTCAAACTGTTTATTGTCCTTTAGGTAATGAAATACATGCATAGGATTCGTCAACTTATATGACTAAAAATAATTAGTAAATAAAAATATACAAAACAAACAACACAAGAATCATACAGGAACAAATCCTGAGTCGGCCTAATAACATTTAGATATACGAAATTCTTTCAGATTAGTTTTAAACGGAATAATATTGGAGCATTCCTCAGTATAGTCTGGTAGGTCTCTCTGTAGATCGGGCGACTTGATTCCAGCATTGTATTTGGAAAAAGCCACGTTTAACTCACTGACCCGTCTGTATAAAGTTTATGAAATAAAAATATACACAGATAGTTCGTACAAAGTCAACATTTTCATACGTCTAAAAATATCCTTACATGAAAATAAGCTACCGTACCCACAATACACCTAATTGCTACTTTTTAGCTAAAACAACATCTGCTGAGCGTTATTTAACAAGCCCCAGAAACAAAAACCGTACCGTAACCTCGATTCGACCTGAGCATAATAAATAGCACTCCTTTAGAAGTGTTTTTAGATTTCTGATGACATACATTTGAAAATTAATTTTTGAGACTAAATTTTCACAATGTTCTTCGAATTTCATGCTGGCATCAAAACCTTCACTGATATTTTTGAGCTATCTATGATAATGTTAAATTTTTCTGAACGTTATGGATCACACAAGCGGTGTTTTTTCTGAGCTCAAATACAGTTGATTACCACCAAACTTGCTATGGATATATTCAGGTAAATGCTCACAGTTCCTCCGCAATGTAGTGTTGCATTGGTTAAATATATACTAAGTGACACATAAATCCGAACACCCAGTTTAAATGGTTTTATTTTAATAATATCTGTATAAGTACTTAATGAAGCATAATAAGTAAATGATAAAAATTTCAAAATGATTGCACTGCTTTAAAGCCCTTTGAGCTTTAATAATGTGTGGATGCACCCTGATGTGCTACGCATTCTCCAACGCGCCTAGGCATGCTTCTGATCAGGTGGTCAATGTCCTCCTGTGGTATCTCATTCCAGGCAACCACCAACTCCTCTCGAAGTGCTTCTAGAGTCTGAGGATGACGTTGCAAATTGAGCAATCTCCTACCCATCATATCCCGCACGTGCTCAATTGGGGATAAGTCGGGAGATCTTGGTGGCCATGGTAACAATGTGAGATCATTATGTTGAAAGAAGTCTATTGTGACTCTTGCAACATGTGGTCGGGCATTATCTTGTTGGAAAGTCGGATCTGTCTGTCTGTCAAGATAGGGTAAAAGATGGGGGTTCTAGAACTTCGTGAATACAACGCTGCGCGTTCATGTTACCTCTGATGAAGATTAAAGGTGACCTGGAACCATAAGCTATAACACCCCAAACCATAACTCCAACAGTGTGATGAACATGTCTTTCAACAAAAAACTGTGGATGCCTCCTTTCACCACGTCACCTTCTAACCCTGGCACGACCATCGTGCATGCCTAAACAAAATCGAGACTCGTCACTTAAGACAATACTGTTCCGTTCCTGATCCCAGAGTGACCGTTGTCTGCACCACTCAAGGCGATTACGTCGGTGTTCTCGAGTTAAAGGGAGGACCCTGTGTGGCCGGTATGAAAACAAGCCAAAACTTCTCATTCGTCGGTAAACACTTCGCATGCCAATAGGTCTTCCGTGTTCTGCAAATCATTCATTTGCAATGGACCTGGTAGTGGAGAAACGGTCCCTTCAGGCCAATAATCTTAGGCGGCGATCTTCACGGTCTGTTGTTCTACGGCGGCGTCCAGTGCCCCTTGCTCTTTGCGTACGGCCTTCTCGAAGCCATGCCTGACAACACCTAACCACAGTGTCTACACTTCTTTGCACTCTAACTGCAATTGCCCGAAAAGAAAGTCCAGCTTCCCGAAGTCCCAGTATACGGCCCCTATCAAACTCACTAAGTTGGCGAAATCGTACAGGTCTCCGTACTCTAGGCAGCGTAACCGATCGTAAAGGATGTCAAGAACCAAAATCCGCCAACGTTGATTCTTTACTGCGGCTGAAATATTCATTTTTAGAGCGTTAGTGAATTAAAAGAAAGCAGTATAAAAACCGGAATGTCCAACTGATCAGGCTGAAAATTTTTTCACTTGTTGTTTACAGTAAGATAAATACATTCACCAACTTATATTAAAATAAAACCATTTAAACTGGGTGTTCGGATTTATATGTCACTTAGTATAACAACAGAAGTATCATCCTCATGAAGGATGAATCTACCTTCAGAAGGACAATGTTCTAAATCGTTGATGTATAAGGAGGACAACACTGGACCCAAAATAGATCTCTGAGGAACGCTTACGGTGATGTCAATGATTTTAGATTTTATGGGCGTGCCAAGATCACTGTTGGATACACATCAAAGTGGAAATAAATAATTCTATTCAAATTAAAAGCAGAATATTAAATTAAATGTTCAAACGGACCTCGTGCTTGGGTTTGACAGTAACCAAACCTATTGTCGGAGCCTCTACGAATATGTTTTGCTGTAACAGATTGGCAACGCGGCAGATTGCACGACTTTCTGTTGCTAAGCAATGTGGTGATCTTTCGCTCATCAACCGAACTCTATCTCTCCCTAACATGTATTGATACACACTTCAGCCGTTAGACACAATTTGAATTTCCTTGTATATCACACGTACACTAAAACTAGGTTATTTTGGCGGCAAACACCGTATCCGTCGGCCTTCAGCTATCGAACTAGGAACCAGGATAACGCCACCTGCTTTCTTTGTTTCAAATCCAGTCGTAACGGAACTGCAGATTCGATACAGAAATGTATTATTACTTCGACGATAAACAGCGCTATCCTCTCGACGTATCAGAAGTCCGATATAATCATCGGTTTCGCACTGTAAATCACTGTTCAGATGTCTTCCGACGAAAAATCCTTTGCTCTCGTAGGAAGCCATTAAACTGTATATTAGATAATTACAATGCGGGTTCCATCGGGCAATTTCGCAAATAAAATAAAGATCTCCGCTATCTCGATTGGCACGTAGCTGTGTTTGTAGATGAACGAGTTTTCAGGTCTTGAGACAGAAACTGATTCAGGCGCAGAACGGGATATAATGTAATTGGGATATTGTCCAGATTCATAGACAAAATTACATTTCGAATATTTGAAACAAATTGATTATATCCGTTTTTCTTAAACGATTCACTCTGCAAACACACTCTGTCCTCGTATCAGGCAAATTCTTAGGTGTTTTGAGGGAAAGATGATTTTTCTGTCTCCGAAACCTCAGTCAGGATGAAAGTGGTTACTACCAGTGGACTTCAGATAAGTGAATTTTTTGACAGTTCTTTCATTATATTCATATTAAAGTATTAAGTAGTATTAAACAAGCAAACGATATCGTCCTATCTTGTCAAGAATTTGGTTGGTACACAGTCCATGAAATAACCTTTTGGCGAAGAGTTTCCATTTATAAGGATAAAATACGGGTCTGGATACATTGGTGCAGCGGATTTTACAATTTTCAGTCGTTTTCGGCCATATTTATATAACCTCGGAGTGACGTAAAATTGACAAGTTGACAGTTTGTTCTTTCTGATTCATACTACATAAGAAATTACTATACAGAGTGTCATGACCCGCAAAAAGAAGAAGGAATAAGAACATCAAGAAAAGCCCGAGAATGAAAAAAACTGCATCACAGATGAAGAAAATCGACCTGATTCGACTAATGTAAAATAGATGTTAGAAGAGAATCGATCCCTGAAGAAAGCACTAGCAGAAAAGGAGGAAATAATTCGTCAGCTCAATAACGAAAATTTAAAACTAAAAGAGCAGCAGCTGTCAGTAACCGCAAGTATTACTGAGAAGGATGCCATAGAATCAGCATTAAATAGAATTAACATGAGACTCGACGAAGTTGAGAAAAACCAGTTAGTAAAAGAAAATTCATACGCACAAATCTTAAAAAAAACGATACCTAATACTAAAAGGCAATCGCTGAAATGCATCACAGTTATTCCAAAAGAAAAACAATCTTACGATAATACGAGAAGAGAATTGAGTAAGAGAATAAATCTTTCATCTCTGAACATTCAAATAGAAAGTGTGAGAAACTCAAAAAATGGCGGAATTGATATAAAAATTGATGAATCAAATCATAATAAACTGAAAGATGAACTTCAAAATAAATTGAATGAAAAATACCAAGTTACTGAGCCGAAAATGTTAAGTCCAAAAATTAAAATGATAAATTATAAAAGTAGTGAGAAACCGAATGAAAAGCAAATCGAATAAGATCTTATACATCAGAATTATATGATTCAGAGTGGAGACATACAAGTAAAGTTTATAAAATATTTTCCATCAAGAAACAATAATTACACTATCTACGCGGAAACTTCTGGAAAGCTATTCAAAAAAATCTTCGAAGACAATAATAGAAGAATACTTCTGGGATGGCAATGTTTGACAGTATATCAAAATAACGACATTTCTCAGTGTAGAAAATGCTACCGTTTTAATTATACACAAAAGAATTGCAGGAATGAGAAGATATGTGCCAACTGTGGCAACGGTCACGAAGAAGAAAATTGTAAGCATGTATCAATAGAATGCTGCAACTGTAGATATGGAAATGAAAGATATAAAAAAAATTATAATATTAACCACTCACCTACCGACAAAAACTGTCCATCGCACATATATTATCAGGAACAACAAAACTTAAGGATACTTTTTTAAAATTCAAGTTCATCTTTTGATACTTCTATCTCTAAAGAGGACCTAAAAATGTCAGTAAATAAATACATTAATGATTTCCAAATTCCAAGTATTGCAACAAATATAGCACAAAACGTCGATGGACTTAATGTATGTACACAAAATTCTGATGCAAAATTTCGAATTTTTAATATGAACATAAGGAGTATAAAACACAACATTGATTACTTAAAAATACTACTCGACCAAATATGGTACAATTTTGATCTAATAGTTTTAACTGAAACGTGGCAAGTGGTTGATATTTCTTGCTTCAATCAGCAGGGATATGACACGCTGTATAACTTTGGCACTTATAACCAAAACGATGGGGTGATAGTTTTTGTAAGAAATAAACTGCAATATAATCATGATACATTCACTTTCACCGATGGAATCAAAATTTTAAACATAATGATCCAAATTAACCATAACAAAATTGAGGTATCTGCAATTTATCGTCCGCCATGTTCAGAACCCCACGAGTTTTTAAAGAATATCGAATTTTTTTTTCAAAATCAGAATAAAGTTCATTTAAAGCAACATATTTTCTTGGGAGATGTCAATATAAATATTTTGGACGATGATCCCATCACAAATGAATACTTGAACATCCTATCAAGTAACGGATTTCTGTCCTATATAAACCTACCTACAAGGTCCATCAGTGGCACATGTATAGATCACTGCTTTTTGAAAGACCTATCCAACAAAATTACTTGTATACCAATAATCCCAGAAAGCGATATTACTGACCACTTCTCCACTATTTTACTGATATCTTCAAATAAAAAACATTCTAACATCCCTACCGTTAGTAACAACCAGGAAAATTACAAATTTTTTGTCGACAATTCAAAACTAATATCAAATGTCAAACAAGAATCCTGGGAACAATTATACTCTATAAATAATATAGACAAAGCAACGGGTCTGTTCATAGAGAAAACAAAAAAACTAATAGATATTAGTACCAATAAAGTAATAATTAGTCACAAAGAGAAAAGCAGAAATGCCTGGATTACCAAAGGATTAATAACATCGGCAATAGAAAAAGAAACACTATATAATGTAATGAAACTAACGCCAACTACAGAGAATACCGACTGCTACAACCAATATAAAAATAAATTTATAGAGCTTGTAAGGCAAACCAAACGAAAACATTACCTAAATAAATTGAATAATACCTTAAATGATCCTAAGCGGCTTTGGATAACTATTGATGAGATTACTGGGAAAGCAAAATTTAAAGAGTGTGTCACTGAGTTAAATACAACATCGGGGACAGTATTAAAAAATACTCAACAGATATGCGATGAATTTGTACAATTCTTTACTGACATAGGCGAAAATTTAGCAAGTAATATACAAGCAAATGTACAAAATACTCAGCCTCCAAAAAGAACTTTGAACTCATTTATTTTGGATAAAGTCGAGCAATGTGAAGTATACACCACTGTTATGTCCTTAAAAAATCGGAAAAGTCCTGGGTTCGATGGTATTAAAAGCGAGCATTTGAAAATTATAGCCGAGGACATAACAGAACCACTCACTTACCTAATCAACAAATGCTTTGAATCTGGCATATATCCCTCAATTTTAAAAAAAGGTAAGATAATACCGATACATAAATCAGGAACAAAAACAGATGTTAACAACTATAGACCAATATCAATAATATCCTGTGTAGCAAAGGTTTTTGAAAAAGTTTGATCTACTAGAATGATTCGATACCTCACAAAATTCAAAATTTTAAGTGAAAATCAATATGGATTTACAGAAGGGAAGGCTACATCGGACGCAATAACTAAAATTGTAAATCAAATACATCAAAATATTGATAACAGAATCCCTTCAATCTGCATTTTTGTTGATTTAAAGAAAGCTTTCGACACAGTTAATCACAAATTATTATTAGAAGCATTGGAGAGAATTGGTTTCAGAGGAAACGCGTACTCACTGATCGAAAATTATTTGTCAAATCGCCCACAATCTGTGCAGATATCAGGATAATTTAGTAAAGAAATGTATATTAAGTGTGGTGTCCCACAAGGAACTGTCTTAGGTCCGCTATTATTCAATATACTTATATATACTTTGAAGTTGAGTCATTAATTTTCAGATAATGATTGTAGAAGGAAGATAAACCAAAATATGTGTGTAAAAATAAAAAAAAAATAAAAAAAATGTTTACCTTGTTTTATAAAGTATCCTCCCGACAAGTATTTCAGTGCGGACCTGTATTTGATCGTGAGGTCCCCTCTGAGGTCTTAAGTCACCTGATTCACGAGCCCGTTGTACTACATTAACAAAGGCACGAGGGGTTGGTTGCACTCGATTGGGAAACCGATCCGCATAAACATGTGCCATTTTTTATTTCGTTTGAGCCACGCAACAGATACCACCATTCACTGACACTGACTGTATACAAATGAATGAGATACTTGTAAAAACATCGTTCCAAATTCTTTCGCTTTTTTGTTTCCGATGCGATGAACCGATACGGCGGATTATATCCGTTGTCGCCAAACTCGACCACATAATATTGTTATTGAGACAGGGCGGTACTCAAACTTCCAAAGGGCTATAACTTTGTTACTTTAATTTTACCAGGAAAATGGTAAAGGAAAAAAACATTTCTTTTGATCAGATCTACTCACTGTTAAAATAAATGACTCAACTTCGAAGTCACCCTGTATATTTAAATGATATTTTCCAAATTAATTGTGTTGGCAAAATAACTACTTTTGCAGATGATACTGCAATATTATATGAAGGCACTGACTGGTCTGATCTGAAAAATGTAATTGAAAATGATTTTATCAAAATTATTCGGTGGTTTAACAGTAGAAAATTAAGCATTGACTACTCTAAAACACCTTTTTTACCATTTGGCTTTTAGACACCTGCCAAATTACACAAATTTCTCCTTCAACATTAATGATCAAAAAAATGCAAATTAATAGAGTGCCCAACATAAAATACCTTGGAGTGGTCTTGGATCCTCACTTACGATGGGACATCCATGTCAATTATATTTTAAAGAAAGTTAGATTTGTATCCTACAAAATCAAATACCTTGGGAATATATTGACAGAAAATTATCTTCGAACATTATACCATGCACTGATTGAGCCTCATCTCACATATGGTACATTAGCATGGGGAGCTGCATGTTCCTCACATATCTATAATTTAGATGTTTTTCAAAAAAGTATTCTAAAACTAATATTTAAAAAACCGAAACTTTATCCCACTGAAAAATTATATGCAGATGTTCGAATGTATGATATAAGACAGCTTTATTTCTTGCACAGTATCACTCACTACCATAAATTTGTAAACACCGACCAAAAAATTAAACTTAATCATTATACCAGGTACAAAATTCGTGGCACAGTAGTTCCTCAACCGCATAAATCTATAATGCAGCGATCATATCTCTATTTAGCGCCTAAATTTTATGAAATTATACCTATAGACTTAAAAGATTTACGTTTCGGAAATTGTTTCAAAAGAAATTTAAAAAAGTGGCTACATTCTATATCTAGGACTGAAATTCATAAACTCATAAATACGAACATCAACTAAATACATAATCTACTGTAGCTAATTTTTGTCCTTTTTTGTCATTTGCGTTCTACAGTTTCAACTTAAATTATTGGTCCATGTACAGGCGATGCCTTCTATTGGGCCTGTTTTGAATTATATTTATTTACTCATATTGTTTGTTATCTTTGTACATTGAGTGAATAAATATTATGATTATTAAAAAATATTATTATATACTATACTATTCGTCATTATTCGTCAGAGCGGTCCGGTGGACCTTTGCTCTTAGTTAAAAGTCTCGTCGGTCTGTTAGTCTGTCAGGTCTGGCTACCCAGATACCATACATGCTTAAAGGGAAAAGGGAAAGAAGGACAGAAAGGAAGGAAGAAATAGAACAAAGAAAAGACGTAAATCATTTGAAATATCTTAAGCATTATTGCTTTGACTACTCGAATTATTTTGTAATTCCTAAAAATAATTTTGATCGGTTTTGTATACTGAAATAATTTTGGCTGGTCTGAATTTTCGATTCAATTTTGATCACAGTGCAAGACGCGGCCTGGAATGTTAGCGATGTTTATATTCGTATTCTCAGTATTATTTTTTAAAAGTGCGACAGTTTCTAGATAGTTGTGTTGTTATGTGACTTCAGGACTTCTTCCACAATTTGCAAAGAGCGACACAAGCCAAATGTAGGCCGACCTTTTACCCGTAAGCATTTTTGTTATCATATTGATACAATGTAGTCACTTCGGAAGGCATTTTTAGTCAAATAAGTCAAAAGCATGCAATAAAACTAGGCAATTTTTTCGACAAACAATGCAACGTAGGCAACTCCTAATCCATTCTAATTCGGTGATCCAGCATGACACATATTTGGGCATATATTTCACCATAAAATCCTCAACGATATTCCACTTTGGCGGTTTTGCCCTTTTTGTCCACCGATTTCGCGGCG
This sequence comes from Acanthoscelides obtectus, assembly GCA_963669975.1. Taxonomy (NCBI): domain Eukaryota; kingdom Metazoa; phylum Arthropoda; class Insecta; order Coleoptera; family Chrysomelidae; genus Acanthoscelides; species Acanthoscelides obtectus. The sequence goes on from CAVLJG010000009.1 coordinate 76,189,501, forward strand.
GAAGATTGATTCGGTTCCCCCCGCTATGCCGTTCGCTCCTAGCCGACTGGATGCGCATACAGGGTTTGTCCGGAAAATAATAGGACTCATTTTCGTCTGCCATGACTAGTTTGGAGCGTGCGTGAATGTTTTTAAAGAATTGTAACGATTGGCTTAATAATTTTTTTTTAAATCGACTCAGTCCTATTACTTTCCGGACAAACCCTGTATCCTACATAAGCTGATGTTTTAGCTAATAGTGTGTTCAGTCGGGGATGAACTTCAATCTTTAACCACGACAAACTCGCGGAGTCCGACTTATGACCATCAGAGTGTGGTCTGGAAATAAGCCCCCGGAACCAGCCACAAATCATTCAGTCCCCTGCATCGCAGAATAAAAAAAAGAATGTAATCGATGGATCGCTCTAAAAATAATTGCATTACTCTTCTTGACTGTTTCCACCTTCCACTCAGGGGTTCAGCGCAAATCAAAAGTTCGCAGAGTGACTTCCTAATTCACTCGCAATTACGCTTATGAGAGCCGAATCGACTCACACTAATGTACCGATTCCGTTCGAGAGCAAATGGATCAAGTAATTCCTTTTCAGACTTACGAAGTTATTCCAATATGGCTGCCGCACTTCAAATATATTCCTGTTCGACCATCTGATAGTCCAGGAAATTGATCGAGAATTTCATGAAATCATAATAATCAATAGCAAATCAAAGGGAAACTGAAAGCTTGATTATAGCAGCACCAAACCAGGCCATGACTACCTCTTCCCGAAGAAGGATACAGATCCAAAATGCAGAATATGCCATGTGCCTATTGGTCATTTGATGTCATCGTGCCCCGTACTTGTGCAACGAGAATATATTACAAGACAAAACTTGCGAAAACTTTGCCCCACGTGATATGTCAAAACAATAGAATAGCTGTCAAGAAGAATAACCAGCAGCAAGTAACAGCGTTGTCGTCTTGTGGAACCAACATATTATTACGGATCGGACAGTGCCTGCTAAAAAATCAGATTTAGTAATTAAGGACACCAAAAATGGCAATGACCACATTGTGCGGGAATAAGAATCTGAGACTATTCTTACGTACAGAGACCTGTCCATTGGGATAAACAGAATGTGGCATATGAAAACACAGATCATCCACCAATATCTAGAGGTAATATCAAAAAACGTCAACATGCAACTGCTTCAAATATCAACAATATATGGGAACAGCACATATCATAAGAAGAGCTTTAGACTGATCCTGGGCCCTAGGGATGTGGTACATCCCTGCTTAGAAAAGGAAAACACATCGCCTAGCTGCCACAACTTAAAGTTGTGAAATGAAGTGAAGATAAAAATAATAGCATTTGTTGTCCAACAGTTAACCGTTTTCAGGACAATTACATGAACAAAATAAACTAGTAGTGTGCGACAGAGCTTGGAAAGAAAATAATCACTTTAAGAACTGATAATCCCATCCTAATCACTATGCAAAGAGAAGATATATACTAAGTGACATATAAATCCGAACACCCAGTTTAAATGGTTTTATTTTAATAAAAGTTGGTGAATGTATTTATCTTACTGTAAGTAACAAGTGAAAAATTTTTCAGCCTTATCAGTTGGACATTCCGGTTTTTATACTGCTTTTTTTAATTGACTAACGCTCTAAAAATGAATATTTCAGCCGCAGTAAAGAATCAACGTTGGCGGATTTTGGTTCTTGACATCCTTTACGATCGGTTACGATGCCTAGAGTACGGAGACCTGTACGATTTCGTCAACTTGGTGAGTTTGATAGGGGCCGTATAGTGGGACTTCCGGAAGCTGGACTTTCTTTTCGGGCAATTGCAGTTACAGTGCAAAGAAGTGTAGACACTGTGGTTAGGTGTTGTCAGGCATGGCGTCGAGAAGGCCGTACGCAAAGAGCAAGGGGCACAGGACGCCGCCGTAGAACAACAGACCGTGAAGATCGCCCCCTAAGATTATTGGCCTTAAGGGACCGTTTCTCCACTACCAGGTCCATTGCAAATGAATGGTTTGCAGAACACGGAAGACCTATTGGCATGCGAAGTGTTTACCGACGGTTTTCATACCGGCCACACTGGGTCCTCCCTTTAACTCGAGAACACCGACGTAATCGCCTTGAGTGGTGCAGACAACGGTTACTCTGGGATCAGGAATGGAACGGTATTGTCTTTAGTGACGAGTCTCGATTTTGTTTAGGCATGCACGATGGTCGTGCCAGGGTTAGAAGGCGACGTGGTGAAAGGAGGAATCCACAATTTTTTGTTGAAAGACATGTTCATCACACTGTTGGAGTTATGGCTTGGGGTGCTATAGCTTATGGTTCCAGGTCACCTTTAATCTTCATCAGAGGTAACACGAATGCGCAGCGTTATATCCACGAAGTTCTAGAACCCCATCTTTTACCCTATCTTGACACCCTGGCAGATCCAACTTTCCAACAAGATAATGCCCGACCACATGTTGCAAGAGTCTCAATAAACTTCTTTCAACATAATGATGTCACATTGTTACCATGGCCACCAAGATCTCCCGACTTATCCCCAATTGAGCACGTGTGGGATATGATGGGTAGGAGATTGCTCAATTTGCAACGTCCTCCTCAGACTCTAGAAGCACTTCGAGAGGAGTTGGTGGTTGCCTGGAATGAGATACCATAGGAGGACATTGACCGCCTGATCAGAAGCATGCCTAGGCGCGTTGAAGAATGCGTAGCACATCAGGGTGCATCCACACATTATTAAAGGTCAAAGGGCTTTAAAGCAGTGCAATCATTTTGAAATTTTTATACTTATTATGCTTCATTAAGTACTTATACAAAATTTTATTAAAATAAAACCATTTAAACTGGGTGTTCAGATATATATGTCACTTAGTATATATCGCAATGACAGCTAACTCTATTGACATTTTTACACATCACGGACAGATGATTTTACCAAAACCTTGGTACTTGGTCTAGATGGTTTAAAAGTGACATAGTTGTGCGAATATAATGGAGATACAGTAAGATTAGTTTGCGCTAGATTATCTGGGGAGGCGATTATACCATGAAGAAGTTTGAAAAGAAATATTCCAGATGAAACCTTTCTTTTGAACTCAATTTTGTTTATATAAATCTGGTAATACGGGCTTCATATAATACTCGCATATTCAAGTTTGCTACACACATATTATGCAAAATATAATACCTCCAAATCCTTTATGTCGTGAAATTGCCTAAAACTCCTGACAAGCAAACCGTATGACTTGGTCACGTATTATGAAATGGCCAACTTTGACCATATCGTTAAATTTTCAGCGTTTAACGATTTGGTCATCTTGGATAAGTGACCTCCTTATGGAGGATCAACTTTAGAATTAATTTTTGAATGAAATCAACCCTTTTGTAATTATTGTTATGAACAATAATGGGTTATGCCTATCCCCAACCCAAAATTCCGTAAAGTAGTATACAAGAGCATAATAAAGATTGTATATATATACATATATCTTGTCCAGAATATCTCTCAAGTATTACATTTCAAATGTTTGCCCAAAATGACGACTAAATATCTTATTTCGTCAGTTGACTGAATCTCTTTGAGACCACTGCTTTTATGAAAGTCAACCCTCCTAAGAATTACCGTTTCTCGAAGTAGCCATCCGTTTAGTTACAAAGTGACAAAACGATACGGAACTTCAACACTCAAACCTCACAGCCTATTGCTGGTCTTAATTCTTCAAATGAAGAAACATTATAGTTCTGACTAATCCACATTTAATAATGACGTTGGGAGCATTGAAAACGATATAATATTAAAACAGTGTTAGAGTAATTTTGAGAGCAAGTATAACGATGATGATGCGGTCAGGGATTCTTGGCTGATGATTTATGAGACAAATTACTGTCTGATAAGTTCAAGGTCCATTCAAGATACTGCTTTCTTTGAATATCTTCAGTTTTACAACATTAACATATACATCTTTAACCAAATGCCGCAAACAGAGGGTCATGTTTTTCACGGTATACATGTTACCGGCATTCTGTAAAATCCTGTATTCCGTACAATACCTAGGTAGTGTATGGAATACCTAAAACGTGTAGGTAATGTACGGAATATTATTTGTTTTATACTATTTATTCTATACAATACCGAATGCGCAGCCGGTAATGTACGTAAACGACCAGAGCAAGGAACGGCTTGTACGTACCAGGCAGGCAATAAACGTGTTGTGTACTTGTAAGCAAAAAAAATTACATTATGTCACTTATAGCAAGAATAATTTTTAAGTTCTTATTATTTCACTGTGATTTTAATGTAGAAACAGAAAAACGCTTTTTTGTACCATTTTTAATAAAGCTTATATTTAAAGAGCACTCTAATTGTTAATTTTGATAAAGTTGATGTTAAATAATATAACATGTTTCAGTTGGCCGTCATTTTATAGGTACGCCGGTTAACAATGATAAATTTAGACCAATATCTATTTATTTTACACATTGCCTCTATACAATCCCTAGGAATCGTATTCATTATCAAGGTAAAGTATGTAATGGATAATAATATTCATAATATTTAACATTGCCTAGACAACCCAGATATTCTATGCATTGCCTAGGTTTTGTACAGAATACCTGTACAGATTACCGATACAAATATTTATGCCCGAGCCTAAATGACTTGTTGAATTTTGATATTTGAGGTGCCTTTAGTCTTTTTCTGATAGCAAAATGAAAAATTCATTCCTTTCAGTTACTGCAGTTGGACTTTTTGTATTCATTAGAAATGTATATATTTCACCTATGGAAAATTCCGATTTGGTTTCTTAACGATGGATTGCAGGAGGCCAAGCGTCATATCAAAGTAGTAATTATAATTATACCACTTTGTTGAGGAAAAAATGACCACTTTAACATGCGGTTTGGAATCCCATCTCAAATAAAGTCAATTTTAGGCTATCTTTTCATGTCCGGAAGTTCTCTGAAACCAAGTCAATGCCTTGTTAACCTAAATGCGAAGGTTTGCCCCATTTGGTTTGAGTGACTTCATGTCTTCTACTGCTTCTGGGGACAATTTTGAAATATCCGAAATATTCAAAACGTAGCTGTTTTCCAGAAATTATTATCAAAGTACACAATGACCTTGAAATCTCATCTCATATTTTGGAAACGATGCCCCTTTAGATATTTTTGCGCATCTAGGTACGATTTTTCCTTTACTATGATCGAACGATACTGCTGCCCACGCTACCCTGGAAAAATCGCAATATCTATTTCTAATAAATTTCACAGTTTTAAGTGGCTATCTGTATTTTCCATTAAATTTATGGAAATCAATATATAGAGGAATAGTATATTTATTTTATGGGTTCTGCTGCAGTGCTGTTCTGCAATACCGCTCCCGTAAGGATTTGTTTGACAGGACGTTCAAGGATGCGGATAGGATTTGGATCAGAGACAATGTAAATCTGGACATTGCCCGACATAAGTATACTTGATTAACCTACGTATTCTTATAACAAAATTCCTCCTCTTTGCATATTTGTTGACTTAACGAAGGCTTTGGACACAGTAAATCGTAAATTATAATTAGAAACATTGGAGAGAATTGGTTTTAGAGGGAAAGCATACTATCTAAACGAAACACTTTCCTTCTAGTGGCTTGGAAAGTATACTGCGTGACAAAATTAGTAAACAATGAACAACAAGTGATCAAGTGTATAAGAAATCGTGGATCCTCAACACACTATTAACCCTGGAGCGCTTAGGCGAATAGCACGGCTATAGTTGCTTAGGCGGGGTTACCAATAACCCCAGTGATATATTCCTATTTAATGAACAAAATATAAAAGATGGACACTTTTGTTTCAATAATAAAACATTTATTTCAAACGCTCGGTATATATTTCAGCTCGATGATTACTGCAAACAGCCTTGACACATTTCGCACAGGCAGTTTTTGTTTTTCGGTCATTTGTTCTTGGACATAAAATGCAGCGAGTCTGTTCTAGCAATTTTGCTGGAGGTGGATCAACTTTTTCTTCTGTTTTCATATCTAGAATATTCATTATTGATTCTTTCAATTTTCGAGGTATTGGTTTTGTCAAACGTCTTTCCATATGAGGCCTGACCAGTTGTAGTCCAAGTTCAAATAGGTATTTTCGACGAACACTTTTTTGTCTATCACGCTTAACTATTTGGAAAATAATGTTGGAGTTAATGCCTGCTTGATCCACGATACCATAAAAAAAGCGTAATGGCCACCTGCGTGTTTTGCGGGATACCGAATATGTGTGCACCATCTTGTCAAAGGTATCGGCACCTCCTTTGGTAGAATTGTAAAAATTTATTATCTCGGGTTTTTTATTTTCATCTATTGTACTACCAGAATGCATTGTCGATAAAAGTAGCACAGATTTAGACTTCTTGGGTGTGAAGGACACCAAGGTTTTTTGGTTGTCGAATCCATATTGAGAAGACATAATTTCTTTTCGTTTGTTTGGGAGAAATGATGGAGGAATTTCCCTCTTGTTTTTTCTGAGAGTACCCACAATGGTCAAATTGTAGTCAACAAGCATTTTGTCAGCCAGTGGGATGGAAGTAAACCAATTGTCCAGCGTCAAATTGCGTCCGGTTCCGTGAATGGGTTCTGTCAGTTTTCTTACGTAATAAGCTGGGAGAGGTTCTTTATCTGGCCTATTTTCTTTGCCGACATATGGAATAGCAGTAACCATATAATATGTGCGTGAATCACACATCGTTACAACTTTGATTCCATATTTGTCAGGTTTTGATGAAATATATACTCTAAAAGGGCAATTGCCTCGAAATACCAATAACTGTTCGTCGATGGTACAATAACTGTGAGGAGTATAGTATTTTGTACAGTTAGATATAAACATTTCCCATATATTACGTACTGGAGAAAATTTATCTTCTCGGTCTCTCATGCTCGTGTCGTCAAATCTGACGCAAGATATCAAAAATCTAAACCTTGTTTCACTCATTACGCATCGATACACTTCTGGTCCATGCTTTGACCACATTTCTGCTGTAGTTAGATGATTGTCTTTTCTACAACCTGTCATATAAAGCAGTCCTATCAAAGCCAAGATCTCTTCAACGTCTGTCTCGTTAACAAAGCCACAATTAGCAACATATTTCCCTCTTTGTCGTTCTATTTCCATATTTGTATGCACCACTATAATATCTATAACATTCGCGCTAAAAAATAACTTCCATGCCTCTAATTCCGTTGAAATATTTTTGCCCGCACCTTTTGGTCCTGGAATACACGAAACAATGTTTCGCTTAGGTGTTCGAGTACGACATGGAAGCTCAGTGCTCCAAATATGTCCATTGTTTCCTTTTATTACTTTGCCAGGAAGTTGTTCTGTCTCACTCTCTACTTCACTATCATCCGTTGAGTAGGTGCTCTCCCTGTCGGACTGAATTGAAACATGGTCGTTATAGTCAGTGCCGTCACTATCTAAATCAGGTTCATTGTCGAGTTCTTCATTCCATCGTAACAGAGTTTCTTCAAATATGGGATCATCTGGTCGGACAGCCATCTAAATAAATTACGTAATCTAGTGTGTGGAATAAAATAAAAATACCAGTTTAAGCTTACCTGGGGTTACTCGTCACCCCAAACACAAAATATCATATAAACTATTGCACTGAACAAAAATGTGTGACCAACAACACACACACTTTAACCTCAAATGAACATAGCGGGATCTCCGATGTTGCCAATTTATGCACAAAAAATTAGTGAACATTTGAATTTTCTTTGGGGTGATGCGAAACCCCACTAACCATTACAGGGTTAAACCCACTTCTGCAGTCAGCTGACGAATCAAGCTGAAAATCATTTTACAACTGAGCATAATGTGCCAAAAATTGTTAAAGTCGGATAAACATACGTAAGTGCTTACCTTTTTCTGTCACTTAGTATATAAAACAGATGACGTCCATGCTTATAGATCCCATTCAATCTAGCCTATAGGTAAATATTCCCAACACGCATCGGGACATGAAAATTTGTCCCTCCTTGTGGTCTTAGGCATTCTGATATCTGTCTAATTATATCTAGTAGAAAAGAAACCGGAAAAATATTTTTTAGTCGGCAGAGAGTCCATCCTGTTTTGATTGCGTGACGGTAAACGGTTAGTAACCATACTTGAGAGCTTATTGATGTAACTGTGAATTATAAAAGCATACAGCAGGTAAACTGCTTCCGAGAAGTAGACTTCAATCTGCTCACGGCTATTACAAATATGTAGTGTGTTCCACTTGAAAATGATTACGCACAATTACTGCTATGTTGCTTGCCTCAAGTGTGTGTGAGTTTGACTGCAGTGATTTCAAAACAAGGAAATATTTTTTTACTACTAACCTGAGAAGGTGTTCTGCAAATCCGAACTTACCTATTTTTTATACGCCAGTTCGGTCCTGCGCTCCTTCGTGTCAGCAAATTTGTCGATCACCTGCCCGTTGAAATTTTCCTTGGTTGAAATAAACTCCTTTTCAATGGACAGCATCGACAACGCTGTAAGGCGATCCTGGGTCATAGTATTACGAAGAAAAGTCTTGATTCTTTTCAATGTTGAGAAATCTTGCTCAGCCTCTGATGTTGACACAGGAGTTGTAACAATAGTTTCTAATAGCTTTTTTGTTTCTTTTAGTGTTACCTCAAACTATTTTGTATCAAAAATTTCAAAAAGACAGAGTTCCATGTAAATAGTAATAATAATAATAATGTCTTTATTAATCCCTCCACACTGCGAGGCGAAGTTTAGCCAGCTGGCTACTCTACCACTTAACCTCACAGAGCAGGAACACATACAAAAGGAAGAACATAACAATGAATAGCAATCGACTAAATAATATATACAATAATTAAGCTTAAATAGATTAATCTTAATAATAAACAAAAAAAAAACAATAAAGACAAAAACAAGAAAAATATCAGCCAGCTTGGCTAGCAGACCCCAGAAGGTGGTTATTAATGGCTCTCTTGAATGCAAGTATTCCCATCTTTTTGTAATTGTCATTAAGACTATTATACACCTTGACCGCGTTGTAGGTGAAGCTACGATGGAAAATGTTGCTCCTATAACTAGGTATATGAAAGTCAGAGTTATGTCTCAGATTCCTGTAATTGAGATCCCCACGTGGTACCAGCCTGTTTAGTAGATAAGTAGGTAGCCTATTGATTTTTATTCGTTGTTCTAGAATTAGCAAGTTATATGTGAAAAGCTGGTCAACCCTCAACCATCTAAGCTCATTGATCTTCTTAGACACATGGCTAAACTTTCGCAGACCACAAACGAACCTACAGCAGCTATTTTGAATTTTTTGTACTCGATATCTAGTCACGTAATCAAGACAAGGAAAGTAAACAGCAATTGCATAATTTATTAACGATAGAACCAGAGTCTCTGCCAGTTTTTTGCGAGTCTTGAAATTCAGAATATGGCGATTGGTGTATAGTAACTTCAAACGCATGTATGTTAAGCGAGATAAATGCGTAACATGTTGTTTAAACCTCAAATCTGAATCCATGGTGATCCCTAAATACTTCGCATGGTCTACTATAGGAATATGGGTTTCGTTAAGATTAGGAACAAATGTGCCATCTAACCGTTGTACTAACTGTTTTGGGCCAAATAGCATGGTGGAACATTTTGAAGCATTGATCTTCAGACAATGTCTTTTGCAGTACTCTTCAATGTTAACGAGATCCAAATTCAATTTACATGATGCTTCATGCATGTCCGAAGAATCGAAAGACAGGTTAGCTGCGTGTCATCTGCATACGTTTGAATATTACAGTGCTGAAGGCAAGTATGTAGATCAAAGGTATAAACTGAATAGAGTAATGGTCCCAACACAGAGCCTTGAGGTACGCCAGATGCCACACTCTTTGCCGAAGAAACTCCCTTACGTGTTTTCACTTTCTGGGTACGATTGCGCAAATACGAATCGAAGAAACGTAGTGGCTTGTCAGAGAGACCATAAAATTTGAGCTTACTCAAGAGAATACCATGATGTACCATATCAAAGGCCTTAGAGAAGTCTAGCAGAATCAGAGCTGTTCCTATCTGATCATCTACATTTTTGATGATATGATCCGTAATATTTAATAAAGCGGTTGTTGTGCTATGCCCTGTACGGAAACCAGACTGATATTGAGGAATCATATTGTTTTGTTCAAAATAGTGGGCCAGCTGTATGTAGACAAATCTCGGCAATCATTCCGTGCATAAATAACAGACAACTCTGTATTTAAACGACTTTTTTCTAATTCGGGATAAGCCAAGCAGGTAGTTTCCAACTTGTCATCAGGGAACTTACCAAAGTATTCTCCAAAGTGTTCGGGTAAAAACAGGGATGCGGCTACCAAATGATCTTTGCATTGATATCTGTCATTTGCAGAATTCACTATATTGTCGCATACTTCTAATGCGGCAACTCGCTGATCGTGACTGCTATTATTACGTCGTCTCCTTTTGTTGCCTTGGGGTTCAGCGCAAATACTTTTGGCCTCATTTACTATGTCATCAATTTTATTTCTCATATCGACAATACATTTTTCAAAATTACCTATAGCCGTTTTAACTTGCGCTGGCTCGGTTTTCCTCTTCTGCAACTGATTGAACAAGATGTCGACGTGAGGCATGACATGATGAAGAAATGTCAACCAAAACACGAAAACAGTATCGTTTAACAAACGGCGAATACCGCAAGCTGCCTTGCAAACGGCTTCATTAGTGAAATTTTCTTCTATTTCTTCCATTCATTCAATGAGTGATTCTCTGTTCTCAAACACTACATTTATTGCTCGAATATTAAAATTCCAACCTGCAGTTGCTCCTTGGGGAATTTTTTCCCCACAGTTCTGTTCAGTACCTCTACGGAGAGGAGAATTATTATTAAAAAATCTCGGAATATCCTTCAAATCCCCAAAGAACACCCGAACTTGAGCCTTTGCGGAAGACATATTCAGGTTTAACTGATGCGTTTGGCAATGCACATAGTGAGCAAAAAGAAAACTTTGTTTAATTTTTGTCTGTACTCCAGCATTATGTCCGCTCATTACCGCGGCTCCATCATGGCATTGTGAAATCAGTTTGTTAGGGAAATTTCCATTTTTCGGGATTCATATAATTCCAAAAACGTTCTACTGGTTCGCCGTTAAATACGTATCTGAAAATTGTTACCAGTTGGGTTTTCCCCGAAATGTCCGTTGTTTCATCTGCTATTATCGCCAAGTACGAGGCTCGATTAATCTGTTTTATTATTTCTTCATGACAAACATCAATAATACAATCCAGTCGATCGTTTTGTATTTCTTTCGAAGTTCCTTCAAATACTGAAGCATTTTTTGTGTTCGCTCAAGGTTGTATCAAGCTGAGCAGAAAAATTAATCAGTCCACGAAATATTCACGGGTTTTGGGAGCTCTCGGTGTCGTCGTGGCCCCGTAGCGCCAATTCAAATGGTCCGCAAAATTTTATACCGAGCACCGACCGACCAATCAGATACCGTACTTTGCATTAGATCTGTACGGATCTGTATAACGTGCAGCACATGCTTATGCCTAAATCGCGCATTTGATTTTGTAGAGAGAGAGAAAAGCAGGCGCGGGCGGCTTGTGTCGAAGTAGTGCACAGACCCTTTCAAGTGGCCCATGGATAATGTTACGCTGCGGTCGCGACGAAAATGACAAGTACACAATTGGTCGATTATGATGCTTTCTCAATACAAAAAAGACCAGACGCAGTGTCTTGCGGGAGCTGTGTTGCCGGTATTGTTTCTATTAGTGTGATATCATAGAAAATAAATATGTAATGATCAAATTACTACTGCTTTTTTCTGTTGAGACAAAGATTTTGGTAGTTCTGCAGCTCTGCAGAACTTAAGGGCCAGCCGCCCCTGGGAGGAGCTATACATAACCAAATACCATCGCATGCGAAATTCATCTCAAACTTATTTAAAGCCGCCTTTGGACCATCTACCCTCAAAAAATGTTAAACATGACATCCATCAAACACATATTCTTCCATATGGCTTTCACCCACCATTAGCTACCCTTTTTTACGGACAAGCTCCATATAAAATACACCAGCGCCTTTTCTTGCGGATGACTATTCCACTTAAGCCTACTAAATCGCCGGCTGTCATCTCCGGACTTTTTTGCCCCCTGTTTCGTCGCCGGCCATTTGTCAAGGTCCTCACCGTACATTCGGCGGTATTAATCAGCTGTTGACGCTGGAAGAGTTCGGGAGGAGCCTGTCTGGCGTTTACGCAGGCCGAAAATAGGATCGGACAGAGAACTACGTAAAAATCATTCGTGGGTAAAAATAGAACACACAGTGCAGACGATCAGCTGTACTGAGCGTCATGATCTCATAACTATTGTGAAAATGTGACTGTCTGCAGTGGGATTTTAGACACAGATTTAAATTCGAGTTCAGTATTTTCCTGCTGATGTTACAAGAAACATTGTCAATAAAACTTGACACTAGGGAGGAAACAACGTTAAAACAACAGTAAGGTAAAACAAGTAACGAGGATCTTACGTTTGTTTCTGACTTTACATTATTCGGTAGATTATTGAAAATGTTTAATAATAATAATAATAAACGGCTGTTCTTACACTCAAGCCTTCTAAACACTAAAGCTTAATGCTAATTTGACATACAAATATGGTATTTTACATACACAGTAAACGATTGTATGTCTACGAATCTAACTAAAAAAATAAAATAATCATAATTGATCACAGGGCATTTATGTCCTATGCTGAATTCCTAGAAGATGTTGTCTGAGATGCAGTTTGAAACGGATGTTATTAGTATTTGATATACCGATATTCCTGCTATAGATGTTAAATACGTGAAAGATCTATAAAAGAGTGATGTTACATACATAGAAATTGTAAAATGGTTTTGATGTCTTATATTGCCTGATACCATAAACCATATTATAACTGACATTATTAATGTCAATCTAGAACAATATTCAGAACTCAGGCTACTTATCTTATTACTACTACTTCGTCTTTATTACATGTTACTGATTCCATCATTCACAATTTAGATAATCACATCAACACCGCGTTGGTACTGTTAGATTTCTCGAAAGCCTTTGATATGGTCAATCACCAAATACTACTGAGTAAGCTATACATTATGGAATGTCAGATATAGTTCTGAGATTCTTTGAGTGATGGTTGCTAAATCGTCAACAAACAGTGAAAACTGATCAGGGAATTTCCTCCACTGAGCCAGTTCCTTCAGGAGTTCCTCAGGGTTCAGTGTTAAGTCCGTTACTATATCTGATTTATACGATCGATCTGTAAGACTGTTTAGTCCACTGTTGTATGCAAACTTATGCAGATGATACTCAGTTAGTGTTTGGTTTCGATCCATCAAAGGTTGATGAAGTTTCTTTTAAAGTTAATTTAGATTTGGATACTGTAACAAACACTGCTTGAAGATCAATCCTAATAAAACTACTGCAATGTTGTACTGTTCGAAGAACTCCTACCGTGAAATGAAGCAGAGGATTTGTGTTGTTTTGGATGAGACACTCATCCCTTTTGTGGATTACGCCAAGAATCTCGGTGTTACCCTTGACTTAAATATGAGATTCGATCGGCATGTCTCTTTCTTATCTAGAGTAACGTATATGCGTTTGAAACTTCTCTATTCTAATCGATTCATCGTGAACTTTAAAACCCGAAAAAAGCTCGCCGAAAGTCTTGTGTTGTCTATCATTTCTTACCCTCTTGTTCTTTATTACCGATGTTTAGACTACGTCCAAAAAAGAAAACTCCAGAAAATTCAGAACAGCTGTTGTAGGTTTATTTTTGGGTTGCGCAAGTTTAGTCGCGTCTCAGATAAAATCATAGAACTCAACTGGTTGCGAATTGATAAGTTATTTTTATATCTTCTGACCGTCTTCACGATAAAGTTGTATTATCTAACAGACCAGCTTACATTGATAGCAAATTAGTTCCCCGTGGTAGTTTTGTTACCAGAGCTCTTAGAATGAATGCTAACTTTAACATGCCTCCTCACAATACCTCGGTCTTTGAAAGAGGTTACACCTATAATGCTGTCAAGCATTACAATGCAGTCAACAGTGGCTATCGATCCAAACAGATTGCTTCTTTTAATAAATTATTGAAAAGTCAGCTGCTGGAGTCCATTTCGTTCAGTTTTTCTTGTGTTCATGTGCTTTTTTTACTATTTTCTACTATTTTTGTTTCAAATTTAAAACTCTCACAATACTATCTGCATTTGTCTCGTGCAGTCAATGTTGTCATGCTTATGAACTATATTTTTTTTGGTTTTTCTTGTATGTTATTATTTTGTTTACGTGCTTAAGTATTTTTTTTCTGTTGTAGGGTTGAGGGGCTAAACTTCGCCTCACTACAGCTAATAAAGGAATTATTATTATTATTATTGGCATTCAGTACTCGCAGTTTCAAATAACACCTCTTAGATATTGTCTTAATGTATTATTGGTAACGTAAATTGCCATTTATGATCAAACCAAGTATCTTACAGCTGGTTGAAAAATAAAGTTGTTGTTCAATCAAGAAGAGGGTCAGACCGCTGCTCAAGTTTTCTCGCTTGTGATCAGAACAGAAAGCACAAGTTTCGTTTTATCAGGATTTAGTTTCAAATTGTGTTCTTTACAATTGTCAGATACTGTTCGTAAGTCAGTGTTGATTAAATCATTTGCCTGTTCCACAAGCGATGGTTCAAAATGAAACAGAAGCTGCGTGTGATCAACATAATATTGAATGTGTGAGTACTGTACGGATTTCAAGATATCAGCTGTGTATATACTGAATAACAATGGACCTTGAGGAACTCCTTGTGTCATTGTTGTTATCTCAGATCTTTTGTTATGTAGAATAACGCTTTGCTTACGAAGACTTAAGTAATTGCAAATTAAGTTCAACGCTGTATGGTCAAGGCCATAATGATACAGTTTTGAGCACATAAGTGAATGGTCAATGGTGTCAAAGGCTTTTGAAAAATTCTTAATTACTTGTAATGCCCAAATCTACAATGTAAAAAAAATATTATTTTCCCATAAATAATTAAAAATGCATCGAACCTTAAAACTCGAAATATCTGAAAAATGGCTAACTATAACGAAAACTCACATGAGAGCTTTTTTATGTAAAAAATTGCACTAAGAAAAATTTTTCGGTCATGTTAATACATTACAGGTACAGTAGAGAGCGTCCTCTAGCGGCTACAGTAAAACTATGCCCATGGTTCGTTTTGTCGTACCAAAAAACCCTTGTATACTAATTTTCACTGTTATACATCAAATATTGTTCGAAATATTTAAAAAAAACTATTTTAAAAAGTAAATTTAAACAGCCTGTATTTCGGAAGCCACGCATTTTTCGACCCATGTTTATATAGACTTTATGCATTAATTTTTAAAGTTCTATCGAATCTTTAAGTTATGCAACAATAAACTGAAACACCATTTATAATAAAATGTGTGATCAAGTTTCGAGTCTGAGAACTACTGAGGCAATATGCTTGACACATTTCCCTTCAAAAGCTAAAATCTGCTAAACAGTAGACAACAACAATTTTCCCAGCTGCGGCCTCCAAACTTCCCGAACGTGCCCATGCTAGCTCTGGGAATTTTCTTCCAATCCCCCACCCGGATAGTTTCCGAAGACTGCCAAGTAATTTAATGACGGCCGCAGTCAAATTTGAACAGACGGAACGTAAATTTTGCGGCCTGCTCGGTGTTCAAGTTGCAGGGAGATATGCCGCTCCGGGAACTTATGGGCCACCACTTTGTACTCCATCGGCGAATGGGGTCTTAATATTTATTCGAGGAACTGATGGCTCGAGATGAGAGCGTTTCGAAACTATAAATTGTGGTCGGGCTTAGTCAGGAACACAGGGGTTTGCAGAGAAGTATTCGCAATAACATTATTTAGAACTAAGCAGAGTAAAGTCGTTAAGCCACAGTGTATCGATATAGCTGATGATCAACTGCAGTTGAGTGAAAGTGTAAAATTCTTAGGCATCTATATTGATGAATTTTTAGATTGGACAACACATGTATTTGAACTGCTGAAGAGGCTCAATTCCATTTGCTATGGTTTTACGGTAATATCAAGATATCTAAATATGAAAATATTGTACCATGTTAATTTTGAAAGTGTTCTAAAGTATGGGATTATTTTTTGGGGGCGCAATAGGTTTATTAAAAAAATGTTTGTTGTACAAAAAAGAGCAATACGTCTGCTAAAGGGACTAAATTTCAATGAAACTTGCAGGTGGTGTTTAAAACTGAAAAAATCGTGACTATGTATGCCACCTATGTGTATGAATGTCTAATATTTTTTTTCAAACATAAAAATTTATTTGAGCTTGAGTTGCAAGCTGTCTATGATACTCTTACAGTCAATGTCAATTAGGAGGGATATCTTTTAAGTTTCGACCGACCGTCAGTACTGATTCTTAACCTCACTCTTTAGTAAACTTAAATTCAAAGTTTCACAACAACGCGTGCATTGTTCTCACTACAGTGAATTTTAAAAAGTCACAAAGTCATTAGGAAAATGGAACTTAACCGAGAACATTTTCGCGCCATAATTTATTACAACTTTCAGAGACAATTATCGCAACAAGAATGCCTTGCTGAGTTACTGTCTGTTTTCAACAACGAAGCGCCACATCAGTCGACAATTTCCCGTTGGTATGGAGAATTCAAACGTGGTCGGGTGAGTCTTAGCGACGATCCCATAGTGGGTGCACCAGAAACGGCAGTCACTCAAGAAAACGTCGATGCTGTGCGCAAACTCATCATTGAAGATAGACATGTGACATATCGCGAGATTGAGGCGTCCTTGAAGATATCAAAGACCCCAATTCAAAAAAATTTACGTGAAGAATTAGGAGTAAGAAAATTTAGTTTCTCGTTGGATGCCCCACCTTTTGACTGAAGAGCAGAAAGCAGCCAGGGTCAATTGGTGTCGAAAGACGCTGGTCCGTTTCAATCCGGAAATTCAAAAAATGTGTACAGCATTGTTAGTGGTGATGAATCGTGGATTTACTGTTATGAACCAGAAAATGAACGACAGTCGGCTGTTTGGGTGCTCCAAGGTGAAGAAAAGCTAAAAAAAGTCATCCGTCCTCGAAGTGCTTCGAAAAAGATGGTCGCGACATTTGTGTATAAAGCGGTCATATTGCAACAATTCCTCTTAATGAGCAAAGAACTGTTACTGCGGATTGTTATACCACCATTTGTTTGCCAAAAGTCATCACCGAGCTTCTAAAAATCAACCTCGAAAGAAGAATCATCCTCCACCAAGACAATGCAGGCTCGCACACAGCCCAAAAAACAAGGCGGTATTTAACGAAAAAAAAACGTGGAATTACTGGACCATCCTCCATATAGTCCCGATCTAAGTCCTATTTCTTTACTTTCCCGAAAATTAAAAACAGACGACTGAAGAAGCAGTTGACGCTTTCAAAAATGCCGTTTTGGATCTGCCAGCAAACGAGTGGAATAAGTACTTCGAAAATTTTTTCGAACGCATGCAGACGTGTATTAATCTTCGTGGAGAATACTTCGAAAAAATAAAAACATTTAAAACTACCTACCGTGTTGCTTTATTGCCATATGCAAAACTTAAAAGACATCCCTCGTATCCAATACAAAGATTATCCTCCACAGAAAAAAGCCCTATTTACATGTGTTTAAAATTTTTCAACAATCTATCAAATGAAATTAAAAACATAAACAGTTTACATACATTTAAAAAAACACTTAAGCAGTTTCTAGTACACTCAGAGCCTTATACAATAGATGAGTTCTATGGGAGTTGTAATAGTTTCAGATCATAGCTGTTTTACGATAAATAACCATGTAACACAAAAAAAGGTCTCATGTAAACTACTATAGTTACGGTGATAGTGACGCAAGATTTCATTTTGTAGTGGCTATACAATTTTTGTGATATCATTGTACAATTTGAAATATAGACTATTATTATTATTATTAATATTATTATTATTATTATAAGTACCATTGATACTGATGAGAAATGAAAAAACATGCAATTTTCTAAATGATACACTTTCTAAGACAACATCAAAGGTTTCACCTGCACCTTCCACCTATAATCCTGTGCGATCTCTTGATACGAGGGCTATTCTTAAAGTAAGACCTGATTGCGCATCACTTCCGCGTCACATGATGTGCGTTCAACCTCAGATACTCTTAACCAGACTCTCACTATGTCTTCATAACGTTTCACGACTTTGTCGGTGTTAGTTGTGTGGTTATACTGCTTTGTTTGTCGCCATATCTATCAAAAAACAGCCAATTGTGAGATTATCTCAGCTGTTCGATTTATAAATGCAGGAAAAGATCCTTCATTTAAATATTCATAAGGATAAGAGAGTTAAAATACTCGTATGTATTTCTTATGAACCCGTTTATACATCTTGTCATTCTCACAGTCATAATCATAAGGGGATGACCTTGAAGTTTGAACTTTCAACTCTTACGATTATGACTGAAACGTCATTTGACCAAGTCTATGCGTCACAACGGTCAACAGTGTCCTGTCACATATCAAAGTTATGTGGTCTGTTGTTGTTGTCGATATCCGATATCCCATTTTGATCTCGATTTTCGCCGTGTTCGCCATTTGCTCCTTCGGTTTTTGATTTGTTTCTGTTTTTATCGTGGTTAGAATTGACCAACGATGAGGAGCCCGAAGGCTGTCATCTGTGAAAATCACAAATGACAACTGCTTATGACTATGATTTACAAAGTTGTATAAATACCCTCCGACCTTGTGACTGTGATTATGCTTAGGATCATGGCTACTTAAATCTTGCATACACCCGCCAATAAACTTTCTCTGACTCAATTACAAAACGGTTCTTACTTAAAAAGTGACTCTCGTATCTCAATATTCCACCTCTGTACGTGATCTTGAATAGCGAATTCACAAATCGACCATTTAAATGCTCCTTCAAATAGATTCTCTTTCACATTATAAGATTGTGAAAACGTTAGACAGAGTAACTGCTTCTAATGCGAAAACAGGACTTACGTCAAGAATTCTGTTGACACTGACAGCGTTGAAGAGTACTGCTCCATGATTAGTCCTATGCAGAGAGACTTGATTGTTTTTTGCTGATGGTACCTGTTAGCCTACACTAAGAGTTATAACTTTACGGTAGCAGATGTCCTCAAGAATTTTTCAGTTTTCAATTTCAATGACAGCACTTCCCCTCTAACTCCAAGACAGCAGCCAACCACAGCCAGTAGATTCCGTATATACCAGGGCGGTCCGATAAGTACTAACCAAACACGAGAGAAACGAAAAATTTGGAAAAGTTGTGGTTAATTGAATATTTGTCACTAGCTGTCTACGAGAATATGCTACACGATAGTAAATCTCTTTTGCGATGGTGGCGCCATATGACGGTGAGTACTTATCCGACTGCATTCGTATATACAATATTCGAGAGGTTTATCTGAGAGACTTGGAAAACTGTACCAAAATTTTGATATGGGGTTGGCCAAAACGGACGCAGGAAAGTAAACGCATATTAAAACAAGAAAGATTGATATTCAAATCAAGTTGGGTACCTTATTTTGAAGGTTCATTTATACCATTTATGTATGAAAAATAATATCGCTCAAATGTTCACCACGACTGGATTTACAGACGTCCACGCGATGGTCGAAATTTTCAATGACATTTTGCAACATGGTCGGTTCTATGGCATTTATCTCGGCAATGATGTTTTTTTTTTTTATCGAAACAGCCGCGCAGGCAGAAGCCTAAATGCCGGAACACCGCGGCTGCTATGATGATCCCAAAGAAATTTTGTTAATACGATTTTTGAACTGCCTAAGGTTAGTAGAACTGGGAAAAGCTTCCTCCCGTAGTTTGTTCCACAATCTAGACACCCTCGGGACAAAGGAGCGGTCGTATCGGCCAGTTCTGGATGTACGAAGTTTGACACGGTTAGGATGGGACGCCGAAGTCAGGCGGGTCTGTCTGGCAGGCACATTGCGCGGCGGCATCATGGAAGAGAGCTCTGAGGAGCAAAGCCCGTTGGTGTAGCGATAGAAAAGAGCTAGATCGCCGACGGCCCGCCGGTGCGAAAGAGTCCCGAGACCTTCTGTTAGAGAAGGGTCATCGATCAGTCGGACCGCCCTCCTCTGGACAGCATTGAGCATGGACAATGTAGTCGGGGCGGCAGCACCCCAAATGTGTGAGCAATACTCGAGGCTAGGCCTTATCTGGGCCTTGTATAGAGTGAGAAGGTCATGCGGAGAAAAGTACTTCTTAGCCCTAAACAAATAGCCTAGCTTTTTCCCAGCAGCTGCAGCTATTGAAGAGATGTGTTCGTGCCAGATCAGGTCCTTGGCGACCTGGACTCCGACCAGCCGAAATGAATGGCTCTTTGGTAGAACTCGACCGTCCATCGAAACTGTATGAGCGCTAGGACGCTTTTTGTTCGTCAAAGTACAGTACTGTGTTTTGGAAGCATTGAACTGTACAAGATTGTTGCGTCCCCAAGCAGTGATAGCCTCCAGGTCTCTTGTCAGAGAAGAAGTCGTCGCTAGTCTTCTTTTTTCCAGCTCAGCGACAGAGATCGGCTTGTCTTGTTGTTGTTTTTGAGTTCTTGGAGGGTGGCTGGTTTGTTGACGTAGACTTTGCTTTTCAAATATCCCCATAAAAAGAAGTCCAAGGGAGTCAAATCGCACGATCTTGGTTGCCATGGCACATTTCCTCTGCGCGAAATCACGCGATCACCGAAGAAGGACTGCAATCGATGGATATTGACGTTGGAAATAAACATCGTCCATATCCAATCCTTCAAGTTGCGGCAAAAAATAGTCCTCTATCATCACGTGATATCGCTCAGAATTGACGGTAACGGCGTCCCCGGCCGCATTTTCGAAAAAGTAAGGTCCGATGATGCCTTTTGACCACAATGCACACCACACAGTAACTTTTTGAGGATGCATCGGCTGCTCTTGATACCCACGGGGATTTTCGTTCGCCCAGATGCGGCAGTTTTGCTTGTTTACCGTCCCATTCAAAGTGAAATGCGCTTTGTCGCTGAACATGATTTTTCTCAATTTGGCGGTGTTCAAGGAGCCAATCTGAGAACGTTCTGCGCGAAAAATGGTCGGCCCGACGCAGCTCTTGCGTCAATTGGATCTTGTAGGTGTGTACATTCAAATCCTTGTGGAGAATGCGGAGCAAACTGGTTCTCGAAATGCCCAATTCTTGGGATCGACGCGTTTTTGATTGATTCGAACGCTCCTTGGCCGGCCAGAGCCTGGCAGATTTGCCACAGAACCTGTTGGCTCGAATTTACGCACCAGACGACCGATGGTTGTTTCGTTTGGGAGGTTATTGCGACCGAAATGTTCACGAAGCGCGCGAAACGTGTTTTTCATGTTTGCACCATTTTTGTAGTGCTCTTGAATAACTTTAATGCGGTCTTCAATTGAATACGACTCCATAGCGATCAATGGTAAACATTCAACTAACAAAATGACATGCCGGTGACAGAAAACAAAGATAGCGTCTATGTCAAATTGACGTTCACTTTCCTGCGTCCCTATTGGACAACCCTTTATTAGAACTGTGTTATTACAACACACCACTTTGCCACAAAAAGAAAAACGTGGTACCTGAGTTGCCGAATCAACGTGGTTGTGAAGAAATACTGCACCTGAGGTCAAACATTTGGAAATCAACAAAACTGCTGGGAATGTATTGCAATTTCATAATGAAGGACAAACTTGTTTTAAGAAGATCTATCTAAATACGTAATAAAATATGGGGCATTGTATTAAAAAAATACATGTTTTCTGTATATACATTACAATACATATATATGTATTAAGGTCATTTGAAAATATGAAAATTGCTACAAAGCCGATTTTTGATATTTTTTCTATTTTCGTTGGGACTCAACATTCATAGCTGAGGAATGTAAGAAACTGGTGTAGTATACCAGAAGCAGCAACTATTTTCCGACGAAACAAAGAAGGAACCTTGATCATTCTGTAGCCATTGAACAGAGATGGACAATTAATCGCAAGCGTGTAGCATTGCACCAGAAGTGGAAGACCTCAGTAGCCATGTAGGCAAAAGTCTAAATACCAGGGCAACGCGGCAACCCTTTATAAAAATAAATGAAAGGAAACTACTTTTAAAAAACATTGTACACCATAAACGCCCTTCTTAATACCATATACCAAATCTACCAGGGGCGTACATAGATTTGGAGTGCGTCAATAGGTAATAGGTTTTTATACAACCTTACAATGTTTGATACCTTCATTAGAAAACCATGAATCTTTCAAATAGGAGAGCTATGGTTCATACCAGGGTATCAGAACCAAGCAGTATTGCAATGATCCAATCTTAGTCATTATGGTATCGATGAACGCCAAGTTTCATGTACTACTGTTTCTTTGTCGATAAATGTAAAGATGTCGGTGAAACTATAAACAAATGAGACTCTATATATTGCAATCGCAAAACTCGTAGGACGTTTAGCGGCACATTCCAAGTCTCATAAATATCCACGGTAATTGTTCGGTTCAGAATTGCCATGTATACGCTTTCACGTACCGAGGAAAACACGAAAATTCTCCATTAATTACCAACAACAAATAATATTAATCTTTTGTGAAACGTGTTTGAAACTCCGCGGGCTCATTAAAGAGTTAATTATCGTTTTAGATATTTGCCGCAAATTTATAGGGACGAATTATCAAAACACGTTTCCAAGAGCACGCACTTTCTGGAAGGAGGAATTTTCCTTGTTATTTATTGCTGGAACCAATAATTTGGGTCACATCCTGGTAAATAAGTCATACGTTTAGATAGTATTTTTTATACCGAAGCGGCAGCGTAAAGAGAAAGAACCCTAAATACCGGAGAATCGCGGCTGTATAAGAAGGTTTTGAACAGGATCTGGTAATGATAGTCTGGACTAGACATAGGCTAGTAGTATGAAGGGTATTGCAACAGAGGTAGGAACTCGTTTCGCTAACACATCTTCAAAAGATGTTCACCGTTTGGAATCCTGGGAGCTACTGAGTAGTCAGTAATTAGGTTTCATCATTACTGTGAGATTTTTTCTTTTGTGTAGGTGGTCAAACAAAACAAGTTCCGATTGACACCTCGGTGATTTGTGGCTTAATCCGTCTCAAGTCACTGGCGCTCTTAACCTCCCCTACTCTCCGCTTTATTGAGCTATGGCCTGAATTTGCACGCCACTAGGCAACTGCTTTGCATTGACTCACCCTTGGATTCCATTAATTAATTGAAAAAAAGGAAGGAGGAATCACACCACCATTTCCTATTGTTTATAAAAAAAGGCCTGGCAATTTAACAAAGAATACAGGTACAAAATTGAACATAGCATTATGGTGTGCTTTCGTTACGTCCCCGATCTTTTGGAGCTGAAACTACATGGCAGGCTGTGCAACATAGGTAGCACGGTGGGTTGTAAACGAGATATGATAAATAATACGAAAGTGCCCTTGTTTTTAATCTGATTACTCATCCAATCTCTTAAAACGTTTGCCTTCTGGCTATTGCACACAAGCAGGACTTTTACGACTGGATGGCATGCTTCGAGGCGGTAATAAAGAAAGAAACGTTGCTCAAACATAAAAAATAAAAAAGAAGAAGCTCGTCTATATGAAATGATATAATAAAGTTTTTACGTACCACGTACTGGATGCCAGTTCTTCTTCTTAATTGGCTCCAGGGTAGCTGGAGGAGAAGTAGCATTGCATCATTTGCAGCTAGTGATATAAGGATACAGGAAAATAAATACGGGTAAATTCCAGCATAGTTCAAATTATCAAATTTACCGTACATATAAACCTCAGACTTCAGATGATTTAGGCAGACAAGGTTTTTATTTGTGCGTTTTCTTAAAAATAGAGTTGAGTTCGTACTAGGTACTTTTTATACAAGGACAGGTAAGGGACTTGAATGTGGCTTTTGCCTACAACGTTGGAACAAGATGCACCAGTATCGTTCAGTTTAAAGCCAATTTGAAGGAATTCCTTGTGTACTATAACTTTGTTTATAATTGCTATGTTGTTTGCTTTATATATGTTTAACTATTAACCCTGTAGCGCTTAGGCGAATAGCACGGCTATAGTTGCTTAGGCGGGGTTACCAATAACCGCAGTGATATATTCCTATTTAATGAACAAAACATAAAAGATAGACACTTTTGTTTCAATAATAAAACATTTATTTCAAACACTCGGTACATATTTCAGCTCGATGATTACTGCAAACAGCCTTGAAACATTTCGCACAGGCAGTTTTTGTTTTTCGGTCATTTGTTCTTGGACATAAAATGCAGCGAGTCTGCTTTAGCAATTTTGCTGGAGGTGGATCAACTTTTTCTTCCGTTTTCGTATCTAGGATATTCATTATTGATTCTTTCAATTTTCGAGGTATTGGTTTTGTCAAACGTCTTTCCATATGAGGCCTGACCAGTTGTAGTCCAAGTTCAAATAGGTATTTTCGACAACAATTTGGAAAATAATGTTGGAGTTAATGCCTGCTTGATCCATTATACCATAAAAAAAGCGCAATGGCCACCTGCGTGTTTTGCGGGATACCGAATATGTGAGCACCATATGGTCAAAGGTATCGACACCTCCTTTGGTAGAATTGTAAAAATTTATTATCTCGGGTTTTTTATTTTCATCTATTGTACTACCAGAATGCATTGTCGATAAAAGTAGCCCAGATTTAGACTTCTTGGGTGTGAAGGACACCAAGGTTTTTTAGTTGTCGAATCCAAATTGAGAAGACATAATTTCTTTTCGTTTGTTTGGGAGAAATGATGATGGAATTTCCCTCTTGTTTTTTCTGAGAGTACCCACATTGGTCAAATTGTAGTTAACAAGCATTTTGTCAGCCAGTGGGATGGAAGTAAACCAATTGTCCACCGTCAAATTGCGTCCGGTTCCGTGAATGGGTTCTGTCAGTTTTCTTACGTAATGAGCTGGGAGAGGTTCTTTATCTGGCCTATTTTCTTTGCCGATATATGGAATAGCAGTAACCATATAATGTGTGCATGAATCACACATCGTTACAACTTTGATTCCATATTTGTCAGGTTTTGATGAAATATATACTCTAAAAGGGCAATTGCCTCGAAATCCCAATAACTGTTCGTCGATGGTACAATAACTGTGAGGAGTATAGTATTTTGTACAGTTAGATATAAACATTTGCCATATATTACGTACTGGAGAAAATTTATCTTCTCGGTCTCTCATGGTTTTGTCGTCAAATCTGAGGAAGATATCAAAAATCTAAACCTTGTTTCACTCATTACGCATCGATAGACTTCTGGTCCATGCTTTGACCACATTTCTGCTGTAGTTAGATGATTGTCTTTTCTACAACCTGTCATATAAAGCAGTCCTATCAAAGCCAAGATCTCTTCAACGTCTGTCTCGTTAACAAAGCCACAATTAGCAACATATTTCCCTCTTTGTCGTTCTATTTCCATATTTGTATGCACCACTATAATATCTATAACGTTTGCGCTAAAAAATAACTTCCATGCCTCTAATTCCGTTGAAATATTTTTGGCCGCACCTTTTGGTCCTGGAATACATGAAACAATGTTTCGCTTAGGTGTTCGAGTACGACATGGAAGCTCAGTGCTCCAAATATGTCCATTTTTTCCTTTTATTACTTTGCCAGGAAGTTGTTGTTCTGTCTCACTCTCTACTTCACTATCATCCGTAGAGTAGGTGCTCTCCCTGTCGGACTGAATTGAAACATGGTCGTCATAGTCAGTGCCGTCATTATCTGAATCAGGTTCATTGTCGAGTTCTTCATTCCATCGTAACAGAGTTTCTTCAAATTTGGGATCATCTGGTCGGACAGCCATCTAAATAAATTACGTAATCTAGTGTGTGGAATAAAATAAAAATACCAGTTTAAGCTTACCTGGGGTTACTCGTCACCCCAAACGTAAAATATCATATAAACTATTGCACTGAACAAAAATGTGCGACCAACAACACACACACTTTAACCTCAAATGAACATAGCGGGATCTCCGATGTTGCCAATTTATGCACAAAAAATTAGTGAACATTTGAATTTTCTTTGGGGTGATGCGAAACCCCACTAAGCATTACAGGGTTAAGTATGTTCAGTCATTTAATTTGACGAATCTTATGCATGTCTTTCATTACCTGAAGGATAATACATAATGTAAGATATGATAATCATGGAATATAACGATAAACGTGAAAACCATAAACCCATCTTAGAAGGTTCCGAAGTACTAGTCTGTACACTGTACCTTTTCACTTTTATTACGAGAGTAGTACATACACCACTTAACACGGGCTTCAATATCAGGATAATTTCAAACCCACTTACTTGGTGACATAACGACAGGGGAGTTGTTCGAGAGATACCGTCGATAGAACTGGGTTGTCGGAGCCAAGACTATTTTTAAGAAAAACCTTTTGAGTACCTATCATATTCTACCGACTCATGACATGCACAACTCTACTGTCTATTCATTATGTTAATTAGCTGTCTCAATACTGATCACAAAACAATATAATAATGTCCATGATATTTCTCAATTATATTATTATAAATTACATTACGTTGCATGGGGGAACGATAGCATCCTACCGCATGGAAGTCACACCCATGTCCATAACGAGGGGAACGGTAGCTTCCTACCGCATGGAAGTCACCGCCTGTTATGGAAATATAATACCCCGCACGGGGGAACGGTAGCTTCCTACCGCCTTGAAGTCACGCCCGATATGGATACCTTAATAATCTGGTGCTCAGACAGATATGCCAAGTATTTGATTGTTACGAAAAGCAGCCCAGGAACTAGGATATCACGTTGTCGTGTCAACAACAACAACAACTTTAAGTAACAATCCCTATACACATCTTGCCATGAGATACCTCCAGATTCCTGCGATTGCCTCGAGAAGAACCTAGGCGGTCACACAGACCCAGGATACCACGCCGGCCAATGGCCGTTATGTCAATACCCAATACGCTCCGACATTTCCCCTGACATAGGAATCCGAGCAGTAATTCTCCAGATGGCAACCCCGCTTAGTAGGTCTCATAACAGCCTCCAGGATATGGCGGCGTCATACCTCTGTAGATGTTTGACTCTAAGTTACCTTTAACTTTATCTTAACTGTTGATAAACGTATCTCATCTGACTAGTTTTGACTTATTACAATTATTATCATGATTATAAAGGTACCATGGTTAGAAAATACACGTGACATACAGTACAGAAAAACAATAAAAGATACACACCACAACTTGATATGGACACTATTCACAAAATCACAACACACAGGCACTTCCACCTTTCATCTGTTAGAACAATATTAGAATGAACTAAGAGGCCCTGTGCCTCAGCGTGCCCTTGGTTTCACGAATACGCAGGGTCGAAATTGGTTGTTGAAATGTGAATGCCAGCAGTGCCTTTCTTAGCATTCCAAGTGTCAAGCGATACTTTTACAGGGTGACTCACGTGCAGAAAAGTGTATGCTTACATAAATTTGAATTTTGAAATTTGAGTTTCAATCCAGAAACCAGAGTATACCTTCCCGAACGCTTTTGACTGAATCCAAATCTATGATGCAAATATCTCTACTGACTTGACGAAATATCCTAACATGACGGTGCGAAAATAGCGATTTTTCGCTTTTTGAAGCTATGTATCACATCGAAATATTTTTTTTTTCAAAAAACCATTGACATCATCTCAAAGTAGCCTTGCCCTAAAATATACTAAGTGACATATAAATCCGAACACCCAGTTTAAATGGTTTTATTTTAATAAAATTTTGTATAAGTTCTTAATGAAGCATAATAAGTAAATGATAAAAATTTCAAAATGATTGCACTGCTTTAAAGCCCTTTGACCTTTAATAATGTGTGGAAGCACCCTGATGTGCTACGCATTCTCCAACGCGCCTAGGCATGCTTCTGATCAGGTGGTCAATGTCCTCCTGTGGTATCTCATTCCAGGCAACCACCAACTCCTCTCGAAGTGCTTCTAGAGTCTGAGGAGACGTTGCAAATTGAGCAATCTCCTACCCATCATATCCCACACGTGCTCAATTGGGGATAAGTCGGGAGATCTTGGTGGCCATGGTAACAATGTGACTTCATTATGTTGAAAGAAGTCTATTGTGACTCTTGCAATATGTGGCCGGGCATTATCTTGTTGGAAAGTTGGATCTGCCAGGGTGTCAAGATAGGGTAAAAGATGGGGTTCTAGAACTTCGTGGATATAACGCTGCGCGTTCATGTTACCTCTGATGAAGATTAAAGGTGACCTGGAACCATAAGCTATAGCACCCCAAACCATAACTCCAACAGTGTCTTTCAACAAAAAACTGTGGATTCGTCCTTTCACCACGGCGCCTTCTAACCCTGGCACGACCATCGTGCATGCCTAAATAAAATCGAGACTCGTCACTAAAGACAATACTGTTCCATTCCTGATCCCAGAGTGACGGTTGTCTGCGATTATGTCGGTGTTCTCGAGTTAAAGGGAGGACCCAGTGTGGCCGGTATGAAAACAAGCCAAAACTTTTCATTCGTCGGCAAACACTTCGCATGCCAATAGGTCTTCCGTGTTCTGCAAACCATTCATTTGCAATGGACCTGGTAGTGGAGAAACGGTCCCTTAAGGCCAATAATCTTAGGCGGCGATCTTCACGGTCTGTTGTTCTACGGCGGCGTCCAGTACCCCTTGCTCTTTGCGTACGGCCTTCTCGAAGCCATGCCTGACAACACCTAACTACAGTGTCTACACTTCTTTGCACTCTAACTGCAATTGCCCGAAAAGAAAGTCCAGCTTCCCGAAGTCCCACTATACGGCCCCTACCAAACTCACTAAGTTGACGAAATCGTACAGGTCTCCGTACTCTAGGCATCGTAACCGATCGTAAAGGATGTCAAGAACCAAAATCCGCCAACGTTGATTCTTTACTGCGGCTGAAATATTCATTTTTAGAGCGTTAGTGAATAAAAAAAAAGCAGTATAAAAACCAGAATGTCCAACTGATAAGGCTGAAAATTTTTTCACTTGTTATTTACAGTAAGATAAATACATCCACCAACTTTTATTAAAAGCAGTGCAATCATTTTGAAATTTTTATCATTTACTTATTATGCTTCATTAAGTACTTATACAAAATTTTATTAAAATAAAACCATTTAAACTGGGTGTTCGGATTTATATGTCACTTAGTATATGTGTCTTGGAGACTAACAAGTAACCGCGACAAAATTATCCTCAGTACCGCTGTCCGAGTAGATGGTTTTCGTCGGGAATAATGAACCAGAAACACACCTAGGTAACAAATGGACCAATTAACGTAGTAACTCGTTCGGTGCGTTGAGATAATAATGACCTGATTTTCGGTATTGCTTCTCTGACACTCGGGATAAATGTAATCAATTAGCAGTTTTGAATATTATCAGGTTAGCTAAAATGGGATTTAGCGGCACTTAATTAGACCATTACTCAAAGCTCAACAGTGCAACTGTATCTTGTTTATTGGCGGTAAGTCTACGGTTAACAGCGCTGAGGATTGTGGTTCAAGATTCCGCAGGAGAATGTCTCACTACCAATATTTACTAGGGTCGGTACTTACTGAGGATTCCATCAGTGTCATTCAATGAATTCAAACTAGGTGGAAGGAGCAGAACTACAATTTGGTTGTCATAAAAATCTGAATCTGTAGTCAAGATGAAAGTGCATACTCCAAGAAGACTTGATAGAAGTTCGTATTTTCCGTGTTATTTTTTAAAAGTGTGAGTGTTTGCGGTGCTAAAGTCGCACGTCCCTGTTTTCTTTTTTTCTTTCAACTACCTGTAAAAGTAGTCGCCTGGAAGAGGAATATTCACGCACAATTTCAGAGCTGAGCTTATGTTTGTTAACAAGATCCGATTGAAGGAAATATGTACAACGACATGCACAAAAAATGCATTTTTGGCAAAAACAATTAAAAAATTGTTTTTTAGTCATCTCTATACACACCATGAAATTATCAGATGAAAAGGATTTAGAATACTGCTGAAAGCAGGCAGTTGAAAAAATCTTGCATAATTTGCACATAAAACTGACACCAGCCTACTGGAGGTAGACCTTTCCACTGGTAAGTGTTATCATCTTGATACAACATTGCCACTTTGGGAGCCAATCGTAGTCAAATGAGTCCAAAGTATTGATTGGTTACATGGAACTCCAAAATATATAGTTCACAATCATCGTCTGAAGACCGAATTGAATATATTTTTTCTCTTCAAACACGCGAAATGATATGGGTTTGTACAACCTTGAAATTGTATACCATCATTTGGTGAACTAACATAATTGACATATGTAAAGCCTTTTATCTGTCAGATTGCGGACACAGGTCACAAGAAATCATTTCTAAATGAGTCAGCCTTGTTCATCCCAACGGCTTTTTTGATGTTATGTTATCTATTTTCTTTAGCTTTCTACTTTTTTAGTCACTTTCTTGCCAGGTAGTTGTTAGCATCTTTCTTGTAAATTTCAACTGCAGAAGCTGTTTCACAAATAGCTAATTACACGTTGTTTATTCCTGTGGTATCAAGAATTTTACAGTGACTTCCAATCACAAATGGATACGACTTGACAGCATGATTATTATGAAGCTTTGTTACCTCTTTCTTGTGTATGCGGTAAAATCAGAGCTAACATTGTTATAATTACAACAACAATAATGTAAAAGATGCTCCTCATACACTTCAAATGAAAATAAACCGATTTCCACAACCAAAAGCTGATTATAATCTAAGGCCCAATTTCACTAACAACAGTCTGTTATTCTCCACCTATAGGGTAACAGACCGTCAGATACAGCGAATGAGCTTCAAGTTACAATCAACAAATTTTAGCAACAAATAGCTATAAAATGTTGAAAACAAAATACTGTCAAAGTATGAGATGACAACTTATTGAATATTAAGAAATTACATATAATTCAGTCAAAATTTTAAGAAATGTTTGATTTTTGAATTAAATTCATGTTTTAATTACTATTGTTGATTTTTTATTCTTGTTTATATTATTTTCTTCAATTGATATGTGATACTGGGTGTTTTTTCCTATAAACCTCTTGCAGATAGCCATTAAGCACCTACTTGACGACAGGCTCTACAAAAAGATATTGCTCGTTATATTTCGTTGTTCAGGAACTGAACAAACATCCACACTATATTCACAGCGATTAAGAAATTCCCAAATATATGCCTTAAAGCTACCAGCAAACCTATAAAACCTGCAAAACAAACTAGAAATTTGCCATATTTTTCTTTTTTCACGAGTACACATTCTAGGTTATATTTATATTAGACGTTATTCGAATACAGCTGATTATTGCATTTCAAGGAGTGACACATGTGTGGGATCTGTCAACTCTTGATACCAGTCACAAAACATATACTCGAATGGTTTAATTCCATGCTATTCAATCACAACACGGTGACTTGTGTGGTTGTCAGCGGCCATTTTGTGAGGGTGCGACAGAGTTACCAGATTGTGCATTAATATCCCGTTTCACCCTTCATTGCACAACACTTGAAAAAATGCAAATGAAAATTTAAAGTTGTTTCCATGACGCCGCAAAATGGCTCCGTCGGTACCTTGGGTTATACATCTTGACAGTAGTGATGTTCGATAGGATCCTATATTTAGAAGTATTTCACGAGTATCGTCATCGTTCGATCCGGACTGTGCCAGAAAGAGTGACTGCCATTTGGCTGCGACATTACCCTGCCAAATCAGACATATCTTTCATCATTTTCAAAGAAATTGTACAAAATCTTCAAATTTGTTAAGTAAGCGAGTTTCACTTCATACGTTCTTACCAGACATGCCCAAATAATCAGTTGCTGCCGTGATATTCATCCCGACCACTGCATCCCCACGGCTAGGCGACCTGTATGTTAAATTTGTATTGACAGTGCAGCGGGTTATGCTATAAATCATATGTCACAGTGTTTGTGCACTGATTGCAATGGTTAGATGATACCAAAAATATTTTCATAAATAGGAGATCTTTCCCATTCCGGATCGAACAATCTACCAAAGATGCTTGCATGATACCTAGTAAATTTTCACGAAAAAAATTCAAAACCAGCAAATTTAAAAGGTTTATTTCGTACCCTCCACCTCGGGACGTGATCGTCGTTAGACTTGGCAACCCTGCGAGTGTCAGATAGGATAGATATCCCCGCCAGTCAAAAAAGAAAAATAGACAAACAATAAACATTACTAGTTTTTTTGATTTTTGGGCTTAAAAGCCATTATCTGTGAAACATTTTTCATAATTTTTTGTCTATGTCCATAGTACATTATGCATCACTCAGATGTAGGGATTGACACGTCTTACACATATTATCTGTGTTTTAGGATGAAGAGAGGACATAATTTTTTTTTGCTTTGAAGAAATTCATTAACCCATAAATTAATGAATGATTACTATTATGACGCAAAGGAAGATGAGGAATTGGATGGAATGTATTTTATATTCTATTTTCTTGCAAAATACAGACAAATCCACACTATTCAACAGGTATGTAATGATAACTTTCGGTATATTGAAGTTGGTAGATTCGAGAGTGCCATGCATTAACAAACGTCCAAATCTGCTGCCAAATTTAACAGCTAGAAAATCGACCTACTAATTTGCCGCATTCCCATTCGCTGAGGGGGATAACGGATTGTTAAATGTAAACCTATAACATATATCAAAATACATGAAAGTTGTCCTGTTTTTTCTGTACAAAAGCACCATGTTGGAATCAAAAAGTGGTCTTGTTTATAATACAGTCGAATTTTTCTCGATTTTATTC
The DNA here is from genome assembly GCA_963669975.1 of Acanthoscelides obtectus. Classification (NCBI taxonomy): domain Eukaryota; kingdom Metazoa; phylum Arthropoda; class Insecta; order Coleoptera; family Chrysomelidae; genus Acanthoscelides; species Acanthoscelides obtectus. The sequence continues at coordinate 76,222,498 of CAVLJG010000009.1, forward strand.
AATATTTCAATAGAAATCACTGATATTCAGAGACCTTTGACAGCTTCCGTGAAATTGCATTTCGATGAGGTATTTTCCCATTGGTCCATAATATTAATGTTGGTGAAATCGGCCCTAAAACTTTCAAAAGAGTTTTGAAAAATACCAAGTACTGATAACACGCGTAGGTGAATCAGTGCTCTTATTACTGGCATAGGCTGCCAGCCTCTAGCGTTTATACAGTTTTAAATTTGATCAAAATAATGAAAAAAAGGAATCCTTATTGAAAAAATCGCACACTTACATACAGTGTACTTAATACAAGCATTGAAAAACAGCGACAGCTAGTCCTACTCCCCATTAAGGACAGCTAGAGGATATCACGATCTTTACAAAATCAGCCAAGGTGACTGTAAGCCAACGACTGAGGTGTTTCGCCTACCTTTTATCTCTCCCTATTTTTTTGCTTTGTGTAACTGACTTCTCTTTGCATAACTACTCTTTGGTTGTAATCTGACCGAGTTCGTCGCGGGTATCAACTGTAATCTGAATCCTTTCAGAGATCCTTGTAACAGATGAATATCCTGCTGAACTGATATGAGTACGTTAAGCACAACACTCCATTCACCCAAAAGAGAAATGTTTTCCTCGTTATAGACGGCAGCATCCTTTACATACCGTTCCTAAATTGAGGTAATTTAGTAATTTAGTTAATGAATCACACACGCCAACGGAAACAGACATTTATGTAGCATTTTCTATGGAACACGTCGTTAGAGGCACTAGGGAGGATGTTCCACTATCTCAAAATCGATTATAAACTCACGTTATCTGATACAGAGATAGATAATGGTGGTGTTAGTTTGAATATTCAAAGTTATGCTGAGTGTAAAGCTTTTAGATGTATGTTAATGGAGTGCTTTGAATCCCAATTTAAAGCTTTGAAATTCAGGTGTAAATAGGCGCATTTCGTAAAGGAAACCTCAAAAAGATGAGATCAACGTCACAGGCTCGGTTTGTCTTTGACTATGTAGCACAAGCTTTCATCTATGATACAGCTTTTTAAGTTGAAACATCAAATAAGCAAAATAATGCAGGCTCCACGAATTCAGAATCTTTGAGCACGGCGTTTTCTTGATCAAGAAGTCAGAGACATACGAAAATTCGACTTTAAGCTGACTTCGTAGGATAATCAAAGGCTGAAAACATAAAAATGGTGTAGCACCAGAAACTCAAAACCACAAATGCAGAACTGAAGATTTGACAACGTTTAGGCCACATCTGTGAACATTTCTCTGATATGATTACCTAAGTTCGAGTTGAGAGACAAAAGAAAAACTAGCACATTGTAATCTATAAATATCACCAGCCGTTGCTAGATATTTTTGGGGTATTATGTCGAAATATGACCTATTTATTATTTCCATATCCTGGGACGTTGGAAATTGCGGAAATTTCAGCACTGTGCCCAAAGGTGGATCTATATTAGAATCTGTCTGAATCTATTAAATTTAAGTTTTGGAGTAAAACTCAATTAGTATTTAAATGCACTTCTGAGTATCAAACAGGCTCAGATTGGCAGTTTTATCTTCTGAATGCAAGTGCAGGTGATGAGTGTTGACAAACGCGACATTTTGTGCACAAAATCGCAAGACTGGAGGCTGAATTCGGTGGCGAAATACTTTCGCAAACGCTGGCACTAAAAATACGTCTACTGCAGTATCTAGCTGCACTACAGTAGCCCGCACATACCGCAAATATTCATAGTATTGTCGGCCTATATTCCTACACATGTTTGACATCTCTGACCTATCTTCATATACATGGGTATCAGATTCCCGAACTACCTGAATCCTACCTAATGTAATATACGGGGAGCATTTTTAAGGTAAGAAACGATTGCGCATCGTGTCCACACATACTGTCGCTCAACCTCAGACACTTTTGGCTAGTATTTCGCTACGTCGTCTTTATATTTCTCGCCTCTGTCTGGGTTGGCTGCGTGGTTACACTGTCTTATCTGTTGCAATATTACTGAAGTGTGAAGTGCGCTCAGTAATTCGGTTTCTAAACGCGAAAAAGTTCGTCCTGCTTTAAATTCCAGGAGGTGCTGTGGAACATTATTGAAGCTAAAGCTCGTTAATCAAAACCTCCGGCGAGGCTTGCTTCACGGCAACGCTCGGCATCACGTTGCAGCAAGAAAAGAGACACAGTTTTATTGGGAATTATCCAACAGACATTTCTGACTTAGCACCATCAAACTTCCATATTGTTAACAAAAAATGAGGAATTTCTTGGTACTTTGAATGTGATGTAACGTTGAAAAAACAGTTAATAACTGGTTTAGCGATTAGGCTACTGGTGACATGAATTGACAAACGTTTAAATCTTTATTGCGACTATGCTTTAAAACGGAATAATGTTCATATTTCAGTTTCCGATACAATTTTCGTTCATAAGTAAAGTTTCTCCGACTCGATTAGAACCTTATATAAAACACGGACCTCGTAAGTAATGTAAGCCACCCTGATGCAACTTCGTCAGTCATTCTTGCCCGATTTCTTATCACCTGTGACGATAAATTCTGACAAGTCCGTGTGTCACACATTACAGAGAACATTTCCAAGGTATACCGCGATATAGATGATATATATAACCAGGATGTATGCTGCAACATGTTCACGATGGCTAGACTATAGTTGCCAGGAAAATAGTGCTACAAAAATTTTGCTCATTTAGAAAATAAAAAAATTAGACTTGGGCTTCACTGGCATGGTAAAACACCTTAATTTGTTTGACTTTGCTCTGTTTACTCTTCGTTTACAAGCTTACCGCAGCATTTCTGGCACTACCTAACATTGGCTAACAGTTTCTAGCAACAACATCTATACAGTGTGTTCATACCATACTGAAGCTTCTTAATTTGATGAGTACCTACTACGGTATATTCAGATAAGAGATAGACCGGACATAAACAAGACCACGTGATCATCGAACGCTGTAACATTCGGCAGGGACGTATTAAGAGTCACGCAGTACATATTTTAGATAGTAGATGCTGCTTTGCGTAACTTTGTAGTAAATTAGCACAATTCGATGTGTATACGATTGGTGATGGATATAGGATCATGTGGGGGTGGGGTAAGAAATATATAATGATGTAAATATGCATAAGGGTTTCAAAATTTTTGCTTCGACTTCCAGCTTCGGATGCCGCCTGATGTTTGGTGAAATACAGTCGAATATAATCTCAAAATGGCGTTTAAATTAGCCTAAATTAAAAATAATCGTATATCTCTTAAAATTGCTTGTAGAATATTGATTAGTATATTTTTTGATTTCTAGGTAAATATGTAACCAAATTAAAACGTTCAAAACGTAAAAAAATGTGCATGGTTGAACATTGTCAGAAAGTAGATTCTTGAATAGGTTTTGCCAAAATGGGTTCAAAAATGTCAATGATTAATTAAAAAATACAGTAGCTTTATAATTACTTATAACTTACCGAATTTGATGAACGACATCTTTTATTGGAAAGATGAGCTTGATGAGCTTTCATCATCGCTACTGCCTGAAGCACCAACGTCAATAATGAATGGCTCGACTTGTTCCTCTAAAATATTGTCCAGTTCCCACATTCTCTTTTCAACTTTGTCTTTCACGTGCCTAATACAGTTTTCCCATTTTTGCGCTGTTATTAATTCTAGTGCTTCTTTGAAAAGTCCTTTGAGGTCACAAAATTTAAGAGTTGTATTGTGCTTAGCTATATAATTTTTAACCTCTGCCCATATGAGCTCAATGGGATTGAGCTCGCAATGGTATGGAGGTAAACGGAGCACAGTTTTATTTTGGCTTGCTGCCATTTCGTCAATGGCGTATTTTTGATATTCCGCCTTGTGATCCTTGACAATTCTTAATAATTGTACTTTCAGCATTGCTTCTTCAAAGTTGATATTTTTCGAGCGGAGCCAATTTGGAACATCAACTTTCTTTGAAGCCGTTGTTGGGACCTTCTCCATTCTTCGAGAATGATAAGGCGCATTATCCAACACAATTACTGCGTTTTGCTCTAAGTTCGGTAAAATTTTTGAAAACCACTGTTCAAACGATTCGCCATTCATTTCCTCGTGGTAATCTCCAGTTTTCTTAGACTCAAAGCATCACAGACCGTCAACAACAAATCCATCCTCACTGCCAATATGGCAGATAATGAGCCTTTTCCCTTTACCTGGAAATCGAAGTACTAACTGGTGTAGATTTATTTCAATAAGCGAACCTTTTTCAAATGTTTTCATCACATTCAGCGAAAAAACATTGAGACATGAGTATCAGATTGCTATAATTGGGATTATTTAGTCATATTGAAAGAAAGAATATTGAACGTCGTATGATTACCCAGCGCTTCACAATTTAATTTAAAGTTATAAACCTTTAAAAAATGAATGATCAGGAACCTGAAATACGCGCAAATATTGATATTAACAAATTATAACTTTATAAAGCTTAAAGTATGAATTAAAATGATTAGAAATATTAGGAACGGTACAGTATACAACTTAGTAACTTTTTTTAAGTTTATAATATTCGACATATTTTAAGATTAGGTATATTAAAAAATTATTGAAATATCGAAAACGCATAAAAACATGGCTTAAAAAAGTTCTAACAAATGAAAATGACAATAAAACATCCACGCATTTTATCGAAAGTTATAAAAGTTTTGTTACTTGTAATATGTTTTATCTGCCCCCTGGAATTAATGTTTAGAACCTTGTTCCCAAGGTTTGAAAAACATCCGATTGTTGTCTATTACTCGTATTTACCTGCTGGATTTTTTAATCCGGTGGACAGTCCATCTAGAAAGGCCCACCTGGATGAAGTTACAGAATCATCAACCCATACTTTACTTGTAGTGTGTCCTGCGTTTACCCACGTTTCATCAAGGTAATAAATCTTCCTGTTTTGATTTCTATATTTCCCAATGTTTGTTAAATAATCCCTCCTCCATAGCACAATTTCTTCTCTATCCAGTAGTAAACTATTACGACCCCGTTTTTTCCATTTGAAATTTAAATGCTTCAGTAACGCATGGAAAGTTGATCGTTTGAAATTTGGCAACGTTGTATCTCCATTTACCTCCTGCAGTACTTTATCTATAGTAGGTATTTCATTCCTAAAGAAGAATTCATGCACTTTCCTCCTAATCGCATGCTTATCAGCTTCATCCAATGATTTAACAATACGTTTGCGATGTTTACTGGTCATTGGCTCAGAAAAGGTGTGATTTTTTTTCTATTGTCTTAACACATTAAACACTGATGCGCGACACACCCCAACTTTGTGAGAAAACCTTCACAACAATTTCTTTGATGGTTGATGCCTCGTTCTCCTCGCGCTCGATCTTATATATATTCAAAATGACCCCTTTCATTTCTGCACTCAGGTGTCTTTTTTTAGAGCGTTTCCTAGGTGGACTACAGGAGTTTACAACTTCATCGGCAGTATCTGTACTACTGGGCATTTTGCGCAAGCAGTTGATAACAATAACAATCAATAACAAGGTATAACAATAACAACGACAAACTCAACAACTTAATAAGATAACAAACGAAAACGTCCAAAGAAATATCAAATTGCAATGATGCACACGACATACGTAACACGTCTGAACCTGAATGTGACTCTGCCTTGATACGACTGCTCTGCCGCTCGGCATAGGCATTTAATTGCGAATTGACCAATGAGGGCTCCTGTTTTACGTCGAGACGGCGGCGTTAGCGTGAAAATCACCCGAACCTTTTGTTTACATCCGGTCTATCTCTTATCTGAATATACTGTAGGTACTAGGATCATTTAAACTGATATCAACTGATACGGCTCATTTGCCACATATAAGTGTATAATTATTATCAAGAAATACGTCCGCTTTTCTTTATATCATTCTTGTTATTTTTACGAGCAACATATCCATTCCCGATATAAATCTGAAGGTGAAATCAACGCATTTTACAAATGTTGCAAACGCCTGACACTTAATCTACGTACATACAATGAATGTTTATTGGCACGTTATCAGCTTGTCAGTGTTTTTGTGAGACGTAGGGAAAAACAACGGCACGGTGATAAATATTATCATACCGGAGCTTTAGTTATCGACAGCCTAAGGTATGGAAGTGAAATGTTTATCGTGCAGTGAAGAATGGGCGTTTTTGCAACTGTCTGCTGTACTACGTTCGATGCAAATACAAGCTTTGATCTGACAGTCAACGTGATTGTAAGAAAAACAAGTTGGGAATGTTGTTGAATAGTCTAATCGTATTAGACGAAAATGCCTCTGGTTTGCGAAATAATTGTAAAGTCTGATTTTATTGATGCAAGTTGTTCAAGGTGGTATTTAAAACATGGATGCATAAAATGGATACACCAATTATTGTGGGAAAACTTTTTATTCGACAACAAAGAGTGAGAAAGCGCAGTGTCCGATTATTATAATCAAGATATCGGTACCCCACAGGGTAGTGTTCTTGGACCCCTGCTCTTTCTGCTTTTCATAAACGATTTACCAGACCACGTCACTGAAGGCGAAGTATTTTTATATGCGGATGATACTACTGCAGTAGTTTCTGTTGTATCTGAAACAGAATTGCAACTGAAGGTAAATACAGTGCTCCAAGAGTTGGCTAATCTAAACAGTCTAATGATTAATCACGATAGAACTGTAACTATGAATATAAGATCTGTGAAGAAGCAATCCTGTAACGTTAACTTGTCCCTTAATGGCCACAACGTCGAGCTCTCCCTGTCTACAAATTTGGACTTAGTGGTGGATTGCCACCTAAACTGGAAAACCATATCCAGAGGGTTTGCAAAAAGTTAAATACATGTGCTTTCGTCATAAATAGTCTAAAAAATTGTGTAAGTCGTAAAACTTTAATAGTGTCTATTATGCGTTTATATACTCGGTCCTGTCATATAATATTGTTGTCTGGCTACAGGCGTCAACTATCGACAGAGTCTTAATCACACAAAAAAGAGTCATTAGAAACAGGTTCAATTTATCGTTCAGGACGTCCTGTAGGGATTATTTTAAGAAATATCAACTTTTGACAGTCTCCCCAATTCGTTTCCTAAAACTACTATCCTATACTCATAAAAACAAATGCTCTTTCCAAAAAAAAACTCTACATTTTCATGATAATAACACGAGGAATAAGAACCAATTTTGCTTAGGTTAGCATAACTTAACTACCCACGAAAAGTCGTCTAGATATGCTGGTACACGAATATACAATAATTTACCAGAATCTCTTAAACAAATAGATAATGTTATGCTCTCCAAAAAGCACCTTAAGAGGATGCTCTTATCTAACACCTTCTGCGGCATATATGAGTTCCTTGCGTTTTTGAAGGACCTGAAATAATGCAATTGTCAGGAGGTCCATCAACTTGAGATTCACATGAACTTTTTAAATTTTATGTTATCAGTTTGTCTGTTGTTCTTTTAGTTGTTGTTTGTTTTTTATTTCGCCTTTACTTTTTAGAAGTATTATATGTGATAGTTATGACGTGTTCCTCTCTATACTTATATACAGGGTGTTTCAGTTTATTGTTGGATAACTTTAAGATTCGATAGAACTTTTGAAATTAATGCATAAAGTCTATATAAACATGGGTCGAAGAATGCGTGGCTTCCGAAATACAGGGTGTTTAAATTTACTTTCTAAAATAGTTTTTTTTAAATATTTCGAACAATATTTTATGTATAACAGTGAAAATTGGTAGACAAGGGTTTTTTGGTACGATAAAGCGAACCATGGGCATAGTTTTACTGTAGCCGCTAGATGGCGCTCTCTACTGTACGTGTAGTGTATTAAAATTTTTTTCTTAGTGAAATTTTTTGCTTTTTGAGGAAAAAACTGATTCTTCGCACTTTTCAACATAAAAAGCTATCTTGTGAATTTTCCTTATAGTTAGCCGTTTTTGAGATATTTCGATTTTTAGGGTTCGATGCATTTTTAATTATTTATGATCAAATAACGTTAAAAAGTCAGTATCTCGATAATTTTTAGAAGTAGGCTGTGCCTCCAAATATTTTTGAAATTGAAAGCAGAATAAGGTTAAACGTCAATTAGTAGACAGTTAGTTTTGTTGTCTGTTGAAACCTGAAACGTTTTTTTGCAATTGTGAATGCATGAAATTTAGTTTCTTTAACCTGTTTTTTCTGAAAGTTTTATAAAAATGCCATTTTTATTCTCCAATCAAGAGTTAGCGGATATTCATTTTGTGTATAGCTTTGTAAATGGAAACGCAGCAGAAGCAGCCAGAGAATACGCACGAAGATTTCCAAACAGACGACATCCAACTCGCTCAGTATTTGTAAGAATGCATCGCCAAATAATTGAAAATGGTTTAGGAAATCTCCAAAGGGATCAAAACATAAATGTTCGTCAGCGCAGATTTACCCGTATGATTCTGCGTGAGTTTGATAGAGATCTGACCACAAGTGTTAGGAGAGTTTCTGGTGCCTTGGGAATTTCAGCAAGCCATGTTCACCGTGTTCTTAGAAATGACCATAGACGTCCTTACCATTTGCAACCTGTGCAAGGACTACAGCCAGGGGACGGAGAACGAAGAATCACATTTTGTCAGTGGATTCTTGATAGAACTGATAATAGTAGGCAGTTTTTAAGTAACGTTTTATGGACCGATCAACATATTTGGTCGCATGAAAATCCGCATGCAGTTGGGGAAAGAAATGTTCAGCATAAATTTAGTGTGAACGTGTGGATTGGTATCTACCGTAATCGACTATTTGGACCCTACCTTTTGCCTGCAAGGTTAAATGCTTCGACCTTCTTGGAATTTTTAAAGGCTGAACATGCAAATATGTGGGATGATGTTATGTTAGATTTAAGAAGATTGGCCTGGTTCCAGCTTGATGGTTGTCCAGCTCATTATTCGAGAATAGTTAGAAACTGGCTGGACGAAAATTATCCAGAAAGATGGATCGGCCGTGGAGGACCAGTCGCCTGGCCTCCACGACCCCCTGACCTAAATCCATTAGATTTCTTTGTGTGGGGATTTCTAAAAGAAAAAGTGTACCAGACTCCCGTAACCACAAGAGATATGCTAATAGACAGAATCAGGAATGCATGTGATGAAATAAGGCCTTATTTGAATAATGCTGCACCACGTTCGATCATTCGTAGATGTGAATTGTGTATTGAACAATTGGGTTTACATTTCGAGCAACTACGTTAGATTTTGTATGTTTGTCCTAACTATCCAATAGCATTTTAGTTGTAAGTAATTACTTTAATTTGTTAAAAATAATATTGGAAAGTTAAACAAATTTATATTCTGTTTTTTTGTCTTTATTTGGAGTTAGGAATTATTGCTATGGTTAAGAAAACAATCTAAACGATCATCTTAATTACTTGTAATGCCCAAATCGAAAATGTAAAAAAAAATATTATTTTCCCATAAATAATTAAAAATGCATCGAACCTTAAAAATCGAAATATCTTAAAAACGGCTAACATTATACACGGACGATCACCGTTCAAACGCCTTCGCTTTGAAAACCAAAGTAGCAACATCCTCTGCCGCTATTCCATTCTATTTACAGATATTCTCCTCGGAGTGGCTCATATCCTGTTCCCGAGGATATGATGCATGAACAAAATGCCGGCTGAGGCGTCTCCAACTTTCCAGATTGAAATTGCCAGTGCTTTCTAAGCTTATTGTTCAGTCAATAGTTTCGAATTTGAGTGCAGAGTCGGCGCTGTTTACTTATTGGATTTGTTAGTTTCCTCTTGGGCGGACGCGTTCTATCCAGGGATGCTTCTTTGTTTTCCAGTATCGAGCAAGTAGTCCGGTACTCAGAGAGTTTGACCGTGGAAGAGTGTCATCCATTCAGAAAGGATACTCACGCAAGCAAATGGTCACCAATGAATAGATGCTTGGAGCCTAAAGTCCACCCCTGGCGGTTGAAGACAAAAAAAATGGCTTCAAGTAAGTTAACTATATACTTTCTACGCTTTCGTCGAAGGTTTCAAAGGAAACAGATCAGTTAAGTGGTTACAAAAGGCGAAATCGAATTGTGATTACGAAGGATGAATCTTCGACCTCTGAAGATCAAACTACATGAAGCAATTCTACCGGGTGTAAACGTTATCGTAGTCACTATTGAAATGGGTAATAGCGAAGGTCAAAACAAGGCAAAAAGTTCATATGACCCATGGTCAACAGATTTTTGACTAAATGTCTTTATAGTTTACAACTTTAAGTGCTTTTTATCGACCACAATCACCACAATCTTACTAATTTTTATCATCTAATCGAAAACGTTTTTAAACTGGGTAATTAACAAATAAATGGCATTAAGTTTTCCTAAGTTAAGGCAAAATTTGTAGTCAGTAAGTAAGTTTCATTAAGTTGAATATTTAAAACACACATGACAACAGCGCGTCGGTCATCATCAATCTTATCGAACCGGCAATCGATCGCAAACGGTAACAGTGGTTAGTTATCGGGCATCTGCCGTGTTGTTTACAATGTTCTCGAATCAAGGGTTCGCCGACATGTTGTTAGTTTACGGTGAAGCTCGTCAGAATTCAAATCTTGCAGTTCAAGTGTACCAAAGGCTTCGAGATACAGGAGGTGTTCAGCCCACTAATATTCGCACTCGTGAAAAAAAGGTTACTGTAGAGCAGGAGGAACGAATTTTAAATATCGTGGAAGTCAATACAGATATCAGCACCCGGAAATTAGGCCGCCACGTAGGACTATCGCATACCATAGTCCATAGAATCCTACGGGAAAATTTGCTTTATATCTACCATGTACAATGAGTGCAGGCCTTGTTAGCAGAAGACTATCCTCGCAGACTAACATTCTGTCAGTGGCTTTTGCACAAAAACATTGAAAATCCGGATGTTTTTAAAAACATTCTAGCGACGGACGAATGTACTTTTACGCGAGACGGGATATTAAATTTCCATAATACTCACACGTGGGCTCAAAAGAATCCCATACCATTCGTGAAGGTCATTTCCAACAACGTTTTAAAATAAATATTTGGCGGGTATTCTTAACGATCAGGTAACTGGCCCTTTCGAGTTACCTCCAAAGTTGTCAGGAGAAGGATACCTTAGCTTTCTAGCCAATAAGCTACCTGAACTTTTGGAGCAGACCTTAGACAACATGCCATTACAACGGACACAGAATTTGTGGTTTCTTCATGACGGGGCACCACCACACATCTTTAGAGGCGTCATTCAGTATTTGAATGAACATTATCCAAATCGCTGGATCGGTCGAAATGCTCCTGATCCACGAAAATGGCCAGCAAGATCTCCTGACCTCAATCCGATGGATTTCTGGTATTGGGGAAAAACTAAACGGATGGTTTGTGGGGCTGGTCCAATAACAACTGAAGCACAACTTTGCGAAAAAAATTTTAATGCGGCTGAAATAATAAATGGACAACTTCGAGGACCTAGAGTAAGAAGAAACTGAGTTCGTCGTAATGAAACTTGTGTGGAAAGTGTAGGACGACATTTTGAACACCTTCTTCAAATACAAAAAAATGCAGTGTGGGTTTTAAAAAAGGAAAACTATGTATGTATCAAAATTGTGTCCCCTATTTATAAGTGGATTTCTTTAATACGTTCAATAAACTTTCACACACCAGGTGGAGTGCTGAGACAGTTAGTGGTAAGTCCGTTTTTAAATTGTTTGCATAAAAAATAACAAACTCCATCTTTATTTGCGTCTGGCATTGCGGCGTTGTCAGATTTTATTTTATTTTAAAGTCGCCTTTCTCAAAGAAAATGCCGTTTTGATCTACATGCTATATGAAACTTTTTGCCTCTTTTAAGCGCCTCCATCCCCTATTTAAATAATGGCTATCTTAACGTTTACACCCTGTATATTTTTTTCCATGGCAAATGTAAGGAAAATGTGTGACTTAGTATGTCTAACAGGTGCATAGTATCACTGAGATCATCAGCTTCTTCATAACAGGAGGTCTTTCACTGCAACAATTTAAAACCATTTACCGCATACAGCTTCCAATGTACAATTTTCATCCTCTCCAAGCAATGCCTGAAAATGAGCAGAAACGTTGTAACACTAAATGATGGAGGTATTAGACTTGTCATAATATTCAGAGTTTTTGTTGCTTAAAACTACACAGCTTTCTTATCCCTCGCAAAGTAGTAACCTTGAGTGAAAAATTCATCAAAATTTGAGCGGTGCTTTCAAGTTATACGCGGTTATAAAATAGGCGGGCAGATCGACAAACAGACAGATAGACCTACGGAAATGAGTTACACGGTATGTAACATTCAATTTCGTAATGTTTCTCGATTAAAATATACTAAGTGACATATAAATCCGAACACCCAGTTTAAATGGTTTTATTTTAATAAAAGTTGGTGAATGTATTTATCTTACTGTAAATAACAAGTGAAAAAATGTTCAGCCTTATCAGTTGGATATTCCGGTTTTTATACTGTTTTTTTTTAATTCACTAACGCTCTAAAAATGAATATTTCAGCCGCAGTAAAGAATCAACGTTGGCGGATTTTGGTTCTTGACATCCTTTACGATCGGTTACGATGCCTAGAGTACGGAGACCTGTAAGATTTCGTCAACTTAGTGAGTTTGATATGGGCCGTATAGTGGGACTTCGGGAAGCTGGACCTTCTTTTCGGGCAATTGCAGTTAGAGTGCAAAGAAGTGTAGACACTGTGGTTAGGTGTTGTCAGGCATGGCTTCGAGAAGACCGTACGCGAAGAGCAAGGGGCACTGGACGCCGCCGTAGAACAACAGACCATGAAGATCGCCGCCTAAGATTATTGGTCTTAAGGGACCGTTTCTCCAATACCAGGTTCATTGTAAATTAATGGTTTGCAGAACACGGAAGACCTGTTGGCATGCGAAGTGTTTACCGACGAATGAGAAGTTTTGGCTTGTTTTCATACCGGCCACACTGGGTCCTCCCTTTAACTCGAGAACACCGACGTAATCGCCTTGAGTGGTGCAGACAACGGTCACTCTGGGATCAGGAATGGAACAGTATTGTCTTTAGTGACGAGTCTGGATTTTGTTTAGGCATGCACGATGGTCATGCCAGGGTTAGAAGGGGACGTGGTGAAATAGGAATCCACGGTTTTTTGTTGAAAGACATGTTCATCACACTGTTGGAGTTATGGTTTGGGGTGCTATAGCTTATGGTTCCAGGTCACCTTCAATCTTCATCAGAGGTAACATGAACGCGCAGCGTTATATCCACGAAGTTCTAGAACCCCATCTTTTACCCTATCTTGACACCCTGGCAGATCCAACATTCCAACAAGATAATGCCCGACCACATGTTGCAAGAGTCACAATAGACTTCTTTCAACATAATGATGTCACATTGTTACCATGTCCAGCAAGATCTCCCGATTTATCCCCAATTGAGCACGTGTGGGATATGATGGGTAGGAGATTGCTCAATTTGCAACGTCCTCCTCAGACTCTAGAAGCACTTCGAGAGGAGTTGGTGGTTGCCTGGAATGAGATACCACAGGAGGACATTGACCACCTGATCAAAAGCATGCCTAGGCGCGTTGGAGAATGCGTAGCACATCAGGGTGCATCCACACATTACTAAGGTCGAAGGGCTTTAAAGCAGTGCAATAATTTTGAAATTTTCATCATTTACTTATTATGCTTCATTAAGTACTTATACAAAATTTTATTAAAATAAAACCATTTAAACTGGGTGTTCGGATTTATATGTCACTTAGTATATCCTAGCCACTTTCGGCGTTACAACTTCCGATAAAAAATTCCACAAAATAATGAATTGATGGGTGATAGGTTTGCTCACAATGCATCATAAACCTCTACATCTCAACCTATAGCAGATGTATGGAAAATGTATAATAAATGTCTTAAACGTGCGTAGTATTACTGTGATCAGAAACCTCTTATTAAGGCTCACTACAGAGATGCGACGTTTGAAAGCCTTGACAACAATCTTTTTTTATTTTATTTCGTCTCTACTAGCGGATATACAGACCATCGGAAATGAGTGACATGGTTTTATCTAATCTACATTGTAACATCCAAAATCACGATATCATGGAAATACTTCAAGGGTAGAAAGTATGTCCAAGAATAACACGAAAAGATCTTTTAATCACGGGTCACAAAACGTCTTGAAATCGATCAAAAAAATACATCTTCAGAGCGAATCAAGACATTGACTACAAAATTTTTACATGTAGTATCAGCAGCATAGTTGATACGCACACAACTTTTTACCACTGAGACTACTATATTACTACGAGGGATATCTTTTAAGTTCTGCATATGGAAATAAAACAACACAGAGGTAGTTTTAATTGACTTTATTGTTTTTCGAACTAATCTCCACGAAGATTAATACACATATGCATGCGCTCGAACCTATTTTCGAAGCATTTTTGATCGCGTCAACTGCTTCTTCTGGTGACTGGAACCTGACTTGACTTGACCACGCAGTCTGTTTTTAATTTTCGAGAACGTAAAGAAATCGTTAGGACTATATGGATTATGGTCCAGTAATTTCACGTTTTCTTCCGTTAAATACTGCTTGTTTTTTGGGCTGTGTGCGAGCTTGCATTGTCTTGGTGGAGGATGATTCTTCTTTCGGGGTTGATTTTTCGAAGCTCGGTGATGACTTTTGGCAAACAAATAGTGGTATAAAAATCCGCAGTAACAGTTCTTTGCTCATTGAGAGGAATTGTTGCAATATGACCCGCTTTTTGACACAAATGTCGCGACCATCTTTTTCGAAACACTTCGAGAACGAATGACCTTTGTTGGCTTTTCTTCACCTTGGAACACCCAACCAGCAGACTGTCGTTTATTTTATGGTTCATAACAGTAAATCCACGATTCGTCACCACTAACAATGTTGTACAGATTTTTTGAGTTTCCGGAATTCAAATGGTCAAGCGTTTTTTGACACCAATTAACCCTGGCTGCTTTCTGCTCTTCAGTCAACGGGTGGGGTATCCAACGAGAAACTAATTTTCTTACTCCTAATTCTTCATGTGAAATTTTTTGAACTGAGGTCTATGAGATCTTCAAGGACGCCTCAATCTCGCGATATGTCACATGTTTATCTTAAATGATGAGTTTGCGCTCAGCATCGACGTTTTCCTGGTTGACCGCCGTTTTTGGTGCACCCACCTTGGGATCGTCACTAAGACTTACCCGTCAACATTTGAGTTCTCCAAACCAGCAGGAAATTGCTGACTGATGTAGCGCTTCGTTGCCGAAAACAGACAGCAACTCAGCAAGGCATTCTTGTTGCGATATTGACTCTGAAAGTTGTAATAAATTATGGCGCGAAAATGTTCTCGGTTGAGTACCATTTTTCTAATGACTTGGTGACACTTAAAAATTCACTGTAGTGAGAACACTGCACGTATTGTTGTGAAGTTTACTAAAGAGTGAGGTTAAGATTCAGTACTAACGTTCGATCCGCGCGGCCTACTGTGTTTCTATATGCAAAACTTAAAAGACATCCCTCGTATTTCCACTGACCTTTGAAGCGACAATTGTACTGTTAAATGTATCGCCTCTTTCAAAACAAATATATTAGAAGAAAATTGGTATTAAAGTTTAAGCTAAGTCCCTGTCGACCACTCTTTAAACAGTTCTGCTTTGTTAGGAGAGCAATGCTGTGTCATAATTGCTTTATGTGTGTGCTGTGTGTTTCACTAAATGTAGTGTTGGAAATGCCCCCCTTCGGATTCAATGGAACTGCCTAGCCGAATCATCATTGAATTACGCACTCTGCTGACAACCCCTGGCGTATTTTGTATTATGTCATATGAATTATTCTTTTCCGTAAATCCTCTTCACTTCCAATGGCATTTTTTTATACCAGCGCTTTAAAGTGTTCCCAGAGAAAATAATCCAAAGGATTCATATCGGGCGAGCAATTATGGTAATGCTCATCCAAAAATTGCCGCGCCAGTACACTAAAGTGCGGTGAAACCCCGTCGTGCATGAACCACATAAAAGCCCAAGTAAAACAAATTCTAAAAACCTTCAGTATTCTCCATTAAGTCTACGTGGAAGAAAATGATGATGGTCACCGACAATTCCAACCAAAATATTAAAACTGTTCTTGATAAGTTGATAATTGAATTGCGAGAAAAACAAGCTGCATCTGTAAACAATATTTATTTATTTATTTATTTATTTCCAACAGGTGAAATCCAATTACAGGAAACGCTGAAAAAAAATAGCAATTAAACAGACATGGTTCTTGGACTTAAATCTATAGTATCACACATTCTAAATAAGATTGGATGATCTATAACAGTTAATAATCGTTGCACAACTGTCACTGTAAATATCACACGATTCAGTAACACTGTTCATGACGCAGCACATGAAATTAATTGGCGATTTTGTCATAACATTTGTACGGCCAGCTTGACAATAGAATGCCATTTGTTGTCGACTCCCTAGCCTTGGAACGCGGAAACATATTTTTTCAAGTAAATTTTGACAGTCAATTTTGTTGTGAATGAGGCCATACAAAAACGACAAAGCAAATATGTTTCGTCTTGTTGATAGTGAATCCAGATTGAAAGACTCTAATAGGGCACTATGGTCACAACCTCTTTCTGGATAAGAACCTGTGCATTTAAGGTGAAAATACTTTAAAGCTTTACGTTGAATGGCCTCAAGGATCACAACAGAATTTTGGTATATAGGAGACCAGATCAGAGTCGCATACTCCAACTTGCTCCTGACAAAAGTAAAAAATAAAATCATTAATGTATCAACATTGGAGAAACCCTTCCAGTTTCTGATACAGAAACCAAGTAGTCGAGTGGCAGCCGACGAGATATTGAGTATGTGCTCAGTAAACGTTAGCTTGGTATCAAATATGACTCCAAGGTCTCTATAAGAAGTGCATCTGTCTATAACCTGACCATTGATGTTATAATTATCATAAATTAAATAGTTCACTTTTCTTGTATAAGTCATAACTTTACATTTCGAAACATTCAGACTGAGACAGTTTCGTGAACACCATGACGAAATTAGAGCTAAGTCATCTTGCAACATGACGCAATCCTCGACTGTCTTGACTGACGTGCAGATTTTGAGGTCATCAGCGAAAAACAAATGGAAACACTTCAGTTCAAAAGACAAGTCATTAATAAATATTAAAAACAATAATGGACCTAGATTTGACCCTTGAGGTACCCCAGACGTGGCCCGATAGTAACTCGACCTATGACCACCATATTCGACAAATAACCTTCTATCCCTCAAATATGAATTCATGAGCGACAGCATTGCATCAGACATACCTACTGTTTTAAGCTTATCCAGAAGTGCATAATGATCAACTTGATCAAAAGCCTTCTGAATATCTGTATAGATGACATCAACTTGTC
Organism: Acanthoscelides obtectus; assembly: GCA_963669975.1. Classification (NCBI taxonomy): domain Eukaryota; kingdom Metazoa; phylum Arthropoda; class Insecta; order Coleoptera; family Chrysomelidae; genus Acanthoscelides; species Acanthoscelides obtectus. Next base: position 76,239,942 of record CAVLJG010000009.1, read on the forward strand.
CCTGACCGTCCAGTACTTCAGAAATGTATTGAGTAATCAGAGCCAAGTTGGTGACCGTAGATCTGCCTCTCATAAACCCATGCTGATTAACAGAGACTGCACCCCTGACCGAGCAGTAAACCGTTTCATAAGCGATGATCTCAAACAACTTGCTGAAATTGCACAGGATTGCTATTTGGCGATAGTTGGAAATATCAGAGATATCTCCACTTTTGTGAATAGGACATATTTTAGAGGTCTTCCAGATATTTGGATATGTCTCTGATTTTAGAATTAGGTTGAATATGGAAGCCAGCGGTTTCGCTAGTATATGAATGCAATCTTTAACGAAAAAACTTGGAATACCATCACATCCAGACGTCATTTTGTTCTTTAATCTTTTCGAAGCCCTAATTACGTTTTCTTCACTTATATTTTTTAAAGAAATGATATCGGTAGAATTATTTGTTGGAGGAGATGACCCTAGTACACCAGACGGGATAAAAACTGTTGAAAAGAAGGTAGCAAAACTGTCCACTATATCCTGAGGCGTATCGCAGACATTGCCGTTAAACGTCATCCTGGGGGGAATTCTAGATTGCTGTTTTTTGATCTGGGCAAATGACCAGAATTTGCTAGGATCATTGACAATGGCATCCTCAGCCGATTGGACGTAAGCGGAGTAGGCAACACTGATCTGGTTCTTAATGAGCTTCCTAAAATTACTGAACTGATCATAAGAAAACTTAGTACCGTCACGTTTCCAGTTCCTTCTTGCTATGTCCTTCTTCTTGATATTAAGTATAATTTCACGTGTGAACCATGGGGGATACGAAAACATTTTATTTTTACATTTAGGGACATGGACCTCAAAGATGTTATTGATAACTGAATACAAGGCGGTACAAGCGACATCAACATTAACTGCACTGATCACCTCCGTCCAATTAACATCTTGCAAGGCTGTGTACATTTCAGGAAAGTTAGCTTTGCGAAAGTTAAACCGTGGAGAATTAGCAAATGGGAATTTCGTTGGAGATCCGGATGTAATGAATTCCATGATCAGTGCAGGATGATGAACGTCCTCTTTAACAGAAGGTGTATTATCTCTGAGGACTTCTATTTCGATATTTCCTAAAATTAAATCCAGAATTCGACCATTTATATTTGGAATATTATTAAAGTTAGTTAAATCTAAAAACGAAATAAAGTTGCTCATTAATTGAGACTTCTGATCATTAACGTCACTGTTGAATGATGCGACATTAAAGTCACCAGCAACAATTATTTTACAATTACTGAATGCATTGTTAAATACTTCCAAAGCTTCAAGGTACTGACTAAACATGTCCAAATTAATTGAAGGCGGAATATAAATAGAAAAGATAACAAAATGCTCATGGTTAATAATAAGCCTAATACATACAGTATCAATCGACGGAAAGTTTCGACTCAAAGCACTAGCGTCAATTCTAATTGCATGGAAATCGCGTTTTATGGCTATCAGGACTCCTCCGCCGGAAACTAGGCCAGATCGAAAAAAGTCACGATCACACCTGAACACACAGTATTCAGCCGGAAATAATTCACTATCACTCACATTCACAGACAGCCACGTCTCAGTCAAGCAAATTAAATCAAATTCGTAGTCACTGACTGCATTGAAGAATGACACCGTCTTAGAATTGAGACCACGAACGTTCTGGTAGGAACACCTTAGCTTAAGTCTCTCATGACAATTTGGTCTATTATTGGGTTTAGTTATGCGTTTAAAGTAACAATCTTCGGAACCCCATTGAAATATTTAATTCTGAGGTTACTTTCACCTTGCGCGATCCTTTCATTCAGTTTGCTCTTTAAGTAGCGATAGAGCTCCATCTGTTTTGGAGTTTTATCAAAAGCAACCGATGTATTTTTATATTTTTCATTGTTTTTCAGGATATTAGTCTTCTTGATTATAGTATGAACCATCTCCTCTGAGTGAAAGATTGCCTTTACTGGCCTGGTCGAGCCTTGTCTAAATTTTCCAATGCGCAGAGCCTTAACGCCCAGATTAGTAAAATTACCATCGACAGCCCCAAGCAAATCTTTAACAACAGCTTGATCAGAAGCCAGTCTTTCCTTTCCATCAGTACCTGTCGGTTCCGGCAAGCCAAATATCATCAAATTCTTTTTACGCTTTTCTCTTTCATGAACTTCCTGAACAACCTCCTCAAGCACAGAGGAATCAGATGAGTTTGAACTATTGGTAGCCTTAAGCTCACTAATTTTATTCTCCAAAGCAGACATTTTCGTAGCGAAATCGTTCTTAAGGGTCTCCAATAAGCTCTTCAAATCACCTAGTTCGCCCATAAACTTACTACAGTTGTTGCATAAAAATTTGACTGACTTGGACTTATAAAACCTGGATTCTTTATCATTTTACTGCATAAGCAATCAGAAAAAGCTAGTCTTAAAGCCAAATCTCTGAGCAATAGAGCTTGTACAAGTTGCATTTGATATGGGTATAGCTGCTGGTCTCTTAATATCAGCCATACTGTGACATGGTTAATATTCAGTTCCTTAGCTAGTTTTTCGAGTACTGATATGAGGATTTGCTTCAATTTCATTTAAAACAGCTTCTTCAATTTGAACTGTTCGTACCGTTGCAGGCCCTCCGATAATAACCGTCGATATTTTAAAGCTGCTTGTTTCAGAAAGTCGTGCATGGAGACGTACAAAAGTTCTTCTATTGGGGACCACCACTACACGCTGAGGAAATCTCTCGTCTTGCAGCATATCTGCCATTTCACTATTAGAAAATGAATCATATTGGACAAAAAATAACCAATAAAACTACGTTTTATAAAAATTACTTAATAGCTTATAAATACTAAGTTGTCGACTGTCAAGTTGTTTACTAAATGCAATCGTTTTGCAAGGCAACCCCTTCTTATTATTTACTATTACATAGTTTAGCAAAATTCATTACACACAAACAATATTCATGGTTTATTAGGCAGTTTCATAGAAATTTACAACTCTATATCCTGGTAATGGGAGATTATGATCCTGTGCTTCTGGAAGTTTTTTTGTTATTTTTGTACACTAGCAATCTTTCTTCGTTTTGATAAGTCACTTAGCCGCCTCCGTGACAAATGTATTCCAAAAATTAATGTGCAGTTTTCAATGATTGTAGCCGTTGCGTACTAGACTATTTGCAACCACGTATCCAGCGATGCTTCTCTGTTTATATATCGAGATCGGGTTGGCAGAACGATTGGAGGAGGGTCAATCGGAAATCTCTTCCTATTTGTATAAAACGGTCTTATCGCTGAAGAAAAATATTCCTCTCTGTTTACGCCCCATGATGGTATATATCACAGGGTGTACCCATGCGAAAATTATCTCATACAATGCCTCTCCGAATATTTTAAGATACTGAGTTTTACAGTTACGTGATTTTACGTCAGTGTTCCTCATAAAGCCCTCTATACACCAGGCAGCGATTCTACATATCACGACAATTTCCGAGATTTTCTGTGAAACTGATGCAAAGGGTCGTTACGTCTTTATATCATAAATGGGTTTTTATCGAATTTCTCAGTAGAAGCATTTTGTGAAAGGAGATTCGTTGGTTTCTTTTTCAAATTGGTATTAAAACTACACTCTTCATTAATATATAACACTCGATACTTTATTCTAAAGAATGCACGTTCCGATTATTTATGAAAAACAATTTCAGTTAAATGGCTGGCTCCCCTTAACTCAATTTTGAAGGACATTTTCGATAGTCCGTGGGTTTATTTCATCATCGTATATTTTCCTTAAGATTATCAATTAAATGTTGATATGTCACAATTATCCCTAAAATCAAATAATTAGCGATCAGTCATGTCCGCTCAGAAAAAAGCCCGTCATGCAATTCGTCAGGTGAATACTCGCCAGCAATGATTTATTAAGATCATCCAATAATTATCGTCACAGCTCGTCTGCAATATATCGATTTCAATCTAAAATTGGGGCACACATGTTGGCCGACGTCGACGGCACAGCAGTTCCTATACCATCAATTTGTTTTGATATCCCGCACTAAATCATTCTTGCAGTGATTGGTTTTATTGGAAGTGCATATTAAAGGTCTTTGTGTACGATCATCCAATATTGGGACGATGCTCGAATACCAATAATAATAATATTGTTTATTGGCAACCATTGATGGTACTTGAAATACTGGAGGAATTTCAATCGAGGGTCTTGAGACTTCTCACAGCATTCTTAGCTCATACAGATCAAGAGCTCATAAGCTAACAGATAATTCTGTTGAATGGCTTTTGATTTAGACTATAGGCATGAAATATATAAAATGTGGTTTTAGTGAGGACAGCTGATCTCGAAATGTGTGGAAAATAATCGCGTAGACGAGAATCCCTCAACAAGCACTAGCGACGTGGCTAGAGAAGTGCAAGTATCAGAAACTAAAGTGTGGCAAACGCTGCGTGAAGAGGGCCTGTATCATTTTCACGTCCAACATGTACAAGCCCTCCAACCTGACGATTTTCCAGCAAGAGTGCGGTTTTGTGAGTGGTTGTTGCATCAACATGACAATAATCCGGACTTTCTGAAGTGCATATTGGTGACAGACGAATCTACGTTCACGCGTAATGGGGTGAACAACTTTCGCAACACTCATGTTTGGTCAGTAGAAAATCCGCACGCTGTCCGTCGGGCACATTTTCAACAAACATTTTCGGTGAATGCTTGTGCTGGCATGGTGAACGGTATGCTCATTGGACCATTTATTCTCCCAAATCGATTGGACGGGATGCAATACCTAGACTTTTCACGCAACATTTTGCCTTCCTTGTTAGAAGATGTGCCATTAAGTGTAAGACAATGAATTTTTAGACGCGAAGTGCGTGAGTTTTTGGATGAATTATTTCCGAATAGGTGGATCGGACGTAATGGACCCGTAGCGTGGCCTCCGCGATCTCCAGACTTAACACCATGTGATTTTTTTCTTTGGGGGAAATGAAACGCTTAGTGTACAAAACTGAAGTGCATACGGTTGACGAACGTTGTCTCAGAATTGAACAAGCTGGTGCTTTCATTCGGGGGAGGGACTCCATTCTCAAAGCCTGCACCGATGCTTGGCTACGTCGTGCACGCACCTGTGTTTTTGAATCAAACGGCGATAACTTCGAACAATACTTATAAAGTACGTTTACCTAAAAACTGAAAACGCGGCAACGCCGTCTTATTTGTTACCTCTGTTCGTGGTCTGCACCACCGCCGGCGTCTGCTCGGTAGCGCATCAGCTGATTTCATTTTCTGTTGGAGCGGTATGATTTCGGGCAGAGACGTACTTAGCCCTTCTCGTCAACTGGAGAGTGAGTACTTTTTCCTGTATTTTTTTACTTGGTCGCCCTCGTTTCACTACACATTACCTTTGTTATTTCAAGGGTAGTTGTTTCTGAAAAGGAAAACCCCATCTTTGCGGACACCCTGTAGGATACACAAAAAATCCGTAACTAAGTCTCGCCCCGCAGACAACTTCTCTGAAAATATCCAGGCGCTATCGAGAATTTGTCCTTCATAAAACGGCTTGGTCACACATTGCTTCATCTTTTTACAAAGTTGATGTTTCCATCATTTAACCATCATAGGGTCTTGACGATGGCATATGCAGTTCAATGCTTTTCGAAAATGATTCTTGGAAGCAGGCTGCCAGTCAGAGATGCCGAGTGAATTTTTTGTTTTTAGTAGACCCTGATTCCATTATCTGTTTTTAAATTAAAGACCTATATCGTACCAATGATTGCCGAAAAGCATAAAACAACGTTATATGCGATTAGTTGTGACGCAAGGACGGAAATAAAACAGATTCTGTTAAACCTGCGATAGATCCTTATTGTGGTAGAGATGGACAGATTCTGCATGTAGGATAATAGTTCAACATAAATGATTCTTCTTGCCAGAATTCGACCTCTATAATAACCCACATGTTTTTCCATATCATTTTCTATCGACAATGAGATTTTTTTATGTTGATTCGTTCATTATGTCAGTTTTACAACATAGAAAAGGTAGCTTTTTATCCCGATTATTTTTGAATTCAATTCAATCAAATATTTGAAAGTCAGTTAATAAAAGCGCGGTTACCGTTTCCATTTACTATAACGACATATTTCAGTTTTAATTTATATAATCGTACATTTCATAAATTGGATTTACACGGTTGGCCAACAGCAGCGTCGCTTCTACTGTATTGTAGTTTTTACATAATATGAATATGTGTGTACGTGTATACAAAAATATAAATAAAAGTTGATGGATACTTTAATTAAAAACGGGCAATCCGGCTTTGCGTTTCCGCGTTTGAGTGCCCGTTCGTAAATGCCCAAAATTACGTTTGTGGCTCAGAGATGCTAGTCACCCTCAGAGTTGCAACTCAAATATGATACCTTGAGCTCAGTAAAAACGGCAAGCACAAACGGCCTCATTAAGAAAATATTCACTAAGGTCAGTCAAGAAATGTACGCTTTGTCTCAAGTCATTGGGCTTACAGATTTCAGATTACAAGAGATTCTACCCTTATCGTCACTGTGGCCCAAATGGATCTATTCTGACCCCATTGTACACTTGCTAAAGCACCGTGTCTATTCTTGATTGTTCTATCAGCCTTGACACAAGACCTTGCATGCAGGTTTCCGCTCTAGGTTTTGTAGTTCCCAATACCTGAAACCGTAGCCAGAGAGATCATTTGTTTTAAATTGAACGGGGAATTCAAAAAAAAAATTAGCTTACATGAATTAATTCATATTATTTTGTAAATGATTAGATTCAAATATGCACAGATTTAAATATATATTTTCTTGGTATGCGGTAAAAAACAGTTTTCTTATTACAGCCAGCATGTAGATCTTATCGATATCTACGATTAAACATTGAGACAAGTGCACCCAAGGATTGTATATTTATGTCGTGACTCATTTGAACAAAGATAACAATTATCATTCCATACTTTCATTTTTGATTAATGTGTACGTGTTGTGACTTGCATCTAATTTACTTTACAACGATCCTATTAATGAATATTCCAGTTGACGACAGTTATTAATCTACTCGTATTTAGGAGGTATCAACGATGCCAGATCCTAGGCATTGTTAAGCAGACAGCAGCAGAAAAATAATTTAAACGTATTTTTTTATACAGAGGCAGACACGAAGCCTAAATCCTGAGTACCAAGGTAAAAGATATACTAAGTGACATATAAATCCGAACGCCCAGTTTAAATGGTTTTATTTTAATAAAAGTTGGTGAATGTATTTATCTTACTGTAAATAACAAGTGAAAAAATTTTCAGCTTTATCAGTTGGACATTCCGGTTTTTGGTTCTTGACATCCTTTACGATCGGTTACGATGCCTAGAGTACGGAGACCTGTACGATTTCGTCAACTTAGTGAGTTTGATAGGGGCCGAATAGTGGGACTTCGGGAAGCTGGACCTTCTTTTCGGGCAATTGCAGTTAGAGTGCAAAGAAGTGTAGACACTGTGGTTAGGTGTTGTCAGGCATGGCTTCGAGAAGGCCGTACGCAAAGAGCAAGGGGCACTGGATGCCGCCGTAGAACAACAGATCGTGAAGATCGCCGCCTAAGATTATTGGCCTTAAGGGACCGTTTCTCCACTACCAGGTCCATTGCAAATGAATGGTTTGCAGAACACGGAAGACCTATTGGCATGCGAAGTGCTTACCGACGAATGAGAAGTTTTGGCTTGTTTTCATACCGGCCACACTGGGTCCTCCCTTTAACTCGAGAACACCGACGTAATCGTCTTGAGTGGTGCAGACAACAGTCACTCTGGGATCAGGAATGGAACAGTATTGTCTTTAGTGACGAGTCTCGATTTTGTTTAGGCATGCACGATGGTCGTGCCAGGGTTAGAAGGCGTCGTGGTGAAAGGAGGAATCCACAGTTTTTTGTTGAAAGACATGTTCATCACACTGTTGGAGTTATGGTTTGGGGTGCTATAGCTTATGGTTCCAGGTCACCTTTAATCTTCATCAGAGGTAACATGAACGCGCAGCGTTATATCCACGAAGTTCTAGAACCCCATCTTTTACCCTATCTTGACACCCTGGCAGATCCAACTTTCCAACAAGATAATGCCCGACTACATGTTGCAAGAGTCACAATAGACTTCTTTCACCATAATGATGTTACATTGTTACCATGGCCATCAAGATCTCCCGACTTATCCCCAATTGAGCACGTGTGGGATATGATGGGTAGGAGATTGCTCAATTTGCAACGTCCTCCTCAGACTCTAGAAGCACTTCGAGAGGAGTTGGTGGTTGCCTGGAATGAGATACCACAGGAGGACATTGACCACCTGATCAGAAGCATGCCTAGGCGCGTTGGAGAATGCGTAGCACATCAGGGTGCATCCACACATTATTAAAGGTCAAAGGGCTTTAAAGCAGTGCAATCATTTTGAAATTTTTATCATTTACTTATTATGCTTCATTAAGTACTTTTACAAAATTTTATTAAAATAAAACCATTTAAACTGGGTGTTCGGATTTATATGTCACTTAGTATAAAAATATGTAAGAGATGCTTTGTTTCATGCACTTTTACTTGTTTAGCAAGGAAGAATTGTAATCGTAGAATTACTGCCAGTATACTGAAACAGAATACACGACAGAACAAAGGAAAAAACAAAAGCATTACTGAGGAGGAATAAAAGAATCAACCTTGAAAACATCCTAGCTAAAATAGAAAAAAATACAAAATCAAGGAGATAAGGAACCTTTATCAGGGAGTTAAACGGGAAAGGAAAGCATACCAACCCAAGACGATTATATATAAAGATAATGAAGACAGAATAGTAGCAGAAGAAAAACATATTTTAAAACTATGGATAAACCACTTTAACGAGATCTTAAACACATGAGAAACAAAGATTACCAAAGAAGAAAATGCAAGGGCGAGATTTGATAATATTCCAACAGAAGACAACGACGAAGCACCAACACTAACCGAAATACAAGAAATAATAGGTAGATTAAAAAATAACAAAAGCCCAGGGGCTGACAGCATCACTGCCGAGATGTTCCAATACGGGAGACAAAAACTCGAAGAACAAGTTCAAAAGTTGATCGAAGAAATTTAGATATATGAAAAAATACCAGAAGGGTGGACTGACAAAATACTATGCCCAATATATAAGAAAGGAGATAAGAGCAAATGTCACAATTACAGAGGAATTGCATTAATGAATATTGTCTATAAAATATTAACATCGCACATGAAGGATCTACCGAGAAAAAGTATGGAAAGCATCGTAGTGAAACATCAAACCGGATTTAGACGCGTAAGAAGCACAATAGACAAAATCTTCGTACTACGAGAAATACAGACAGAAAAAGCTACGAGTACTTCAAGCCGACATTTGCGTTATTCGTTGACAACAAACAAGCATACGATGAGGTGAATCGGAAGAAAATGATCGAGGCTTTCAGATTAATGGGAATCGAAGGGAAGCTTATTAGACTGATAACGATATTAACGAAGAAGACAGAAAATAAAGTCAAAATCAACAACAAATCATCGGATTCTTTTGTAGTTAGAGAAGGAGTCAGACAAGGAGACCCACTTTTATCATTCCTGTCTTGAAAAGATTATAAGAGATGCGAAAATAAATAACATAATAATAAGAAACACCAATGCTTAGCATTCGCTGACGATTTAGTAATCATAACCAGAAGTATGGAGGAATTATGCAAAGTGACGAAGAGGCTGGAAGACAAAGCACTGTCAATGAGTTTGCATATTAACGAAGAAAAAACTAAATATATAAAATGGACAGAGGAAGAGCTTGAAAATGAAAGGTTAACAGTAAAGGCAGCCTGCGGCAAAACTTACCAATTTGAAGGGGTAGAAAAGTACACGTATATAGGAACTGTTTTTAAAAGAATAGGCTGATGATGGGTAACCCGTGTGTTTACTCACTGAATCGACTACTATAGAGTAAAATCGTGTCCAGAAAAGCTAAACTAAGGTTGCATAAAACTATTATAAGGCCTCTTGTCATCTATGGCAGTGAAGTATGGACACTAAATAAAGCAGAGCAGAACAAAATCGATATTTGGCAGATAAGATATTCGGTGAGAAGCGGGAGTGCGGTAGATGTGTGCGAAGAACGAGCAAAGAACTGCAATCTCTTTATGGTGAACCTGGTATAGTAGGAACAGTGAAAGCTCAAAGACTGAAATGTTTGGGACATGTCCAAAGGATGCCGGAGACCAGAATACAAAAAAGAGTACTAACAAGCAATATTGGTGGAAAAGGAGGCGAGGGAGACCGAAACCCAGATGGAAAAAGGAAGTGAAAATGGATATTCAGGAGTTAAGAATTACCAATTGGAAGAAGAAGGCAGTAAACAAGAAAAGCTGGCGACAGGTTACCACTCAAGCCATGGGTCTATCAGGCCTACAGTGATGAACTATACTAAGTGACATATAAATCCGAACACCCAGTTTAAATGGTTTTATTTTAATAAAAGTTGGTGAATGTATTTATCTTACTGTAAATAACAAGTGAAAAAATTTTCAGCCTTATCAGTTGGACATTCCGGTTTTTATACTGCTTTTTTTTTAATTCACTAACGCTCTAAAAGTGAATATCTCAGCCGCAGTAAAGAATCAACGTTGGCGGATTTTGGTTCTTGACATCCTTTACGATCGGTTACGATGCCTAGAGTACGGAGACCTGTACGATTTCGTCAACTTAGTGAGTTTGATAGGGGCCGTATAGTGGGACTTCGGGAAGCTGGACCTTCTTTTCGGGCAATTGCACTTAGAGTGCAAAGAAGTGTAGACACTGTGGTTAGGTGTTGTCAGGCATGGCTTCGAGAAGGCCGTACGCAAAGAGCAAGGGGCAGTTGACGCCGCCGTAGAACAACAGACCGTGAAGATTGCCGCCTAAGATTATTGGCCTTAAGGGACCGTTTCTCCACTACCAGGTCAATTGCAAATGAATGGTTTGCAGAACACGGAAGACCTATTGGCATGCGAAGTGTTTACCGACGAACGAGAAGTTTTGGCTTGTTTTCATACCGGCCACACTGGGTCCTCCCTTTAATTGGAGAACACCGACGTAATCGCCTTGAGTGGTGCAGACAACGGTCACTTTGGGATCAGGAATGGAACAGTATTGTCTTCAGTGACGAGTCTCGATTTTGTTTAGGCATGCACGATGGTCGTGCCAAGATTAGCAGGCGACGTGGTGAAAGGAGGAATCCACAGATTTTTGTTGAAAGACATGTTCATCACACTGTTGGAGTTATGGTTTGGGGTGCTATAGCTTATGGTTCCAGGTTACCTTTAATCTTCATTAGAGGTAACATGAACGCGCAGCGTTATATCCACGAAGATCTAGAACCCCATCTTTTACCCTATCTTGACACCCTGGCAGATCCAACTTTCCGACAAGATAATGCCCGACCACATGTTGCAAGAGTCACAATAGACTTCTTTCAACATAATGATGTCACACTGTTACCATGGCTACCAAGATCTCCCGACTTATCCCCAATTGAGCACGCGTGGGATATGATGGGTAGGAGATTGCTCAATTTGCAACGTCCTCCTCAGACTCTAGAAGCACTTCGAGAGGAGTTGGTGGTTGCCTGGAATGAGATACCACAGGAGGACATTGATCACCTGATCAGAAGCATGCCTAGGCGCGTTGGAGAATGCTTAGCACATCAGGGTGCATCCACACATTATTAAAGGTCAAAGGGCTTTAAAGCAGTGCAATCATTTTGAAATTTCTATCATTTACTTATTATGCTTCATTAAGTACTTATACAAAATTTTATTAAAATAAAACCATTTAAACTGGGTGTTCGGATGTATATGTCACTTAGTATATATATACAGGATACTGAAAACAGGACTTTTCCAGACTGAATAGGCTCCGGATTTTCTTCACTGGTTGCTATATGCGAACTGTGCTCTATAGATCCAGGTGATTTGGGGCGCTAAATTACACTATCATCTGGACAAAACCTTTAAGGGTCATGCTACCAAATTATGGGTAGACAATTGAAAAAAGATAGTTACTTGGAACCAACCGTGTATCCTAGCACTAAATTGACAGAATTTGGGAACTACACACCCAACTTTCATAGAAAACAAGATTTTATCTAGATTATATCAATTAAATTCTCGAGAAGCTTAACGATATAAACACTTTTTATAATTAACGTCCCACGACTCTCTTATTTATGAATAGTCGAATGATGTCTGTCACCCTTCACCAGCGCGGCAGTAGGACTGTACTAATTGCCTTGCACAGAGGCAGCCGACGACGAAGGAAGTTATAAAGAGTCATAAAGAGGGATTAGGAATGTGATAGAACTAACACTTGTAAGTTCTTTATTGCGGGTCTAGAGCTGGAGAATTATCAATGGAACATGTGTGCGAGGTTGTAGGAGACTCGTGTTTGAAGTAATCTTATCGGAGCTTAGCGGGGAATAACACGATGTTGAGATAGATGCAAAATTCAAATTTTTTGAAAAAATCCAAGGCGGATGTAGATGAAAAAGGGTAAAGTATTCAACTTTGGCTGGAAAGAAGCGGTTTAAAGTTAGATTTAAATATAAAAAGTGTAAAACACAAAAGACAAACCGCAGGGAGTTGACATTCTATGTCCTGAAGGTAACCTCCGTAATTATGCTGCTGCTGCTCTTCGGAGAGAGAAAAAGGCTTATCTGGAATATATAATATCTGGGAGGAACACTAAAGCAATATGGAGTTCTCTTAGGAGACTTAGTATAATTAAGTCGTCTATAAGTACTCTTCCAGATAGCTTCAATGACGCAGATGAAATAAATTCACATTTCTCAAATATTCCGATCATAACCAAGACACAAAAGCAATTAGAACTACTGAACAAATATCAAAACAATAAGTTTCCGAAGTCATTCTGTATAAAAAAGGTTGCCAAAGAATCTGTTGCGAAGAGTTTCTCATTTATTAAAACTAGTCTCACTCATTATGATCAATTACATTTTCACTTTGCTCTTAGACCATATTACATTTATCATCAATCACACAATATCAACATCCTGTTTCCCTGATGCTTGGAAGCAGGCTATCGTTATACCTATTCCTAAAGTAGCGATTTTCACGTCTGTAACGCAACTTAGACCAGTCTTCTTACTTTCCGCATTTTCGAAACTTTTGGAACGGAAAACGAAAATACAAATATCCCAGTATATTTTCAGTAATGAAATAGTTCCATTAATGCAGTCTGGATTCAGGGAAAACCATAGTACAACAACTGCGCTAGCCGATGTCACTGTGATGTTATAAGAGGCCTTGATCAAGGAAATATCACTTGTTTAGTTCTGCTGGATTACACAAAGCTTCCGATATGATAGACCCTGAAATTCTGCTACTTAAGCTGTTGAACATGGTTTTACTGATGCTGCAGTCAATTTGATAAGCTGCTATTTGCCAAATAGAAATCAAAAGGTCCTAACAGCTTCGAAAATGTCACAGTCAACTGCTATAAAGTTTGGTGTTCCTCAAGGTTCCATATCGGGACCTCTAGTTTTCTCTCTATATATATATCGGATTTTCATCAATATTGGCACAATCCATCACTATGCCGATGATACTCAAATTTATTTTAGTTTTCAACACAAAGATTATGAAATAGCAGAAGCATTGCTCAATGAAGACTTAACAGGGCTAGTAGACGTCTCGTGCCCGCATAACCTAAAAATTAATCCATCTAAATCTTCAATTATGGTTTCCGGGAAATTAACCTTAAAATATATGATTGTCGGCTTCCTATAATGAATGAGTGTAAAAACCTGGGACTCTGGATTGACACAGAACTAAAATACAAAAAACACGTAAATTCGTTATGTAGTGCATCCTACTGCATTTTGAAGCAGTCTTGTCCACATAGGCAAATAATATCTACTGCAGTAAAGCTAAAACTGTATGAAACATTAATTATATCAAAGATCAGTTATTGTAACAGTATATATGGCCCCACTCTATCATATAGTGGACAAAGCAAATTACGCGTATTCAGAATTCGTGCGTCTGATTTTCTTGCGGAATACGAGAGTTTGATCATATTTCTTATGAATTTAGGGAACTTGGTATTCTGCAGATTAAAGCCATGCAAAAATTTCACCTATTGACACTCGCACATAATGTCTTAGCTAACAAACAACCACAATATTTGCATAATAAGTTAACACGATTTAGTGATATAAATCAACTGAATACAAGGAATAGAAATATGTTAGAGACACCCTTACATTCTAAGGCTGTCTACAAAAAATCATTCAGCTACAACGCTATTAAATTAAATAATGATCTGCCTGTTACATTCCAAAACTATACATTAATTAATTTTAAAAAGAGGCTTAAACTAAAAGTACAAGTCGAGGTCTGATGATGAATACAAAATCCTAGAAATATGGACTATTCTTGTAATTGTTCTGTTTTTTTTGTGTTGTTAATTATTTAGTAATTATTGAGAATTATGGATACGTTTTTATTGGTTGAATGTTTTATTATATATTTTTTTTTGTTCTGTCAAAGGTTAAAATGAAAAACGCTAATCTTAGCGACACTTCGCCTTTTTTGTACCTTCACTTAGGTACGAAATAAAGCCCTTTTATTACTATTATATTATTATTAAATGTTTCAATACCACTGGGGTGCGTTTGTAAATCGCTTGGTAATTTATTAAAGTACACAGTAGTGGAATGTAGATTGACAGATGAAATTGTACTCTGGGGTACTCACGCAATGACGCTTTACTACTACTAACTTCTAACCACGTTTTCTGCGACTATTCTTTTATTATAAGGATCGATATGGATACCCGGTAGCCCATTCATCGTCAAACATATATAATAATAACGTAACAAGAATGGCGATGTCTGTTTTTACGTGGATCGCGACCGCACATGCCGCTTGGCGACATCTGTTGTTGACCGTGCCAGTGTCTCGCCTTCTAGATCGACGCGAAGGGACCTCGACTATTCTGGAATGCCGCTATGTGGCTCACCGGAACCTTCTCGAATCAACAATGCGGACTATATAACTCGACGGCCGGGAGAGGGAAGCGGAGTAGACTAGAGCAGAGTGGAGTATAGTTCAGTCAATGGCGCGGCATAAGAATTAGACAGGCATAAATAGTAGTGTACATAAATGTTATAAAGTTAAACAAATAAGTGCATTTCTTTTTGTGGAATTCAGTGTTTTAATTCACACCCAAAAGAGCCCAGAAAAATGCAACAATAATAATGAAGTAGTTTTATTTCAGGCGAAGCTTAGCTACAAGCTATTCTACCACTGAACCCTCGAAAATAACCAGCACTAGAATATTGAAAACAATTTTAACAAAATATTCTTCCAACAAAAATTACGTGTACAATGTACTCAACGGTGTACAAGAAGGAACAACAAAAAACTATAAACTATAAACTGGCGGTTTCAGACTTGAGTATCAAAAAACATTTGTTTAATTTTTTTTTAAATTATTGCAATCAATATGCTTAGCAGTCGATGGTTATGCATTATATAGATTGATAGCATTTATTAAGTAAAAAAGCTTTGTGAAGAGGTATAGTTAAAGTGTCCGTGAATCGATTGTTTCTTTATTGGAGGTACTAATTTATTTTCCAAAAATGAAGCAATCGAAGTACGTAGGAGGTTGTGGACACTGCATAATAAATGAAGCTTATATAATTATATATTATACAACATGAACCAATATGCTCATATTTTCTTAAGTTAAAAATCAATCTACAACATGAATTTTGAATTTTTCGTAAACGCTTAGCTGAAACTGAATCTACAAATGGATAGTATACTAAATCACAATATGTTATTTTTGATATTAAAGATTCAAATAAAATTTGTTTGGACCTAAATTAAGTCTTTCTTTATTTAAGTACAGATGCTGTAAAACATAACAATTTTTAGTTACATGATTTGCATGAGAAATAAAATTATATTCTGCCAATTTTGGGTACTTTTTGATATCCAAATTTATTTGTTTCTTAAACTTCAGTATACAATGAACCATAAGAATGACAAGTGACAACATTCTTATTCCCAAGGTTTTCAGCACGAGAATAAAAGTCAATTTTTGACGTTCCGGAAGGGTTCCATTTTTCTACAGTTACGAACGCTGAAATTATAGTATATATATATACAATGTGAGTAGTCGTCATTGCTATTGCCAACGACCAGTTGGGCACAAAAAAAATTAATTGTTAATTGGGAAATCGGCAAACTTTTTAGGCTTTAGTAAACTCTTTTAACGGTAATCTCGAGCTTTCGGCATTCTCTGTGGAGCCATCTTCAGGAGCTAAAAACACAATTATGATGCTAGCGACCAATACGTACTCGTCGCTGAGGTTGCAGCCAAATGGTGTTTCAAAACGAACGCGTGGATGAAAGCAGTTGTTTCAAATATAAAACCAACCGGACGGACACGTTGGGTTTATTGATAACAGCGCAAACCATCATTAGGTGTTAACACTATATATCAATACACCCGAACACATTAATATATATAACAAGGTACACTCTGTAACAGTTCACGAACGCGACTGTTGTCGAGAAACACAAACTGTAACTGGTTAGCAAAACTAGGTGAAAAATGTGTATTGATATCTCGGCCGATGTTAGCTCGTAGATTACAACCAACTGGTCTTGTTGCAAAGACGAAAGTCTGATTTAGCAAATATGCACTGGAGGGCAAAAGGCCCTTTGTTTTGATGCCAGTCTATCGAGAAATATACAAAAAAGAGTACTCAAAATGCAATCACCGAAAATTCCAAAATAATCGGTGTAGAAACTAAGCAGAACATTCATGAGCGAAAAATAATAAAACCGTGCAAAATTTATTACCAGCTTTGCATGTCGAAAAATTCCTGTAAAAGTATACCGTAATGTACACATATGGGTTTTTATAAATATTGCTACTTTAAAAGCTTTTGAAATACAAATGTACGGTCGGACAGCGTTATGTTTTCAAATTTTAGCAAGCATATTCCATTATTCCACGCAAACATAGAGATTATCCCAATTCCAGGCATCAAACAATAAAATCCATAAAACATTCGAGGGTAAAAATAACTATATACTGTTATGCTCCATCGGGCTTATCGAAAAAGTCTGTAGCTCTATCGCGAATATGTGATGTTGTTATAAACGTTATAAATTATTTACGGAATAAAAATACCCGGAATATTCGGGGTTAGTCATATGTTATTGAAATATATTTGGATATTTCATGCAGTATAAACAGTGAAGAGAAGAAAGTAAAATACAAAAACAACATTCAGTTTAGCCGCTAATAAAAAAATGTGTCAAGTAGGTTGACTGTGCACTTTCCAGGCAACGCCATCAGTTCACAAAGGATTATGCATAAGAGAGAAATAGAGCGGATCAAGTTAGTCCGCAGCTATCCCTTTCCTGACCTACAGATGGTATCCTTCGTTTGGCAAGGTCACCTCTCCCTATACTTGACCGCACGTCAGAAGCCACGCGTCACAGCGGCAGTAATGCCAGGACAATTAGGGACGCATAGCGAAAGCATTGCCATTTCATTTTGCTTTAAGAGCAAATCTGCGAGGCAATATGTCTAAGAAATGTGTAGAATTACCGCAATTATTAACCTCTAAAAAATTATTTTTGAAAATAAACAGCAACCTCTCAAATGTAAAAAAACGATAATTGAGCGATTTCTTTTTTTTTTTTTTCGTTTTTTGTTTTGTAAGCTGCACCGCCACTCAACTGATTTTCAAAAACTACCCCTTGGCATAATAGTGACCTTGAAAATTTAATACTGCAATCGTATATTGAAAGATGTCCACCTGCTTCCCAAGTTTCTCACTGATATTAGCATAATATATATGAATACCAGCGTATTTAAGAAACGTTGCATAACGGCCTTGGTTGAGAACGTATAAGCAACCACCGAGTTCAGGCCAGAGAAGAATCACACGGACCCGATGAGATTCTTGGACGGCAGGTGCGACCTATTTTCAAATCTGAGACGACGAACTGGTTCTTGGTACGACAGGATGGTACGTTAATGAGGAATCAGGCTTTCGCTCATACAGGGCGTCCCAAAAGTATGGGCATACCCAAATATCTCGGAAACTAAAGGTGTTAGAAAAAACTTTCAAAACTTCAGCGCATCTAGTCGTGACCTTGGATGTGACGTTGACATTTACCTCAAAGGTCATTTCGAGGGCAAGTTGATTTCTTCGAATGGGAACCATCATTATTGCAGAAAGGAAATTTTCTTTTCAACAGTATGAGTACGATAGGAGCTTAAATTATATCTAGAGGTTATTTAAAGGCCAATTGTTAGTCTCCCATAGAATGTTGAGAAGCAGCGCATAGCTGAACAAGCAGAATATTAAATAAGAATGTTTAATGCAAAAACTGCAGCTCATTTAACGGCATATCTAATTGTGACCTTCATTCTGACCTTAACTATGACCTTGATTCTAGGTTCAATTGATTTTATGACGTGTCATCCCCAAATTTTAATCCCAGCGCTGAAAACGATGAAACATCTCATGTTCCAAGGTATAAATGACGGAGGTAAAATCACACCTAGAGGTTATTTCAATGTCAAATGACCTCAAACTGTCTCGCCTGCACTAACCGTGCATTAACCTGACAAGCCTTTACTGACCGGAAATAGTCTTACCTCAATATTTTGAGGAACCAATCCAAAATTCCTTTATGCACTTGCAAAGATCATCGGCCGCCTCAGTCTAATCCAGAAATTGACCTTGAA
Organism: Acanthoscelides obtectus; assembly: GCA_963669975.1. Classification (NCBI taxonomy): domain Eukaryota; kingdom Metazoa; phylum Arthropoda; class Insecta; order Coleoptera; family Chrysomelidae; genus Acanthoscelides; species Acanthoscelides obtectus. The sequence continues at coordinate 76,258,768 of CAVLJG010000009.1, forward strand.
ATGACCGCCTGGTGTAATCCGACCTCTGTTAATTAAGCCCCTAAACATGAAGTTTATCTACAATCAGCACTAGGATCAAACTTGAGGGTTATATGGGAAAAAATCATTTTGACCTTGAATTGACCTCTTAAGTTATAGACAAGTTCAGAATGAAGTTTACCACCGCATGTGCCATTCAGTGTGCTGCAGTTTTCGAATTAAAAGTTTTTATGTTCAAGATCTATTGTTACTCTCTCACAGAATGTTTGGAAGCAGCGCTTAGCTGAAGAAACAAAATATTAAAAAAACTGCAGGAGATTTGATGGCATATCTAATGGTGACCTCCATTCTGACCTTGGCTATGATATTCAAAGTCAATTCAAAGTCAACTTGATATTTTGAAGTCGAAGGAAAATCTCATGTTCAAAAGTTCTACTTTAATATTTTTCTTTTTCCGCTATTTGACAACAATCCAAAAAAGAGCAACAGTTGGCCTTCAAATAAGCAGTAGTAGTAATTTTAGTCCATATAACATTTATACCATTAAAAAGGCGTTATTTTTCTGCAAAAAGATGGAGGTTCCTTAGGAAAATTCAGCTTGCCCTTGGAATCACCTTCAAGGTGGATATCAACGTCAAATCAAGGTCTTAGCTAAATGCGCCATTGGTTTTCCTAACACTCTGTGCTAATTGTTTTTTCTAGTACCCTTAGTTCCCAATTTATTTGGGTGTGTATAAAGATCACATGATAAATTTCAGGAGTTACAATATACAGTTACGGATTGCTTAACTAGATCTTTGTAACCCAATTTACTAACAAATAATACTTATGGTCTTACAAGTTATACTTACCAGACATGAAAGTTAATCAGCGGATGAAAGAAAATGGAGAAAAAAGGCAGTGCCTGGTCCATTTAGGGGGTCTCTACAACAAGATGGTACAACTACTACTTCATGTATACTTACATAACATAACGATATCTGACCTCAACTGTCCAAAAAGTACTACCAAGCCATATCGCTGGATGTGTGATGGCAGCGCCACCTAGCGGGATATCCTACAGCAATACTTATGCAAGCATATCAAGATATGTGCCTTATTAGAATAAACGGATATCGACGAGAATTACAAGTATTTAGTCAACTTAAAGCTAGGAACAATTTTAATTTGGAACTGTCAATTCTCATTTGATCTTACAAATTATAACAGCGAAACACTTGCTCTACTGCTTCAGTAGACCACGTTTTTATTTACCGCCTCCAGAGTAGCAAAATCTTAATATATGTAACAATTTTCACGTTCAGCTAAAAAACTGGCGTGCATGTGTTAAATCATTAGTAGTGATAAAACTAAAGCTTTGCTGGCATGTGTTGTTAATTGCTTTCCTTAAGTACTCTTATCTATGCCATTTAGACCATTAGCGTCATCGTTTTAGACCTCCTGTATTCGTCACCATCCAGCGGTCATGTGTATCAACAGGACTGGATTCAAAATAAAAACGTTCGTGCTTAAAAAATGAAATGGGGTAAACTGATCAATATAAAGCTATTTTTATACCCATCTGGGTAGTAACCCGGTATGTCCGACATCATAATGACAGTTCCAAACCAAATCACACAGCCGACTTGTCAGGAACCACTATTTGAAAACCATGCTACCAGCTTTGACATACTGAATATTGTGCAAAGATTATTATAGAGCCCTATTTTCTATGCCTGCCAAGAAAAGATCTCATCTGCGCTCACACAGAAAGGAGGTCATAAGAAGCTTCCGGTAGCTCATACGGAGGGATTAGACTCAAAAGCTAACAACGACATGGCGAGACGAGGGAAAAATAAAACAGAACACACCATTTTACAAATTTTATTACGCAAAGGCATTTCCATTAAACTTTTGAAGGGAACCTAGAAACTATATATACAATGCGATAAGAAGAAAAAACTTCCAGGCCTTTGAGATCGGTGGAAGTTATAGGCTGCGGATCAGGGCTGGATGTACAGACATGTCCATGGATGGACGTAAGGCTGAGACTGGAGTAGCCTAGGTTTGTAGATCTTAAACAGGACATACTTAAAGATCCAAAAACCGGATCTCAGAGGCTGTCAGGTCTAAGGTAGCCAAAGGCTGAAGGCGATCCAAAAATAAAATATATTATCAGAAAAGTGTCAGTCGTACTTGAAGAAGGTCATGTTGGGGTAAATCGTCCTACAATAGAGAGAAATTTTAAACATATACAGAATGATTGGGCCAAAGCAACAATTACTAAAAAACAAATTGGCTCATATCTAAGGATCTTCTGAAAAGTAAGGTCCAAAAAGTAGGAGGTTCAACAATAGGATCCAAAAATAAGAGTGACCAAGGCTTCATTTTGCATAACTAGGCACACACATAACTACATTAAACACATTGTGCTGTTTTCAATTTACGTTATTCAAAGAAGAACCAATAAATGCGTGTTATACCTGCATGGTGGTTGGAACGGGAGAAGCACGATTCTGTACGGCAGAGTTACTACGTGAGAAACCTATATAATGTCAAAACAATAAAATTTCAGCTTGCTGACTAAATAGCTGCTAATGTTCAAATATACTAAGTGACATATAAATCCGAACACCCAGTTTTAATGGTTTTATTTTAATAAAATTTTGTATAAGTTCTTAATGAAGCATTATAAGTAAATGATAAAAATTTCAAAATGATTGCACTGGTTTAAAGCCCTTTGACCTTTAATAATGTGCGGATGCACCCTGATGTGCTACGCATTCTCCAACGCGCCTAGGCATGCTTCTGATCAGGTGGTCAATGTCCTCCTGTTGTGTCTCATTCCAGGCAACCACCAACTCCTCTCGAAGTGCTTCTAGAGTCTGAGGAGGACGTTTCAAATTGAGCAATCTCCTACCCATCATATCCCACACGTGCTCAATTGGGGATAAGTCGGGTGATCTTGGCGGCCATGGTAACAATGTGACATCACTATGTTGAAAGAAGTCTATTGTGACTCTTGCAACATGTGGTCGGGCATTACCTTGTTGGAAAGTTGGATCTGCCAGGGTGTCAAGATAGGGTAAAAGATGGGGTTCTAGAGCTTCGTGGATATAACGCTGCGCGTTCATGTTACCTCTGATGAAGAGTAAAGGTGACCTGGAACCATAAGCTATAGCACCCCAAACCATAACTCCAACAGTGTGATGAACATGTCTTTCAACAAAAAACTGTGGATTCCTCCTTTCACCACGTCGCCTCCTAACGCTGGCACGACCATCGTGCATGCCTAAACAAAATCGAGACTCGTCACTAAAGACAATACTGTTCCATTCCTGATCCCAGAGTGACCGTTGTCTGCACCACTCAAGGAGATTACGTCGGTGTTCTCGAGTTAAAGGGAGGACCCAGTGTGGCCGGTATGAAAACAAGCCAAAACTTCTCATTCGTCGGTAAACACTTCGCATGACAATCGGTCTTCCGTGTTCTGCAAACCATTCATTTGCAATGGACCTGGTAGTGGAGAAACGGTCCCTTAAGGCCAATAATCTTAGGCGGCGATCTTCACGGTCTGTTGTTCTACGGCGGCGTCCAGTGCCCCTTGCTCTTTGCGTACGGCCTTCTCGAAGCCATGCCCGACAACACCTAACCACAGTGTCTACACTTCTTTGCACTCTAACTGCAATTGCCCGAAAAGAAAGTCCAGCTTCCCGAAGTCCCACTATACGGCCCCTATCAAACTCACTAAGTTGACGAAATCGTACAGGTCTCCGTACTCTCGGCATCGTAACCGATCGTAAAGGATGTCAAGAACCAAAATCCGCCAACGTTGATTCTTTACTGCGGCTGAAATATTCATTTTTAGAGCGTTAGTGAATTGAAAAAAAGCAGTATAAAAACCGGAATGTCTAACTGATAAGGCTGAAAATTTTTTCACTTGTTATTTACAGTAAGATAAATACATTCACCAACTTTTATTAAAATAAAACCATTTAAACAGGGTGTTCGGATTTATATGTCACTTAGTATAGTTCATTGCACGATTGGGGATGCAGTGAACGATGACTAGTTCCTAGTTGATATTGGCTTTCTTTCTGTCTCCAATGCCTAGACCTGTATGGTAGTGATAATTGCTAAAAAGCATCAAACGTTATATAGTTGGCTGTGGTCACAGGGAGAGAAAATAGACAAATTCTATCCAGCCTGAGGGACAGATCCATCTCTGTAGGGCCAACCCTGTTATCTATTTATACCACTAACAGATAGTGTAACAGCTGGGCGGCTGTCAGAGATTGTTTAATTGATGACGTTTCGGAAGAAGTTCCGAAGTGCTTAGCGCGCAATATCCGCAGCGGGGCGATGCTGCCAACTGCAGTGAAAGCTTCAAAATGGGGCGATTACAGCCAATCTGAATAGATGTGTCGTTAGGGCCAAAGAACGTTCGACTTAATGCTGAAACTAAGGAATTGATGGTTGAATCAGTGATGGAGAAAGACTCCGCTGTTACGTAGAATTTACTTGGTGAATCTGCTCTGTCTTTCTTTTTTTGTCGATCGAAGTAATACTATTGACGCACAATAAACCATTAATTATTGTTAGACGCATCGGAAAGTATCGGCTTCCATCGAAAAAAATTACTTATCGAACAGAAAGTTTTTCAGTAACGAGATGTTTATCAAATTTGGCATTCCACAGGAAACCGTTTTAGGTCCACTGCTTTTTGATACATACTTAAATCATGTGTGTGTGGGCACAATGGTAAGGTTCACAGGTGATACCGTAGTTCTTCATGAAGGTGATGATTGGTCTCATTTAAAATGCATAGTTGAAAATGATTTTGTCAAGATTGTCCAGAAAATTCAGCATTATTAATAAACACATTTCTTACCATCTTCTTTCTATTCTATATATCAGCCTAATTACAGGAACATCGTTATGTTAAATATACTAAGTGACATATAAATCCGAACACCCAGTTTAAATGGTTTTATTTTAATAAAAGTTGGTGAATGTATTTATCTTACTGTAAATAACAAGTGAAAAAATTTTCAGCCTCATCAGTTGGACATTCCGGTTTTTATACTGCTTTTTTTTAATTCACTAACGCTCTAAAAATGAATATTTCAGCCGCAGTAAAGAATCAACGTTGGCGGATTTTGGTTCTTGACACCCTTTACGATCGGTTACGATGCCTAGAGTACGGAGACCTGTACGATTTCGTCAACTTAGTGAGTTTGATAGGGGCCGTATAGTGGGACTTCGGGAAGCTGGACTTTCTTTTCGGGCAATTGCAGTTAGAGTGCAAAGAAGTGTAGACACTGTGGTTAGGTGTTGTCAGGCATGGCTTCGTGAAGGCCGTACGCAAAGAGCAAGGGGCACTGGACGCCGCCGTAGAACAACAGACCGTGAAGACCGCCGCCTAAGATTATTGGCCTTAAGGGACTGTTTCTCCACTACCAGGTCCATTGCAAATGAATGGTTTGCAGAACACGGAAGACCTATTGGCATGCGAAGTGTTTACCGACGAATGAGAAGTTTTGGCTTGTTTTCATACCGGCCACACTGGGTCCTCCCTTCAACTCGAGAACACCGACGTAATCGCCTTGAGTGGTGCAGACAACGGTCACTCTGGGATCAGGAATGGAACAGTATTGTCTTTAGTGACGAGTCTCGATTTTGTTTAGGCATGCACGATGGTCGTGCCAGTGTTAGAAGGCGACGTGGTGAATGGAGGAATCGACAGTTTTTTGTTGAAAGGCATGTTCATCACATTGTTGGAGTTATGGTTTGGGGTGCTATAGCTTATGGTTCCAGGTTTACCCGTAGATATAGCCCTTTGGGATTAATTTCAAAAAAAAAATTATTTCTCTGGCAATACCAGACGTACTCAAATTTGTTTCACATTTAATTACTTATTCTGTATATATTATTTTTTTTAGGGGTAAATAAATATTATTATTATTATGAGGTCAACTTATGTACACAGCAGTTGTACAAATTCACATAATATGTGACAATATCATTGTGTAAATAAATAAAAGTCTGAACGTTGGAGGCTTTGTCTTCGAAAAACTCAGCAGTGGCTGTCTAATATCAATAATTGCTTTACATTTTGAACATTTATTTACGCATTGTTTTAAGACTACGGTCTCAACCTACCTGACCGAGGCAACATTTTCCACATAGACACTAAGAAAGAGAATCTTTGACTAAAGATGCATATAAAATCCGCAAACAACAAAGGAAGGGGCAAGGCTTATAATCGGAGAAATAAAAAATGCCCCGTTTTGCTTGTCCCATATTCGTCGGGGGTAACGAAGGAGACCGTATTTATGATTTACAGTGGAAGTTCGGGCCTTACTGGAGAGGCACATATGGCTGTGAAGGAAGTGATTTAAATCCGTGGGGCATATGATACATCGCATCGCCGTTCAGGAACGAGAGAGTTGTCATGGTATAGCAATCCAGGGCTGTTTTTACGGTTACGTCGATTCACTGCCGACCATTTGTGCTAACAGATGTGTTTGAGGGCATCAGGGGTTCCTGTAGGCTGAAGGCAAGGATGTTATCATTGACGTCAGGACATCCATAAAGTTTTATTTCGACTTCTGGAGTTCTGGTAAAGGGTGGCTAAGGTGTAATTGACTAGTTCCCTTGTTTTATCTATATATCTATCTATCTACTGATTGATAAATCTGGTGACATATCTAATACCAGCAACCATAGATCAATAACATTAATATCTAATTTGGCAAAGATAGTTGAAAAAATCATAAAGGCTAGGCTCATTAGCTTTTTCAACAAAACTAAGCTTATACATGAAAATCAATTTGGATTTCAAAAAAATAATCCTACTCTAGGCGCGGTTTCCTTGTTGACTTGAAAAATTCATAAATTATTAAAAAAAAGTAAGTATACACTATGCATATTCCTCGACCTAGCAAAAGCGTTCGATACGGTGGATCACTCGCTACTATTATAAACTTTATACTCTGCAGGAATTAGAGGAAACGCTCAAAACCTCATGAGAAGTTACCTGTTTTACAGAAAGCAATATGTTCAAATAAATGATTCCATATCTTTAGAAAATACTGTGACTTCTGGTATACCGCAAAGGACAGTTTTAGGCCCGTTAGTTTTTACTGTGTATATCAATAGCCTACTTAGCCTGAAGTCGCAAGGCACAATAATATGTTTTGCAGACGACACAGCGATACTTTATTCCAATAATAATTCTGAGAGACTGTTGAAAATGACATTATTTTAATTTCAGATTGATTTTGACACAAACATCTAACGGTCAATTTTCAGTAAACCAAGTATATGCCGTTCACAAACCTTAAAAATAAATTACCTCTTTACAAATTAGGTGTGACAATACAAGTACATTAATACATTCAGCTGATAAAACAAACTATTTAGGTGTTGATTTGGATCCTCATTTAAAGTGGAATTTCCATGTTGATCATACCGTAACTAATTTAAGACGATTATTATTTAAATTCAAGTGCCTCACTAAACGTCTAGACCATGAAACAATGAAGACGTTATATCATGCACTTATTGAATGTCGCCTAAATTATGCCATACTAGCTTGGGGTGGTGTTCTCACCAACCAAATTAAAAAGCGACAAATAATCTAAAAACAATTTTAAAAATTATTTTTAAACAGCCAATTCTATATCCGCCTGATATGTTATATACCGAAGCGAGACTACTCGATCTCAGACAACTCTTTTTTCACAATGCTTTGATCAATTTATTCAAAAATAAAACATACCTCATTTCATTGGACCACAAATATGAAACAAGAAGTAAAGTCGAGGATATTAATAGAACACCATTTACAACAATAAATGTAGGTTAAAGATGCTTCAGTTACCTCTCCACTAGATCTTATAACTTTTTACCAAGCCATATAAAATCCATTTCAAATAAAAATGGATTCAAAATAGAAATAAAAAAATCTTGTCAAATAATAGTCGACATGAAATATAAAAGCTCACTTAAATAAAAATAAATTGGTATATAAATATAATATTATTACACTTACCCGTATGGTTATGTTGTGTTTAAATTTATGTACCGGCTGTATTTAACTGTTTTAAGCAAAAACTGTTATGAAAAATATTTTCCCACGCACAAGAATTAAATTCTTCTGTGGGACTATTTCAATTTATTTGCGTACGTATGCATATTTATTTTCAATAAACTGATACTTTATACGTGAATAAACATATTATTATTATTATTATTATCTATTTATACATATATCTATCTATTTATTTATTTATTCATTTATTTATACATAGTTGTCCAGCATACTAATCCATGACAGGCCAATATAATGATAATTCAACTAGTAGTGTGCATAAAAGAACCACATAAAACGGACATAAAAAATAGCTATTGTAATAGTCCCTGAAGTTTAACAAGATTTTAATGATACGATCAAAATTAATGTCAAAACTGTCTGCTATGGAATTATAATTATTGCATATACATATAGCGGAGAATAAATTAAACTTTGGTATGGGAGGTACTCTAGGCTGAAACGTCGCAGCAGAATAAACTAAGTGACCTTCCTTTCTGGATATGCGCCATCTATCTTATAACTACGCTATTTAAGAAGATATTTATATGATATCCTTAGAAGGGTCCTATATCAGAGAAGGGTACTTAAATTTTGTTCGCTCCAGCGAAATTAAAAGGTTTTTGGTACTGCTCCGTTGGAAAAAGATCGGTATTATGAAACCTGGAGTTCGTGTCGCTCCGGGAGTGACATGTTCCACACGGAGAAAAAAGTCCACACTGCAGGAAAATGATACGCAAGATCTTTATTCTCCGTTGTTCTCTCCATAACCGTATTATTTATGGATGGTTTAAGGGCAAATGTACCGGGAAGTCTATGATGCACGAAATATGTCTAAAGGAAGCATAGAATTACCAGGTCTAGGAACCAGTACACTGCTAATGAAAATAATCAACATGTACTCTTCGCTAGATCTACAACCTCCAGCATCCAATGCTTAACACCTGCAAAGATTTTTCTAAGAATGGGTAGGATCCTCTAAATCACCAAAAAACGATGTTTGAGCGATTTTTTTTTTGTGTTGCCTGTAGACTCCCTGCCACTAGACTAAAATCAACAAGGCCTCTTTATCCATGACATAGATGTAATCTTATGTGGAAATTTCTTCAAAATCCGAGAGGTACTTCCCTAGTTATAGAAAGGCCAAGGATTATCGAACAGATAGACAGGTCAAAGAAAATGAGTGACATGGTGTTTTGTGATGTACACATGTCATATAACATTCTAAAAACAAAATATTTCATTTTCGAAATTCTTCAGTTACCAATTTTACCAGCAGGCGTGGAAGGTGGAAATTGTTCGAAAAAATGCTTACGCAAATTTGGGCCTAACAACATGCGAATTCGTTAAAAGGAGTGCTTTTGAATATGATTATGCAGAAAATCCAAGTCAAAATATTGTTGTTATCAGGCGCGAAGGTACTATGTGGACTAATTGAAATTTTGCATGCTATTTCGCGCTTACAATACTTCCTTGGAATGACCTAACTTTAAGGACACCCTGTATAGTATCAAATTGAGTACAGCCTTTTAGGGCTACAGCGCACCAAATGAGTCAACAAAGCATTAATAAAGAAACAACGCTTGGTCAAAACCTAAAAGTCTGTATCATAAAATAGGGAGACACCGCCTCGAGAGGCGTTTCCAATGGATCCAGTCACATCACTATTTTGTGTTTTATATGAATGCGAATATTCCTGGATAGCCTGCGTTATATCCTATCGCTTCAAGAGCACTTTGATCTTGCATAAGCCCGTGTTAGCATGTCATGTGTACAAAACAGCGCCGAATATTCTCACAAATTCCCTTTCTTGTTCAATTTTTCCCGTAGCTCAGCGCCGGCTGGCCGGCAAGCCAAATTGCCTTATTTCCCGGCAGGAAATAATGGAATTTTAATCTCTTATTTACTGTTTCCATATTCGCCGACCGGTCGTCGACCAGCCAAAAAATCCATTTCAATTTTCCGACGGCTTCGCCCAGCTTAATGCCTTTTTTCGCTCTCACACCAAAAAGACCGCCGAAAAGCTGCAATGGACCAGATAGTATCTGCCGTTAATTAAGTTATCTGCCAGCTTTCTGCTACGTTTCCATTCACGGGTGACACTGCGTGATACGATTTCGATACACGAAAAACTATTTGCAATTGTAGCTTTTCCTTAGTTATACTATGTGGCAAGTGGATGTCTTTCGTTTCTAGACCTTCATTCTCTAGCCGAATTATCCCATATACAGGATGTTCCAGAAGTCGACGTCCAGCCGAAAACAGGTAGTAGTATTTATGAGAGAAATAGAAAAAGATCGTGTATGGTCAGGTGGTGCAAAAAACAAGGCAATTTTTAAATCTTTTAATTTTTTGTCAACAAAAAAACAGACTTTAAGGCTTTGTTATATTTCCCTGTATATAGAAAGCCATGCAGTATACCTCACGTTAAAACAAGTTCATAATATTCATAATGAAGGGCGTTTTTGTTAAAAAACCGTGTCTCGTTTTTAACCACTATTTAGGCTAAAAATGAGACAGTGAGAGGTTAAAAACAAGACACTGTATTTTCTGGCCTTTTAGTCTTTTTACATCAGTGTGGCAAAATATGAGACCCTGGGGAATCAAAACGAGACACATTGCAAGGGTTTTAAAGCGTTGAGTAAGTCAAATAACATAGGTTTTAAATTGTGACAACGTTCTTAAAGAAAACATAATTAAATACAAAACTATGTTTATTAAACTAAAAAGAAAACAAATCCAAAAACAAGTTAAATACAATATACCTAATTCAAAAAATGGGTAAAACAAGATTTTCAATAGGATTTTAAGAGCTAAAGTAGAAAACTTATTATTCTAACGTATTTTGTACTACATATTATTGAACGACGTATTTTTTAAATCGGAAACCAATATTGCTGAGAGATACGACAGGACTTACTTTCTATTTCTGGCTGGGGAAGTTCCATTTCTATGTCACTTTTGTCGATGAAGTACTTTTCCTCAAAGGCCGGAAAATAAATTTAAATCCTTTGCGCCTCGGATATTTCACTTCTACATCGCTCTCAAAAACTTTGAGACTTAGTCTATTGCGCTTACAAAAATGTTTAAACCAATCTTTCCCGGGCTTTCCTTCCTTAAACTGGGTAGTAAGGTGGTTTTCTTGTACATAGGTTTGAACTATTGCTTGTATCTCTGGTTTAGTGAGAGCAAACCCCCATTTTGCCATAATTTTTATCTTACCATATAAGAATACTTCCATTTCTTTGGTTAGAGAAGTTTTTCTTCCCTGTTTACCAACTGAACGAGTACGTCTTCTCGAAAGGGCAGATTTGTCAATTTTAAACTGTTTAGCTGCATTTCTAACAGATAAAGTGCCATTATCTATTAGTTTTAGGGCCATGTTCTTTTTGTCATAGGGGCGCTTTTTGGGAACGTAAACCTTCGGCGTTATTATCAAAGGTATAAAAGCTGTCTGGTTTGTACCTGGCAGGTGTCTTGTTTTTAAACTTTGTGGTGTCTCGTTGTTGCACCTGTTATTCACGACGTGCTTGCCAACAAATAAAAATAGACTAAATTCGATATGGAATATTATAGCCGCATTTGTTATTTTGAAAACGCGATACTACGATCACGGCGGCGCAACAGGAAAAGTTTGTAAATACAATTTAAAGGATTTTTTAAGCAAAATGCACAATCAGATGCGATAGTTTTTTTCTCGATGTTTGTGTCTACATTTATTTATTATTCATTACATATTTCGATTGTATATATGTGGAAGTAATTTGTAACGTATTTTTTACAATGTTATTGTTTTTTTGCATTGGGAAAAATTGAATGTCTTGTTTTTGACCAAAATTTCAGCTGTCTCATTTATGCACCACTTGACCCTACATTTCAAATGTCGGAAAAATCGGAAAACCTACACTCTGTGAGGATCTTTTATCAGGTACCCAAATAAGTTCATGCGGTTGCTGTATATCGCACAATGCCATGGATGTTGTTGATAGATAGCGATTGTTTGTTAACTGTTGTCACTTTAGTATGAATCCTTCTTTTCTCACGCACAAAAACAGTTGCTGAAAATTCTTACATACCTAGATTTAATTATTGAAAATGGCGACGAATAAAACAGGAATCCAAAGATGTTTACTGTATGAGTACAAACTTGGTACAAAAGCTGTAGCGGCGGCCCGAAAAATATGTACCGCATTCGGAGATGATGACGTTAGTGATCGAACATGAACTGACAAATGATAAAAAAATTAGAGAGATGGTCTAATAGATGCAGTCCGCCAATTTTCTTACTCCAAATCCAGGGAGTTCTACAATACCGGCATACAAAAATTGGTTCCATGTTGGCAAAAGGTCATTGAATGGGCTGGCAAGTACTTCGACGAATAAATAGTGTCTTATTGTTTCTCAATAAAAATTTATATGTTTCTACTAAACACCGCACGAACTTATTTGGTTACCTGATAGTTTCCATTACTACGATTTTTTCTTAGACGGACAGTGTCATTCTACGCAGTGATCGCAAGACACTTTTATTAACGGGAACTAAAAGAGCATCACAGGGTGTGAATTTTTCCGATGTTTCCGATTATCTTTAGTCTATAATTTGAATCGACTTAGATTTGTTGATATTTTTCTGTTAATTGACAAGGCCTATTCCCCGTTTCTGGCTTGAGTTCGACTTCTGGGAGATCCCATTTATTTTTTAATTTATATTTTTGTTGTATGATGAATGCTTTATAAAACAAACATATGCTGTACTTATTTTCATTCACTTTGAAAACGAAGAGGCATTGTTTGACTATTTCCAAGGAGATATTTGATATCCATTGTCCCCACACCCCACGCCTCAAGGTATTAATCTGAAACTTACTTTAGCCATTGTAAGCAAATATCATGGTTGCATGAACCTGTAGCCTTTAATTTCTCGTAAACTGTTGACTCTACAACAATTTTTATGAAAGAAAAGTGATGAAGAACTGAATTCCCTACAGAATGGTTTCTATAACTTTTTTTACATCGTCATCATTCAACCTATTATCAGGTAGCAAGGATCCAGCGGTTTCACCAGTAAAAGGCTGTTAACCTTGCCTAGCACATTTGATGTACGTTGAATGCAAAATAAGTACTTTCAGAAAATGCAGACAAACATAACTGTAATACACTTATGGAAGCCTTATTGCTCCCTTAAGCATTTTGCCTTTATACGAACGGTGTCCAGAATGGTGGAAGCTATAGTTTTTAAACTTCTAATACATTTTGATAGGTCTGTATAATAACTTTGTACGTTATCTAGTATATTTTGCATTTCTTTATTTTTTCAAAAAAATGCCTGTTCTAACTTATCCTGTACCTGTTCTGGTCTCTTGGACTAAAATTCTAACTTACTTAAGGATCCCCCACACCGACGCGGTAAGGCGATAGCGATAATCGCAACGCTGTCCGTGCGGTGCTCAGTTTTCAGAGCGGTAAATAATACCGATTACACCAGCGCGGTGGGGTGGCACGCCGTTTATCGCCTTTACAGCGTTTCATTTCAGAAACGCTGCTGACGCGGTTCGTATCGCATATCGCCACCTTTCACGACGTCCACAACGGATAAATTACTTGAACAAGTTGAGAAGTACCCAATACTGTACGATTTAGGTCTCGAAGACTATTAAATTTGCAGGGAAAAGGATATAGTCTGGGATCTCATTAAACTTGAAATGTCATCAAAACAATCGGAAGCATACGTGAAAACGTTGTGGATCTCTAGGTTATTCGATTATTAAACTATGATATTCTTCATATACCTTTCTTAGTTTATTGATATCATATATCCAATTCTTCTTTTTCCTTAAACACAATTATTAATTATTAGCTGTGTCCCAACCTGTCGTAGAATGATCCAATGATCCACATGAAGCTCATTTAACGTTAGCACTTAGTACATGTGTATTATCACTTCATAGCTATGCGAAAAAATTGGTAGATTAGGCAACATTGGCTATCCTGTCAATTTCGAGGCACAAAACGATTTCGAATCCGTTCCAACACCTCTTACAGTCCAGAAACGGTCCTAGCACACGACAGGCTGCGCATGCGTGCAACAGGGTACTTTACGATAATCGAACGGTTCTGGTACGATACTAGCACTCAAGGTGCACTCAAAGCTATTATTAACTAATGATTATCATCAAAATACTTCTTTCTCGCCTTTTATCTTCTGCTAAGGCAAACAGTCTTCATTAGAAGATATATTGACTAAGAAATCAAAAAACGTTTGAGAATATCGTGCAGATAAGAAAACTGTCGTACCGCGGTGGTGTGGACGTGCAGCTTTCGCGCTGAACGCTGTATCGCGTCTGTGTGGGGGAACCTTTATTTAACGACACCATCAAAAAATTTACTGACGTCAAAGTTGTATTAAGTAATTAGTCCTGGAAAAACTGAATTGAATTGAAAGGCTTCCAATACACTAAACAGTCTTTATTCAGTATAAATAAATTCAACTAAACAAAATTCCAAACATCAACTTAGAAAGCGTAGTTGGCGTATCCAGAAGCGTAGCTGATGTGCGACACAGCTGGGGCGGCAGAGTAGGCGACTCCCAGGAGGGGACCATGGGCTACAGCTGCTGGGGCAGCATACGCAGCATGGGCGGCAATCGCAGGGGCAGCATAAGTGGCGTGGGCGGCGATTGCAGGGGCAGCATAAGTGGTGTGGGCGGCGATTGCTGGAGCAGCATAAGTGGCGTGGGTGGCGATCGCAGGGGCAGCGTATGTGGCGTGGGCGGCGACTGCAGGGGCAGCGTACGTGGCCAAAGCAGGGGCGGCGAACCTGACACCGGGGTTGGACACCCTAACGTCGGACTTGGACACGCTGGAGTAAGGTGTGTCGACGGTCTTGGAGTAGGTGGAGATCTGTCCAAGGTTGCCGAAGCTGCGGTAGATGTTGGAGGACTGTGACGTCAGTGCGCCGGGGGTGGCCACAGAGTAGGCTGTGGGTTGAGAGGAGTACAGGAAGCCGGCATTGGCGTAGGCGAGGGTGGCCAAGAGGACTACGAGCTGAAAGAAAGTGCGTATATTATTTTTTACGAAACATCAGACACTGATAGTGTGTGAATATACATGATGGACTCAAAGTTGGGTCTCTCCTCTACAGAACGTATAGATAAGGCAACAGTAAGTATGTTCTTTTTAAGCTAACCGAGATATTAGGTTCCAAAAAGCTATAGATGAGCCAGTATGACCTTGTCTCCTTCCCCTCCCACAATCTCCTTCTACAATGTATGATGTTGTCCTAAGACTATACGAGTCAGTATCTCCTTTGAAAAACAGAAATTGACACATCCGTAGAGCAGTAACGTAGACATCGGTTTGATATGAGCATATTTAACATCCTATTGATACTCCGCGAGTGTCTTCCCATCAGAGCTGCATATGTTTGTTTATAGTGTGCAATAGCCGTCTGGTAGAATACAGCTGAAGACCTAGGCAGCCCCAATTGTTACAAAGGTGAACAAGCTCGTGTTTTTCAATCGAACAGTGACAACTTCTGGCAGCGTTTACAATCAAAACACGTGGCGGGGCAGTACTTGAAATTCCTTACCAAAATGAGTTTCTTTTTTACGTTTTCGATGTTGTTTCGCTCTCTGAAAGGAGAGTCTTATCTTTTAGGATGCCCTGTATATTACTTGTGAATCAATTTTATACATATCCTTTACAGTTTGACAGCTGGCTCAAAAACTAGTGATTCTATTCTATTCTACTTTGAATTAGATATAACTACAACAATTTTTGCTGACATTTCAAAGGATTGTTTTGATTGCCATGTCACTACATTTCCTTGAGTCATTTTTGATGTTGTGCCTTCCTATAGTTTTTATGTCACTACAATATATGAGGTGTTTCAATAGTAGAATGGAAAATCTATAGGGGCAATTCTTCGGTTCGTTTTTAAGTAAAACTTTATATAAACGTCACATTTCTAGATACCGGGTGACATTGTCTTGGATTTGAGCAAAATAGTTTCAAAGAAAAATATAGTACGCCGTTGATTTCTGTTGTGGCAAAACTTGTTTCTATAATTCTCATTCACTACTGCGTGTAAGATCAAAGCCTATAAACAGACTCTTCGACCACAGTCAAATACTAAAATAAAAAGAGCAATGTACATGCAAATGTTATTCAAATGGAAAAGTTTCATTGTTGGGGCCAACTTGAAATGTGAACTAATTTTAGCTGTTATTTATCTGATCCTTAGGTTATTTGACTTTCTTTGTACCCGCAAAAAATAAGAAATATGTAGAAAAAAGGAAATAAGAAGCAACTATAGTAGCGATATGATGTTTCTCATATTTTTTAACAAAGCCCGGTCACTGCAAAGAAAATAAAGAGACCAAATTTTCAAAAAGCAGTATCGCACCGTATTTTTCTTCAAAACTAATAGGGTCAAATCCCACTCGAACAGCACGAAATGAAACAAAAAGATTGTCGTACTTCAAAACATGCTTTTCGATGCATAAATGCCGCATACCAAGTCATGGTATCATGAGAATTATAAAAAAAAGATAACTTCGTGAAACATCCATTACCCTGTAACTCATATTTATGGGAGTTAAAACATACTTTCGAATGAAGTTTTTTTTTCTTAAAATGAATCCTAGACTCGCATTTCTTAAGCGCTTATATTTTATATTTATACTTTACATTTATAATAGGAAGTAGTGAGTACCATTCCACAAATGATATGAGGTAACTTGATTTTGTAGATAGTGTTAAGTATTCAGATATTATAATATATCAGCAACTAACTTTCAACAAACATGTAGACTATATGTGTCGAAAATTAGGCAAAAAGATAGGGTATTTTCGCAGAATTTGTGAGAATCTAAGTCCCTGCTGCAAAACGGTAGTCTACAATACAATAATTTTTCCTCATTTTACTTATTGTGACTCACTTTTGATTACATGTACAAATGAGCAAAAGGAAGGATTGCAAATTCTATTAAATAAACGTATGCGGATTTTGTTAAATTGTAGCAGGTATACCCATATACAGGATAGGCTAAAGGCATTAAATTTTTTAAACATACACCAAATTATTCAAGAGGCAAATTTAATTCTTTTATATAAAATTATCAGTAATCAGGATCTACCTTATCTTGAACAGTTTCTACAGAAAATATGAGAAATGCAAGGTTACGACATTAGACGAAACGAAAATTTGCATATACAAAGATTTAGATTTAAAGGTTTAGAAAATTCAATGTTTGTTGAAGGTCTAAAAAAGTACAACGATCCGCCTATTAATGTAAAAACTTTAGTAACTTTTCAAAAAGAGACTTCGGAGAGACTGTTTTGGTTTGATGTGACCTTTTTGTAAATTTAACATATTTTTGTAAATAATATTTATTATTGTTTGAAGTAGCTTAAAACTAAATAAATCCTTTCTATTCTGTTCATAATTGAACTACAAAATGGCGGTTTGCATAAGTTTAGTAATGGAACATGTCAGCGTTTGTATACGTATATATACATATATACATAGTTCTGTACCGATGTTTAAAGTCCTGGTAAGGCAATTTTATTACAATAGTCAATGTAATGGATAGTTCAATAGTTTTTGATTATATACTCTTCGCTTTGCGGTTTTGTGTCTTAGGCTTTTGATTATTTTCATTCAAATTATCTCATATTTTCTATGCTATTTTATATTTGATCACTTCTGATGATTGCATTTTATGTATTATCTGTGGCTTTCTTCCTTGTTAGCTTTTATTTAGGGTTAAGTAGAGTAGCTTAGGCTAGACTTCGCCCTGTTGCAGATTTCTGCATTGTATATAACAATGCTCAATAAAAACATAATAATAATAATAATATATGCGTAAAACTTAACTTAAGAATAATAAAATGGCAGTGAAAACTAAGCAGTGGAAAGACAATTGAAAAAAGGGACAAATTATTTTCGGTAATACACACTTCTTTGCAAATGAGTGAATTACAAAGAACTTACCTTGAATGCCATTGTTTCTAGTAGGGGTAGTAACGGTGATGCAGGTAAACAAAATGTGATTTTTGATCGGCAACTGTTCGTTAACTGATACCAAATTTCGCATAATCGTTAACTTTTATAGTTGGCAAAACGCCGGGCGTAGGGCAGGTTTTGCTCGAAGAGACCAAGACCCAAATAATTAAACCAGTTGTTACAGTTCGTTGTGTAACGATATATCGGTCAAAATGTTCTTTGTTTGATAGCCCGCTTCAAGGATGTCAGCAAGCAAGATTCACTTTCGACCAGGTGCTGACCCACGCCCAAACGAGGTACCACATAAGACGACAAACTAATTCTACAGGGTGTTCCTCGGTGACGTGCTAATACCTCAGAGAATAGCTCCTCAAACAACTATACGAAGAAAAGTTTTTATGGACATTTGCTAGGGATGGCTTAAATATCTAGCTACAAGAAATAGTTTTTATTTTATGATTCTTCTAATGACCCTCTTTGCCACCACATTTTCGAAGTAAAAGAGGGTGAGTTAGCCATGTTTTCATTTTTCTTTGTAAGAATCGATCACGGAAAGAACTTTTTATTCGTTTTCCTAAAATATTCATCTAATCATTTTGTCTTTGTTTTTCTTGTGTGTAAATGTAGGGAATTGCTATCTTGTTAATCAAATTCGGGGATGTGTATAAATTGCCCATTTTATATAATGTCTTAGCCAAAATAAGTACCTTTCACATCGAGTTTTTTGTTTAGACTATGAATTAATGTATATGTGAAATTAGTGTTTTGAAATTTTTTTTTCTAGAGATCTGAAGCAGAAAATGAAGTCAGCTCTACAACAGGAAACTGTTTTTCTTTAGAACCCGAATCCAGTTATACTAAGTGACATATATATCCGAACACCCAGTTTAAATGGTTTTATTTTAATAAAATTTTGTACAAGTACTTAATGAAGCATAATAAGTAAATGATAAAAGTTTCAAAATGATTGCACTGCTTTAAAGCCCTTTGGCCTTTAATAATGTGTGGATGCACACTGATGCGCTACGCATTCTCCAACGCGCCTAGGCATGCTTCTGATCAGGCGGTCAATGTCCTCCTGTGGTATCTCATTCCAGGCAACCACCAACTCCTTTCGAAGTGCTTCTAGAGTCTGAGGAGGACGTTGCAAATTGAGAAATCTCCTACCCATCACATCCCACACGTGCTCAATTGGGGATAAGTCGGGAGATCTTGGTGGCCATGGTAACAATGTGACATCATTATGTTGTAGGAAGTCTATTGTGACTCTTGCAACATGTGGTCGGGCATTATCTTGTTGGAAAGTTGGATCTGCCAGGGTGTCAAGATAGGGTAAAAGATGGGGTTCTAGAACTTCGTGGATATAACGCTGCGCGTTCATGTTACCTCTGATGAAGATTAAAGGTGACCTGAAACCATAAGCTATAGCACCCCAAACCATAACTCCAACAGTGTGATGAACATGTCTTTCAACAAAAAACTGTGGATTCCTCTTTCACCACGTCGCCTTCTAACCCTGGCACGACCATCGTGCATGCCTGATCCCAGAGTGACCGTTGTCTGCACCACTGAAGGCGATTACGTCGGTGTTCTCGAGTTAAAGGGAGGACCCAGCGTGGCCGGTATGAAAACAAGCCAAAACGTCTCATTCGTCGGTAAACACTTCGCATGCCAATAGGTCTTCCGTGTTCTGCAAACCATTCATTTGCAATGGACCTGGTAGTGGAGAAACGGTCCCTTAAGGCCAATAATCTTAGGCGGCGATCTTCACGGTCTGTTGTTCTACGGCGGCGTCCAGTGCCCCTTGCTCTTTGCGTACGGCCTTCTCGAAGCCATGCCTGACAACACCTAACCACAGTGTCTACACTTCTTTGCACTCTAACTGCAATTGCCCGAAAAGAAAGTCCAGCTTCCCGAAGTCCCACTATACGGCCCCTATCAAACTCACTAAGTTGACAAAATCGTACAGGTCTCCGTACTCTAGGCATCGTAACCGATCGTAAAGGATTGTAAGAACCAAAATCCGCCAACGTTGATTCTTTACTGCGGCTGAAATATTCATTTTTAGAGCGTTAGTGAATTAAAAAAAAGCAGTATAAAAACCGGAATGTCCAACTGATAAGGCTGAAAATTTTTTCACTTGTTATTTACAGTAAGATAAATATATTCACCGACTTTTATTAAAATAAAACCATTTAAACTGGGTGTTCGGATTTATATGTCACTTAGTATAATTAAAAGTTTTCATTTTATATATTCGCTATCCTATCCAAATTTCGAACAATTTTCTTCAAAAAATTATCTGAGGAATCATATCCTGAAGGAAAAACGCATCACTAAAAGGCCCCTGTATCGTTTGATAAGAAAGATGATGGCAAAAAATTGCACCCGAAACTGGGTACGACCTTTGCACCGAATGCCTCAGACTACCTAAAGTAGGCAGACCATTAACAATTAATAAAATACTTTCCGAATAGAAAAATATGCGTTGGGACAAAAAGAGTAAATTCGTTGTCTCTTTCTGAAATCTATGCTTTGGCCCGCCTATGGATCTAAGAAAAAGCATTGGGCTATGCCCTAAAAGTCTTTGTATAGGCTGCAAATGGTCTATGGATAAATTTGCCAGCCTAATGCTGCGAAAGTTCTTCTTCGAGTACCCTCTCGCTCTAAAGATGGCTGGTAACAATAATGACATTTATCTGTCAAATTTCAAGTTGATTTTTAGTCTTAATACGACAATAAAAGTGCTTATAATCAGTACCCCGATCTAAAATTTACTTTCAAGTTTCTTCAAATTCAGAAATTTTTATAACCTTGTATTGCCCCAATTTTCAAATTACAAATTTAAGTCTTTAAACAATTTTCAAATTTGTAATTTTTTAAAAATTATTATATTGCGACTGGCGCTTGACGCATGTGCAAATTTGCAAGTTATTCACACTTTTTGGAATTGTTGAAAATTAGGTTAAAGGATTCCAATATGTAACATACATAACATACAGAGTTTCCAATTGTTTTTCAAAATCCCCAAATCTTCAAATTATTTTACAAATTTAACAAAACTTTTCAGTCATTTCCCAAATTTGAAAATACGTTTTCTTTCCAAATTTCAAAATTCAGATTATTGAAAATGTGTTAAATTCGAATGTTTTCCAAAATTATTGTATTGCCAACGGCGCTTGACACCTGTACAAATTGGCAATTTGTTGTCTCAAAGCGACAACAAAAGAATTTATGGTCAAGAGCTTCGATTTTAACTAAGTAGTATATGACAATAAGTCTTACTTCCAAATTTCTTTACATTTCAAGATTTTCTGAATGTTTTCAAAATTTCCAAAACATTTTTAAAATCTCCAAATCTGTAGATCATTTGACAAATGTCTAAATTTTCCAACTACTTCCCAATTATTCAGATACATCTTTTCAATAAAATTTTTTGAAAAATTTTCAAATTCAAATATTTAAATTATTGTATTATCATCTCTTGACCCCTGTGCAAATTTGCAGCTATTCAGACTTTTTGGAATTGGTGAAAATTAGGTTAAAATAGCTCGTTACGTAAGATAGATACAGGTCAAGTTAATAAAATTGTATTAAAAAACGATCATTTTTCAATTGAAAATTGCAGTCATTCATTGTTGGGCCAAAAACTTTCCACCTTCCACTCGTTGAGACGACGTAATGCTCAAATCTGAGTGGACTACATCCTCGACGACAATACATCAAGATACCAACTAATAAGAACAAAATTGTATAGCAAAGAGCTAAGAAGATAATATACTATAATTATTTCCAATCCTTTCTCTCTATTTTCTAGAAGCTCCATATAACTGTGTTCTTTGTTCTTCATAGAGATCTCCAAACAAATAACCAGCATTTTCGTCTGCCATCTTCGTGACTGCAGCTATTAGTAGCCACTTGTGAAGGTATTATAATTCAGATAAATGCTAGACATTCTTCCTCAGACAAATATGAAGGGAGTGGAAATAGTACTCGTTCCTAATAATGTATATGTCGCTTGAGCCGTTTCCGTAATTTGTCAGGCTCATATCCTAGTTTAATTTGGCTAGTTTCACTTTACGTTGAGCCTTAACTTATGCCCTATATATAGACTAACAAGAACTATCGCCTCCCTTGCAGTTTCTTTTTCGCTAGTTTTTAATACCAAAAAAGACGAAGGCAGTGCCTGAATAGTATATGTTCGTGACCGCCATATAGGAGTTAAAGAGTTCTTGTTCATACAATGTCTAAGCTGGTCCAGGTTGAATGAATGAATAAAGGAATTAGAGACATACCATGAGTAGCCGATGCATAGGCCACATAAACGGGCTCTTAGGCAACACTACCTTCTCTGAGCCTCAAGCTTCACCCTTCTAGCAAAGATGAGTACAGATCCTCAACGTTCTGGGGATCCAAAGTGTTGGACATCAGTATAGTCTGCTTGTAGTAACTCAGAGCCTCACAGAGGACTCTTCCTCTATCACGCAGCGCTCAAACATGAGATCCTCAGCCACCTCCATCACATGCAGGTGATGCCTCATCGTGTTATGGTCAGACGACAGTCCCATCAACGACCTAAGGTTGGCTCTATCCAAAGACGTCAACCCCTAGATGAGCTCCCGTGCCTGACCGAGATGTCCGAAGATGTTTGTCCCTTTCAGAGAGCGTTGTCTAGCAATCCACTTCTCCACTGTCCTCTTGACTCTTTGGACCAACAAGCTTGCCTACTGATACTGAAGCGTGCTTCGGTACCTACACTAAAGATACCGGATCCTTGCTGCTAAACTATCCAGAGCTTCCCTGCATTGCAATACAAGGCTCGTAGTAATCTTGCAGGCAATTAGTGCCTTCATCGGAGCCTGGCAATCGGACAAGATTGTTATTCTTCTCCTAGACCCTTCCCCATCCAACATACGGGAAACCGGTCCAGAGTAGTAGGATGAGGATGGCCTCTTCGCGTCAATTATTCTCTACGTTCCAGGAAAAAGGCACCAGCCGTCTTGGTCAGTTGTTTGTACAAAGCTCGGTCGAAAGAGTTAGAAGCATCATAAAGACGAGTTTGTCAAGGTCCTTGATAGAAGACAGTTATATCTACTAATGAACCAAGTGAAGGAGGTCACTTATTAAAGAAGTTTCACCGATGTTTTGGACAGACATCTTCTGGACCACAGCAAGCATGGTGAGGGTAGTCGGGGCAGCTACTTAAGCATGAGACTATTACTTCAGACTGGGTCTACTATAGGGTGAGGAGGTGCGGTGGTGCAAAGCACATTCAAGCTCTAACCCAGCATCTGCTGAGATGGATGAGACGCTTTCGGGCTAAATCATGGCTCGCAGTTCAGTTAAATGACCTCCTCAAACAGTACAAATCTTTTATGGATTAACTAGCTACATATTCCGGGATCTTGTGCATTTAGATCGTCAGTCGACAGTCAGAATGATCGGAGAAGGATTAGATTTGACTCGACTCACACCATCATTCATCAGATCACAATAATGCTCCTTGTAATACACCAATGTCAATAAACGAGTTTTTGACAAGTAAAAATATTTCTGTGGCTTCTCAGCCTCCTTATTCGTCGGAATTGAGTCCGGGTGATTTTTTCTGTTCCCGAAGCTAAAAAATTACCACAAGGGAACTCATTTTGGGACATTCAAAACATTCAAACAGCTGAAGGCCATTCCAGTACCAATCGGAATTGTAACATAGCTATGAGGAGTAGAAGAACCGTCTCCAGCGCTGTGTGACTTCAGAGTAATTTTGAGGGTAAGAATATAAAATTGAAAATAAAAAAATTTAAAAAAAGATTGGTATGGTTACTCACAGACCGCATATACCATACCTTGTCTACCGAGATACGCAAAAACCAGATAACTAAAACAATGCAGAAACATGATAACTGCATTACATACGAAACGCATATTTTAGAATAAAGATGCATGGAATAGGAAAGCTTTTTCGTCCTACAGTATTATTTCACTGAGACGACTCTAGAACAGGCGGCTTTAAAAAACATATTTGAAAATATATCAAGTGACGACAGATCATGTGAAGAAACAAAACACCACCGTCTGGAAGTCAACTAATGGTATTGGATTTCACATGAAGACTAGACAAAACAGCTCGCTCGTTAAAAGTATTCGGAATGAAACACTTGCATGTCAGACCTCGTTAGGATCGGAAAAAGGGAGACAGGCCTTTTTTCTGATAAGCTGAGACTTTTGAGAAAGAAGTTATATTAGCATTACAACAAATAACAAATTTGCTCAATAGTAAGAACCATTCTTCTATACATTTTTCATAACGATGCTTTAGGATGTGATGGACGAAATTCGATTGAAGATCGGGATTTTTTTAATTTGAGTAGAAAAGATACTTACGAGGGTTGTTTCGAAAATAGGGTTCCCAAAGCTGCGAGTGATGCTAGGCGAAATCTGGCAACACCGTCGTGTTTGTCGGCTCTCCTACTACCGACCCCAACAAGAAGCGCCTATTACATATATATATATATATATATATATAAAGTCATAACAGCTATCAGAAAAATATTTAAAGAAATTTCATGTATGTGTTTTGAAAATTATAGGTCTTTGAAAAAAATATAGAAATTTCATACCCTACGGCAGTCTGTCAACTCCTGTGACTACAAATATTAACTTTTTTTGGATTTTATTTTTACAATGTAATGATGAATAATGCATCTTCAAACTGCTGTCTCAACCTTACTGCCAACTTTTCTCGTTCAGGAAAAATTTCCACTTATTTCCCAACCAAGTATTCCAAAGTAAAACTTTGCTCAACTTTAACTGGCTGTACTGGAAAAAATGTACTACGAGAGCTTGGCAAGTAACCTTAAAAGTTGGCGCATTTAATAAGGATTCCAAAATGGTATAACACTTAGAAGATTACTCGATAACTTATGCACAATTTTTATTTGAAGAAAAACTGATGAAAATTTTTCAAAATTTCCTAATTAAATAGCGATTATGAAAACGCACAAGGACCTTAGGGATAACTGTTTGCACAACAGTGGGCGTCAAAATGCTGCTGATGATGATTTACCTTTACAGCAAATGCTCAAACTGTTTTCCTTCAGCCGCAATACACGCTCGACATCTTAAAAAAGATCGGGTTATTAAACGAGCGAATCCACGGTTATTAACAACCTCAGTTGCTTCCAATAGTCTTTGCCGTAGCTCAGCTACATTTTGAATCGGCTTGAAATACACTTTTTCTTTTACAGTTCCCCAGTAAAAAAATCTAACGGATTCAAATCTGGTGACCGGGCTGGCCACAGTATTGTACCAGACCGCCCTATCCATCTGCCTGGAAAGTTTTGATCGAGATACTCTCTCACTGAGAGTGCATAGTGCGCTGGGCAGCCATCATGCTGAAACCACATGTCCCTGTAAATACTCAGTGGCACGTCCTCCAATAAATTTTCTAAATGATTTTGCAAATAACCTAAATAAACCTCAGCAGTCAAAGTCTCTGGGAACTCAAACGGACCGATTATTTTACCATTTAAAATTCCTGTCCAATGGTTTATCTTGAAGCGATATTGAGATTTATCTTCTCTCATCAAATGTGGGTTTGCTACGTGCCACTTGTGTAAGTTATGCAGGTTTATGTACCCATCTTTCTTAAATGTGGTCTTATCTGACCATAAAATTTTTTCAAAGAACCAGGGATCTTCCCTGTGTCTTTCTAACATTGTGCGACAAAAAGCAACTCGGGGCTCATAATCCTGGGGCAGAAGAGCTTGAACACGCTGTACGTGGTATGGAGGGAGCACCTAGGTGGCCAACGGTTCGAGTCGGACGGGGAGTTGCAAGAAGCAATTACCAAGTTTTGACGCGGTCTGGTGACCGGATTCCTTGAGGCAGGTGTCAAAAAGTCGATTTCACTTCTAAAAAAAAATGCATAGGAAATCTGGAAAAACAGGAATTTATAGGGCAAAATTTCAATTTTCGTTTCCTGGTGTCACAAATGGAAGAAACTATCCAGACCAAGGTCATTTGGGTTGCTGAATGCGAATATGGACATCAAAAAATTATAAAGTGCCGTGGAGCCGGGTTTCAGGTAGAAAATCGATCGTTTTGGACGTCATGTGGCCGCTATCGACAAATTGATATCGGATTCAGAATCTACGCTATCGATTTACCAAAGAGACGAGTATTCGTTCATATCACAAATACGAAGGCATTTTTGGATTTTCTTTCTCATATTAAATCTGGAAAAACATAGGAATTTATAAGGCAAAATTTCCATTTTCGTTTCCTGGTGTCACAAGTGGACGAAACTTTCCACACCAAGGTCATTTGGGATGCTGAATGCGAATATTGTCATCAAAAAATTACAAAGTGCCGTGAAGCGGGTTTCAGGTTGAAAATCGATCGTTTTGAACCACATGTGGCCGCTATCGTCAAATTGATATCGGATTCAGAATCTACGCTATCGATTTACCTAAGAGGCGAGTATTCGTTCATATCACAAATACGAAGGCATTTTTGGATTTTTTGCATAGCAAATCTGGAAAAACAGAAAATTATAGGGGAAAATTTCCGTTTTCGTTTCCTGGTGTCACAAGTGGACATGGCGGCTATGTAGAAAAATAGCTTAAAGATCAACGTGTCGATGATAAATTCTTTTTTTCAAACAAAAAATTGGGACAACCCTCGTATATCAATAAAATATAACTGAATGGTTCATCCGATCTGTGCACAATCCCATGGTTTATAGGTCATACATTGCTCTCAGTTCCACCCTGTACATTTTTTTAATGAACTTCAAAAACGTCGACTCGTAGCTTCATGCCAACGTGTGTGATAGCAGTTTAAGTTTTTTCAATACACGCTATGCATGGGAGGTTTACTGCTTTACAGAAAATTGCAAGTTACTAGCATCTAAAAACTATTTTCGCTGTCTTGTAACATTTCTGATCTTAACTGTGCAATGCCGTGGTCACCGACGTGCCTGACGTTTTGAAAACTATTAAGCTGTCGCTGTGTGAAATATGGGACCCTAATTACTTTGACTGCTACTGCCTATAAATCATATGGGGTATTTAAGTGCTAGCTTGTTTAGTAGACACATGAAAAAATCAAGGGACAGAAACGCGTGTTGGTATACTTTGTCTGAACTCGTAAAGGTCACACTTTATGAGCCTTCTTGGAGGGTTGAGTGCCACTTGAGGTATGACTCATTCTTGGATTTCTAACAAACAACAAGGCCAATGTCACACGATCAATATCGACTCTGATCGGGTGACATCCGCCTGAAAATTTCAAACTTCGACCTCTTTGAAAATGCTATAACAAGCAAGTGCTTTAAAATTACTAAGTAACGCATTTTTTTCATCTAACGAGGCTCTAACTTTGACGTTATATAATTCAAAGTATTAAAATTGTATTTTAATAAGTAGTAGGTACGTTTTCGCTAATTAAAATCATAAATCTATACAGGGTATCCGCAAAGTTGGGGTTTTCCTTTACACGACGGGTAGATCTTGAAAACATAAGCAATTTTTCTTAGTACCATATACACCAATGTCTTAAGGGAACCGAGATAAAGGGCTCTGCAACATCAAAAATATCTGAATACCGTCCTGTAGCCGCGACCCGCGATATCCCCGACTGGTACTAGGATACTAGCTCAACCCGACGACAGAACTGGGTCGGGGTCAGTGTGACAGGTCAGTATGCAACCTTCAACCGACGGTTACGGTCACGCGTGTAGAGGTAACGAACCCGCATAATCGATTGCGTTTCAAAAAAATAATAATAATAATGACACACTCATACACCAATAATGAACTCGTTGATACGTTGTTAATTTATGGCGAATGTCTTAAAAATGCTACAGAGGCGTCGCTAGTGTATGCAGATCGTTTCCCTAGACGACATCATCCAAGGCCCCGCAGATTTGTGTACCAGGTCCAGAGAGTCAGGGATACGGGCCATTTGGAGGAATTTCGAGGTGAGCACAGTGGGAGGCCTAGACAACCATGAATGGTGCAAGTTGAGGAAGAACTACTGAATCGCGTAGACGAGAATCCCTCAACAAGCACTAGAGACGTGGCAAGAGAAGTGCAAGTTTCAAAAACTAAAGTGTGGCAAACGCTGCGTGAAGAGGGGCTGTATCCGTTTCACGTCCAACGTGTACAATCCCTTCAACCTGACGATTTTCCAGCAAGAGTGCGGTTTTGTGAGTGGTTGTTGCATCAACATGACAATAATCCGGACTTTTTGAAGTGGATATTGGTGACAGACGAATCTACGTTCACGCGTAGTGGGATGTTGAAAATCCGCACGCTGTCCGTCGGGCACATTTTTAACAAACATTTTCGGTGAATGTTTGGGCTGGCATGGTGAACGGTATGCTCATTGGACCATTTATTCTCCCAAATCGATTGGACGGGATGCAATACCTAGACTTTTTACGCAACATTTTGCCTTCCTTGTTAGAAGATGTGCCATTAAGTGTAAGACAATCAATGTGATTTCTGCACGATGGTGCACCGCCCCATTTTAGACGCGAAGTGCTTGAGTTTTTGAATGAATTATTTCCGAATAGGTGGATCGGACGTAATGGACCCGTAGCGTGGCCTCCGCGATCTCCAGACTTTACACCATGTGATTTTTTTCTTTGGGGAGAAATGAAACGCTTAGTGTACAAAACTGAAGTGCATACGGTTGACGAACTTCGTCTCAGAATTGAACAAGCTGGTGCTTTCATTCGGGGGAGGGACTCCATTCTCAAAGCCTGCACCGATGCTTGGCTACGTCGTGCACGCACCTGTGTTTTTGATTCAAACGGCGATAACTTCGAACAATACCTATAAAGTACTTTTACCTAGAAACTGAAAACGCGGCAACGCCGTCTTATTTGTTTGGTCTGCTCCACCGCCGGCGTCTGCTCGGTAGCGCATCAGCTGATTTCATTTTCTGTTGGAGCGGTATGATTTCGGGCAGAGACGTACTTAGCCCTTCTTGTCAACTGGAGAGAGAGTACTTTTTCCTTTATTTTTTTTTACTTGGTCGCCCTCGTTTCACTAAACATTACCTTTGTTATCTCAAGGGTAGTTGTTTCTGAAAAGGAAAACCCCAACCTCGCGGACACCCTGTATATATATATATAACTTGAGACGTGGTCATTGTCGTCAAGACCAGTTAGGTTCCGCCTTTAGTTGGGTACTTCGACAAAATTCAACCAATGAGGACTCTTTATACTTTATTAGCCTCTAGATTTCAATGGACTATGCCATCATCATCATCAGGAGCTGCAATGACATTAAGACGAAATAGCAAATACTGTGCAAAATGATTTTAAATTACTTTCAACAGTAACATTCGTTAAAATTAGTATAAAACACACACAGCTGTATGTCAGGAACACATCAAAACTGATTAAAAATATTTGCAACGAAAGTTACAACTATTACATGTTACATCGTGAAGCAACCGGATGCTGCACAAAATGGTGTGGCATAGGATCACAAGTAGAATGAAACATTTGACAGATGACAGAAGGCTGGTAGTGTTAGTGTCGATGGAAGGAACAAAAATGTGTAAAAATGTGTGCTACGTTGCCAAATCACTTGAGATGATGTGATTTATCAATATATGTTAAATAAAAACTTGTCAACAGACCAGAGTCAGTTGAACAAACTATATTGTTAATGAGACGGACAACAAATTAAACAATTATTATTTTGTTATGAGAAAAACTTAAATTATTCAAATTTGAATGGGATGGAATTTTGGAGGAAAAGGGTGGAATAGACCAAAAAATCAGATTCCATTTATGGTTGTGAAAAATCAAAATTTGGAAAGATGTGTATGTGCTCCATCTTTTCGCAAATATGAGTAAATAGATAAAATACATCTGTCTTTTTATTCATATAGTGTGGGACATTTCCAGGAATAAACGTTTGGACAGGTGTTTTGTCACTGTTAACAATCCGCTCCACACTGAACTCCAATCAGATCCATCCTAGCCGATGTAGACCTAATAGCTTCCTCTATAAGTGATGACACTGGAAGAAACATTTTCACAACTCGTTCCACCAACCTCATCACCAACTATTATTACATAAATAATCTTAATAACAGACATTTCTTCTATCACAACCTTTTAAACAAAACTAGAAAATTTCTAGAACAACATCCTGAACTCATGGTGACAAGATCTGACAAAGACAATGTTACAACGATAATGCTAAGACAATACTATTCGAATCTTGGTAACAATCTTCTTAATGATGATTCATCATATCACGAAATTAATAGAGATCCTACATCAAAGGTGGAAAGAAAAGTAATGAAATTATTGAATGTGGCGTCATCGCTAATTTAATCTAACTCATATTTTTTCAGTTGGGCACCTATCTGAAATTAGGTATCAATCATTTCAGAAAATCGACTTATAGGACCAACCTAAACGGACAGAGGTAAAGTTTGGCAAACGGATCTGCGACATCGGGGTATCGGTGAGGGGAAAGCAAAACATGGCTGGTTTCATTCATAAAATGCCAGCGGCGTGCGGTATTTTATAAAAGTTTGGGATTATTTCATAATTGGTTTAAATTTAGTAAACTATAAGTTTATGTTTCACTTTAAATTTGGGGAGTATCTCAATAAGCCCACAATGATATGGAGCATTGTCCATAATAATAAATAAAGTCTCGGGTAAACTCAAAAATAGCTGTATCTCTACAATCTACACCATGTAAAAAAACACTTGAGTTTGTTTCTACACTTCAACAAACAGAAAAATGTCTACTCACTTCCCAAAATTGCCACAATTCAAAAAATCATGATAACTGCGCGATTTAAAACCTAAATCAAGCTAGCGTTTTTGTCAAAGCCGTAAATAAAATATATTTTTCAAATACAAATAGATACTTAAAGTGGTTTTTTACCTTGAGAATATACAGGGTGATTTTGAAGTTGAGTCATTAATTTTCAGATAATGATTGTAGAAGGAAGATAAACCAAAATATGTGTGTAAAAATAAAAAAAAAAAATAAAAAAAAATTTTTACCTTGTTTTATAAAGTATCCTCCCGACAAGTATTTCAGTGCGGACCTGTATTTGATCGTGAGGTCCCCTGTGAGGTCTTAAGTCACCTGATTCACAAGCCCGTTGTACTACATTAACAAAGGCACGAGGGGTTGGTTGCACTCGATTGGGAAACCGATCCGCATAAACATGTGCCATTTTTTATTTCGTTTGAGCCACGCAACACATACCAATATTCACTGACACTAACTGTATACAAATGAATGAGATACCTGTAAAAACATCGTTCCAAATTCTTTCGCTTTTTTGTTTCCGATGCGATGAACCGATACGGCGGATTATATCCATTGTCGCCAAACACGACCACATAATATTGTTATTGAGACAGGGCGGTACTCAAACTTCCAAAGGGCTATAACTTTGTTACTTTAATTTTACCAGGAAAATGGTAAAGGAAAAAAACATTTCTTTTGATCAGATCTACTCACTGTTAAAATAAATGACTCAACTTCGAAGTCACCCTGTATATATATATATATATATATATATTATACATTCGTGATCTTATAATATGCTCATTTACTTTAAAAAGTGCCACAAGCCGAAACATGACCAGAATTAATTTTTATTTTATAATCCGCATCTTTCTGGATTCCTATTGTTGCAATTTTGGACTGTTGATGTGGATATTTCTAGAGCATCGGTGTCGCTTAAGTAGAAACAAAGAACTTTAAACACATTTCATATCCGTTTAACTTATAACCTCTGTAATAAATAATACTTACATTATACAGCATTTCAAAATTACATTTCACCTATTGAATTAGCATTGGTGTTCGTCAACTTCATCATTATCATCATCGTCACTGTCAGTTTCGCTGTCGGCATCTTGCCCTATAGTTATTATAACTGGTTCCATTTCCTCCATAAATTGATCATTTTCCCAAAATTTATCTTCAATGTCCCTGGCATGTTGACAAAATTTCTGCCAATCATTAATGGATATTAAGGACATCGCTTCCTGAGTAACTTCTTTCAGTGCGGTTAAACTGAAGTTTCCAGTGGTATTGCGGCTTCTTATATGAAATTTAAGCTTTGCCCAAGCTAATTCTATTGGGTTTAGCTCGCATAAATAAGGAGGTGTTCTTAGAGGAGTATGTCCATGTGATCTTATGATCCGATCAACTACATAATTTTTTTGGTTGTCAGGGGGCTTATGAAGTAAGATCAGATCGAACAAGTCAAATTTTCTGGCAGTTGCCTCATGATTTATGCCTATAAAATATTTTATTGTATAGTTTGATATGTACATGCATGTTTTGAGTCATAAGTACCTTTCTTTGTCAACCAGGCCATTATATCTTTTTTCGAAGATGATTTTGTCGGGGTTTTATCTTCCTGGATGGAATGATATGGAGCATTGTCAAATACTATAACCGAATTGGCAGGTATATTCGGGAGGAGTTTTTCTGTGAGCCAGCGTGTGAAATTTTCCCGATTCATCTGACCGTGGTAATCGCCTGTAGCTAATCCCGCCTTAAATATCAAACAGGCATTGTCAACAAATCCATTTTCTGAACCTGCATGCACTATAATGAGTCGACCTAAAATATACAAGACGATTATATAATATGTTACAAATCAGAGTTAAATTTAACATATATATATAGCATTTTTGCTTACCTGTAGAACCTATACTGCTTATTACACCAGAAACAGTTTCGCTCTGCCAGCATTTTTTGAAAGTCAAGTCATTGTCCACCCAGGTTTCGTCCAAATAAACTATATTGCGCCCTTCTTCACGATATCTACGTATTTCACGGATGTATTTGTACCTCCATTGCAATATATTGGGCCTCTCCATCAAAACTTTTCTTTTATTTTGACATTTGCGCCAAAAAAAACCATTTGATTTTAATAAACTCCTGAGAGTTTCCCTAGAATAGGGGAAATTTGAGTCTTCTCGCAACTTTTGTTATCTGTTTATCAAATGTCTAATAATCTGAAAATCAAAATCTTCATCTTTCTCAACAAGAGACTGACGCGGTCTTTTTTTTTCCGGGACTGGATAACATTTTATTCGGGTTATTTTCTAGTCTTTCCTTATCTTCGTTATGAATTTTCCTAACAGAAGATACTCCGACTCCGGTATAAAGGGACACCCTATCAAGCTTACGTTTAAGCGGCAACTTGAGAGAATTGTTTGCCGCTTCCTCATCGCAAACCCTATAAATAATCATCAGAATGTTAGCTTAGCATTTCCTTGTTTTTTATTTATATTCAGACTTAGTCGTCAAAAACTACAATTATTGCATATTATTATTACTAACCTATAAACATTCGCAATCACTTCTCTTGTTTGGCTATGAAGCGTCTTTCCGCGAGTAAATTGGTTCATTTTAAAAAAATAATACTAAAACGAATAACGATATCAAATAGCAAAACACTAAACTATTCAAAAACACACAGCACTAAACATACAAACTTAATAGAACAATAAATAGTTAACAATAATAGTTGTAAAATTCATACACGACAATCAACGGAGATAAAACCTACGCCACTGGACTTTTCAATAGTATGGATATTCTAAGAAAGGAGCAAAAAATTGTCTGGGACGCTACCCAATAGGGAGTCGAATTTTCTCATGGCGACAAAACATGTGAGGATATCCGCCAATCAGATTCGTTTAGGCGGTGTCCAATATACCTTTCGGGTGGTTGTTGCCAGCTCAACCGATGTAGATAAGATCTTTGGAAAAATGTTTACTTATAATACGATTCAGTAGTAAAAAATAGTTAGTAAATACAAATAGAGCTAACAACCCATTAAAATTCTCAGTATTTTGAATTAATATTTTTTGGAATTGTGAAATATCGATTTTCAAATCATTGAAATTACTTTTATTATTATTATTGCTTTTTTGTAGTTAAATTTGGCAATATCGAATATTTTCGGTCGCATTCCTTTCGCTGTTGCAGATCCGTTTGCCAAACTTTATCTAGAGCTCTTGCGAAACCAGGTTTTGACGGCAGCTAATATAACCGAAGATGCGTTTAGAAGAACCTGGTTTCAACAGGATGGTTGTCCAGCTCACAACACCATTCAAGTCAGGAACTTCTTAAGATAGCCGTTTGATGAAACCATAATACATAAAGAAAAATTTTTACACATACTAATTGATAATCAACTGTCGCGACAAGTAGCAGAATCTCTACGGTCAGCGTATTTTGAAAATCCCATCTCCACGTTTCCTACATGATAGCAAGCAAAGGGAATTCTAAATAGCCAATAATATCCTGTGAAAATGAAAATGATAATCGTATTGGTTGACCAATCAGCGTCGAACATTTTTTGTGGGACTATTTCTGTTTACTGATAAGAGCGTTCCAAGGAGTTTTTTCTGTTGTGCCAGAAAAGTGAGCAGAAATATGGTATTCAAATTGTATTGGTGGAATTACTATGTTTCTCATTTATTTGCATTTCGCAGCTATATTTTGCAAACAATTATCGTCTTGGTTACAAATCACCCATTTCTATACCTATAAGAGCACCAGAGAAAATTCGCCTGAACTCGTCGATTTTTATTTCGAGGTAAAAATCCTTTGCACCTATTCAGTGATGCAACAAACACGATTTTTTCCTTATTTTTTTTTTATTTCTGTCGATTTGTGCTGCATAACCTTTAATTTGTCTTACTGCGTCTATGATGGTTCTCTGAATATTTCGACAAGTAGATCGGCTCAGTACTTATGACGTTTTGTTATACAACAGACATGAATTGACATAAATGAGAGACACGGAATTCTACGATGCAGATATCTTAAGGTAACAGGAACCGAAGTTCGAATATTATCGGAGGAGGAGGATGAAGTATAGAGTCAATCTACTTGATGCCATTTTGTCGCACACACAATTTAATCTGTCTTGTCTTTGTTGTGGAGGTAATGTCTGTCAAACAATCCGCGGATGATTAGTGCCAGACTTTGCCTCGTTTTCTGCTTGATCATTCAAAAAATCGATGCTTTAAGAATACTTCACAACAATTTGGCAACATTTAACACCTGAATAATAAATATGAAGTATTTGTGTACCAACATGATGCCCAAAATTCATTTTTGGATCCAATTCAAAAATCGAAACGGTGCGACAGAAATAAATAGATGCAATCCAGAGAGCGATCTTTTTTTATATTGTTATTTTCTGGCAAAGAATGACATCCTTAGAAAATAACTAATACATAACATTAGGTACGTGTGATGATGTTTCTGTGATACTCCCATCTTTTATGCACTTGTGAGACATCACTAGACTTGAAATCTCACACTCTTTTCAAAAATTAAAAAATCCAACACGGCGGCATTCAGAAAAATGAAAATTGAGGCGGGTTGTTGGAAAATAAAAGACGATTGAGACATGTCATACATGCTATCTTAATTTTCTTAAAAAAATGTCCGCATAGTGTCACATTTTGACAGCTGTCAAATTAGCAGCCTTGGATTTACTGGTAAAAAACAAATTCGGCCATATTCGGGTTTTCACTGATATTTTCAAAACCGATTAACCGATGGCAAATCTGAAGCCGGCTATCAAAAGCACTAAGTTTTCTCTAAAACTTTCCCCATTTAAGTTTTGCTGTAGGTATAACAGGAGCCGAGATCCTTGTAAATTAAATACGTGTGGATCGTGGGTGATTGATTGCACTAAGGAATTATCACTCGCGTTCCTATTTCTCTTATAATCTCCAAAGGATTTTAGAGAAATACTTCAGTAACTTTTGTAGAGTAGCTTTTACTGAGCCATCAGCAACAGTTGAGAACAGAAGAACAAGTAACGAAATGAGTACAGAGAATAGTCAAACACCCTTTTTATATTCTAGGATTAGAGTTACGAATTTTCCAGAAACCAGTAGTGTCGGGTAAAAATGCAAGCATCTTCACATCCTGTCTCTCGAGTATGGGACGGTGTTATACTCGTAGGGAGTTGGATGGTGTTAATGCTTTAAGGTAATGGCATCAGGATACCATAACTCCTCCCCACGGCGAAAAAGATTCGTCCCGAATCAGACAAAATTAAGCTAAAGGTATTTCCTCAGCGGGTTTAGAAATTGGAGTTGTGGGTGGAACTTTGGTGTCCTTTATATATCGATATTTTCCAAATACAATAATAAAAATGATTGAAAATATAAGAATAGAAACTAAAATAATAGGATACTTTACAGTAGATATATAATGTAAATTCTGAAAGCTGACTTGCAAAGAGGTAAGGTTTTGATGTAAATAAGATTCCAGTGATAATTTGTTTTCTGAAACTGATATTGCGTGCCTTTTGCTGCATAAGCTAGATCTAACTTAATCTGAAATGTGGAATCAAATTCTAAAGTTTTATGATTAATTAAAGTATTACATTCTAAAATAATATGTGTCGCATAATGTATAAGAGAAGTACCTTTACAGTCTCTTATCTCTGTTAGTTGATTAGTATCAATTACACAATTATTTTTATTTAATTCTAATATTCTCGTGTAGTTTGTTACGCTTTCAGACTCACACATGTGGAACTTCTGTGGTTGACAGGGAGACTGGAAAGTACTTTTACAAACATACAGTTGATTACTTAGTTTAATAATGTCAGAACAATAATAAGTCTTTTCGTCGGTGTTACTTCGCTTTAACATAGTCATTTCATTTGACCGGACTGTTTCATTATTAGTATTTTTATAATTTCGAATATGAACATCACAAGCTTCGACCCATGAAGTGGCACCGTGATTTCTGATCTTTTCGAGAGCTTGATCTCGAATATTTAACATGACCAATTCGACAGCAGGCTCTTCGAATCCTGTGTTTTGGAATTTTCTTGGATAAAGGTAGACAAATTATTTTGGTTAGGAGAAAATTTTGGCAGAGAGTCTTTAAGACTCCTGAATCGTAGTTCAGGCATTCTGTAATGTTCATTACCATTTGGTTGTACCATTGTGGTTTCAGAATTTGAAATATTTTGGTCAAGAGAAGAATCAGTAGAACTAGAAATTGAACGTGGATAAGTGTAGGGGGAGTATGAGCTCTCTCTAGTAAATCGTCTAAGAAGAGGCATAACAATACAATCTTAAATACTAACAAGCAAAAGTGTAGCAAAAATCAAATAAGTCATCTTGTTCTTAAAATGGTATCTCTTCTTTGTACAATATCAATTAATAGCAAGATCCCTTATATTTTTTTTCTTCATATTCTTCAATGAAAATCTTCTTACTTCTTAATAATCTCTTCAAATTTACTTATAATGACGGGATCAGCATCGATGTCGCCAAGGGATCCATTCATTCTGTTTTCTGGTTGTTCTGGATGCAAAAGTTTTCTTCAAAAAGGTACTGGAACTGGTGTGGTCCTACTGGCCACTAGGATAAACTTGGAACAGGAACTTGGGAGGTCTTACCGGCCTCGGAACTCGTTCATAGGTTTCAATAGCCATACCCAATTGCAAAAGTTTGAAAACTTTTACCTTCTAAGTTCAGCTGGCTTCTCAGTGAATCTTCTTGATTTCTGACCAAGTCACACTACTTGATGAAGGCTGGGCATCCTGTTCGCAGCGCCAATTAAATACGTGTGGATCGTGGGTGATGGATTGCACTAAGGAATTATCAGTCGCGTTCCTATTTCTCTTATAATCGCCAAAGGATTTTAGAGAAATACTTCAGTAACTTTTGTAGAGTAGCTTTCACTGAGCCATCAGCAACAGTTGAGAACAGAACAAGTAACGAAATGAGTACAGAGAATAGTCAATGAGCCTTTTTATATTCTAGGATTGTTACGAATTTTCCAGAAATCAGTAGTGTCGGGTAAAAATGCAAGCATCCTGTCTCTCGAGTATGGGACGGTGTTATACTCGTCGGGGCTTGGATGGTGTTAAAGCTTTAAGGTAATGGCGTCAGGATACTATAACTTGTATAGAGTAGCAAATCTGGGACAATCCGTATATAAAAGAAGAATATTGTCATATTTATTGGAATAGATAACAATATAAATCAAAATGTGTGAAGTAACGCCATCTAGGTTGTACTGTGTGTAACTATGTGTAGCGCGGTCAACTGTCATGTATAAAATAAAAGTTAGTCTATTACGGAAAAGCAACGTGTTTTAATAGGTTATGGGCGAATATCCGGAATTTTCGGTTTTATTACTGTAAACTAGTGTAAAACAGTCGAAAATTGTTGACCTTTTTCGTGGAAATATGGCTGTGAACTATATTCCAAGCATTCCGAAACTAAAGGGACGCGAAAATTTTGATGAGTGGAGTTTTGCTGTCGAGAATCTGTTGGTGCTAGACAACCTCGTGAACTACATAAAGTCGGAGCCAGAGGCTAATTTCCAGGCAAACACATCAGACGACGCAAAAACCAAGGCGAAGCTAGTTTTAACCATCGATCCTGGATTGTACGTGCATATAAAGGAAACAAAAACATCTTTGGAGTTATGGACAAAACTGAGAAGCATGTTCGATGACTCAGGTTTTTCCCGTAAAATAACCCTACTCAGACATTTAATCTCGTTACGGCAAGAAAATTGTGATTCTATGACTTCATACGTTACGCAATTGGTCGAAACAGCTCAGAGATTAAAAAACACAGGATTTACAATCACCGAAGAATGGGTGGGATCATTATTACTAGCAGGTTTGCCAGAAAAATTCTCGCCGATGATTATGGCCATCGAGCATTCGGGACTGCAGATTACCACCGATGCAATAAAGTCGAAGTTGATTGATATGGAGGTTTCAAAGAATGATGTGGATTCCAGCGGCGCAGCATTCGCTGCAAACAATTTCAAAAAACAGAAATTCAAAAATGGCGCGATGTCATCCAGCAGAGTGACAGGTGACAAGAGTGACAAGATCATTTCTTGTTACAAGTGTAAACAAACGGGTCATTACCGAAACCAGTGTCCATTGTTACAGAAAAACAAACAATCAAATGCTTTTAGTGTGGTATTCTTAAATGGTAAATATAGTAGGAACGAGTGGTACGTAGATAGTGGAGCAAGTGCACATATGACGGCCAACAAAGACTGGATAAAAAACGCTAACTTTACCCCGTGTTTATCCGAGATCACCGTCGCAAATAATACTAAAGTGCCAGTTTTGTGTTCCGGAGACGTTCAGATATCAACTAACTGTTGTCAGTGAGCGCGCTAATCAAAAACGGAAATAAGGTTGTTTTTGAAGAAAACCAATGCTACATTCGTAACAATAAGAATGTATTGGTGGCTACAGCTATGTCAACAAATGGGGTATACAAGCTAAGTATCAATATAGCAGATTGTATGCTGGCAGCACCTGTTGTAGCAAGTGCAGAGCTTTGGCACAGGCGGTTAGCACATATTAACAGCAATGATTTGAATAAAATGAAGAATGGCATTGTGGATGGATTGTCTTACCCGGATACTAGTGATATAACAATGACTAAATGTGTGACCTGTTGTGAAGGTAAACAAATGAGGTTACCATTTCTGCAAGTTGGACAAATAAGTACAGAAACACTACAGATAATAATATATTTTGTCTTGTTCATTGACGATCACAGTCGTATGACTTTCATATACTTGCTCAAATATAAGAATGAAGTCTTCAATATATTCAAGAATTTTAAAGCAATGGCTGAAAACCAGCAAAATCAGAAAATAAAATTATTGCGCACAGACAATGGTGGTGAGTTTTGTAGCAGTGAGATGGAGAATTACTTACACAAAGAGGGAATTATCCACCAGAAGACAACTGCATACACACCTGAGCAAAATGGTGTTAGTGGACGGGCCAACAGAACTATTGTAGAGAAAGCACAATGTTTACTTTTCGATGCAAAACTAGAAAAGAAGTTCTGGGCTGAAGCAGCTAATACAGCAGTATACTTAAAGAATAGATCTGTGACTTCAAGTTTGGGAAATAAGACACCCTATGAAGCGTGGTACCAGAAGAAACCAGATTTAAGTCATATTCGTCTGTTTGGTAGCCCTGTAATGGTTCACATACCAAAAGAAAGAAGATTAAAATGTGACAAGAAAGCCCAAATGAACATTCTTGTGGGATTTTCAGAGACAGTGAAGGGATATCGTGTATATGATCCTATAACAAATATTATAACTATTAAGAGAGATATAATAGTGATGGAAGAAAAGAAAGTATCATCAGAAAAGATTGAAGAAGACACAGCAGAATGGATACAGAATGATGTAGAAATTGAAGATCATGAATCTCCTACAATTGAAGATGGCAGAGATTCAGTGGGGGAGCCTTCAGTGAATGAATCTCTCCATGACTCAGATTCGCATACATCTGTATATACTGATCCGTCTTGTGGCAGTGATGATGATTCAAGCACCACAAACACAGATACAGATGTCTCGCTTAGTGAGATTCAAGATATAGCGGCATTACAAGAAGAAGATAAGAGAACACGAAGACCACCAGATCGTTTTGGGTTTGGTAACATGTGTACTACTAATTCTTGTTCAGAAGCCGAACAAATAGATTTTTATGAAGCACTGAATGGACCAGAAGCTGATCAGTGGAGGGAGGCCATACGAGAGGAACTTCGGTCATTCGAGGACAACAATGCATGGGATATTGTTGATATACCAAGTGATGCATCAATTGTGCAAAACAAGTGGGTCTTAAATAAAAAACTAGATGTGAATGAAAAAGTGCGGTATCGTGCGCGACTTGTGGCTAAGGGTTTTTCACAGCGACGTGGAGTTGATTATGAGAACACTTTTTCTCCTGTTGTTAAAGATTCTACACTGAGAATGTTGTTTGCTCTAAGTGTACAGTGGGATATGGACATTAGACATCTAGATGTTACTACAGCATTTTTAAATGGGCATTTAAAAGAAAATATTTATATGTCATTTCCGGAAGGATTTGTAAATAAGCAAACAGGTAAGATCTTGAAACTAAAAAGAGCTATTTATGGATTAAAACAGCCTTCTTTGGTCTGGTATGAAAAAGTGAAAGATTGTTTGCTTAAATTTGATTTTAAATTGAGTAAATTTGAACCATGCTTGTTTACATTTTTTTGTGGGAATGTCAAGATTATAGTAGCTGTCTATGTTGACGATTTTTTAATTTTTTCAAATAGTCCTTCTGAGACTGAAAAATTGATAAATGAATTAAGTTCTGAATTCAAATTGAAAGATTTAGGTCCTGTTAGACGTTACTTAGGCATGCGGATTATTGTAAACAAAGAATGTAAGACTATAAGTGTAGATCAGCAGGAATATATAGAAGAATTATTGTCAAAGTTTGATATGTCTAATTGTAAAACGATAGATACTCCGATTGAAAGCAAGTTAAACATAGAAAAGGCTGAAAATTGTGCAGTGAACATTCCATATCAAAAGCTCATTGGAAGTCTTATGTATTTGGCAGTTTTAACTAGGCCAGATTTGTCATATACTCTTAGTTACCTCAGCCAGTTCAATAACTGTTATAATGAAACTCATTTTAGCTATGCTAAACGAATATTAAAATATTTACAGAAAACCAAACATTATTGTTTAACATATCAGAAGGATGATGTAGAACTGACTGGTTTTGTTGATGCAGACTGGGCTAGCGATAGTCTAGATCGTAAGTCTTATACTGGGTTTTGTTTTGTAATGAGCGGTTCTGTGATTTCCTGGCAAGGCAAAAAACAAAAGACTGTCTCCTTATCCAGCACTGAGGCAGAATATGTTGCTCTCTCAGAGGCATCTAGGGAGGCTGTTTACTTAAGAAATTTAATGTATGAACTTATTGGTAAAAGAGGGATTATTAAATTGAAATGTGATAATCAAAGTGCATTAAAATTGGCAACAAGTCATCAGGCACATGCTAGGTCAAAACATATTGATGTTCGCTTTCATTATGTTAGAGATGCAGTTAAAAATAAATTAATATTGAATACATTTCAACTCAAGAAATGCCCGCTGACTTGTTAACCAAAGGTCTTTTGTCGACTAAGCATTATAAGTTCATGGACATGTTGGGATTAAAGGCTAAATAAGTAAAAACATGTATTTTGTTTAGAAATTCACATTTATTTTGTTATGTGGGGGTATTGGAATAGATAACAATATAAATCAAAATGTGTGAAGTAACGCCATCTAGGTTGTACTGTGTGTAACTATGTGTAGCGCGGTCAACTGTCATGTATAAAATAAAAGTTAGTCTATTACGGAAAAGCAACGTATTTTAATAATATTTACTACTACACTGACGAGGGTTTATGTTTAATTTCTGATATATACACATAGGGTTTTTTCAGTATCATCGATCCATGATCCCATTTTTGTATGTGTCTTGTTTTTCTTCACCAGCAGAGCGTTACTCTGTAACTGGGTCTTGTATCTGTTAAAAAATATACAATTAAAATAAAATTATAGCTCGTTACGCCCCTGTAGTTACTTACACTTCACAAGAGATGACGCACCTAACACAGGTCAATTTTTTCATTACTGGCCCTTAGTTTTGAAGAGAACATTCTGTAGTCAAAAATCAATCAAAATTTGCATGAAAACCGTTCACACGAGCGGAAATCCCATTTACGTTGTTGTTCATTTTATAATCCTCGCACTTCCATAAAATATTCATTAGTACAGTTAATTATTTGTTGTGTCAACATAAACCTCCGGACTTGAATGATTCAATCGACAAATAATCCAGACGCGGCTGGAACGGCCATTGGCCAAACATCATCCAGCCAGAGGCAATTAAAATTGTGAATTGGAAATTTTACGACCGAAAGTGCCATTAAAATCTCAAAAGTATGTTTACACCTACGTTGTCAGCTTCACCACCGTGCGTGAGAGCGGTGCTTGCAGTTGAGTTTCATTTCCCTTTTTTATGCTCGTTGGTGTTCCAGCGTGTAGAGCAACAATTGTTATATTCAGGAGTGAATTGTATGTGTTGTTATTTTTGCTGCTCCATCATTGTACTCTTTCAAATAGCCCCACAGAAAAAACTTAATGTGTTAAATCTGAGGGGCGAGCAGGCCTAGAAGTGGGTCCATTGCGCCCTGTCCGTCTATTTGGAAACTCATGATTTTGGTGTTCATGAATTTCTCGTCTAAAATGTGGTGAAACCCCATCATGTAGAAACCACATGCTTTGTCTCAATTCCAGTCGAGGTGAAAAACAGTATGGTCCAATAACCCCGACATTCACCACGCACGCCCAAACATTTAATGATTATCTGTTTTTCAAATGAGTTTTTTTTACAGAATGCGGATTTTCTACTGCCTAACCATGATTGTTTCAAAATATTTTGAATTTGAATTTCAAGTGTTGTGGAAATTGTGCACTCCAGTTCGTGCAAAAAAAAGCGTAATTCTTCTATTATGCAACTTTTATATAGGTGATTTTTGGTATATCAGTTTCCTTTTCACGATTCCTACAATCACTCAACTTTGAAAGCACCCCAAATAGTACATGATTCAAGAACATCGACCAAAATCTTATTAAAAATAAAACGGTAAGTTTAATTATGTTCCAATAATAACATACGAGCCCCTTCCCACTTCAGTTGGCCCACTTCAAGATTTGTACCAAAACATGCCTTTATAAATTAAACATAACGAAACTATTTACTTCTAAAACAATTTATTTTATCAAAAACATTTTAGATAAACTCTAGTCGTAAAAAATACATATTTGAAGTCACTTAGACCTATAACTAATAGAACATCTGAACAAATAAACAATGTGCGAATACATACGCGAAGTTAACAAAGCAACAATTGAAAGTGGGTAACATCACCTTTATTTTTTATTACGGCTGAAATTGTTTTGGGCATAGTGTTAACCAAGTTTTGGCAAAAATTTGGTGTAAAACAATCCTATATTTCTTGAAGCTTTTGTCTCAGTTCGGTGATTATACGAGCAGCATGTTGTCGTAGAACCTTTTTCATCTCGTGCCACAAAGTTTCAATAGGTGACAGATCTGGACTGCTAGAAACCCATTTCAAAAGTGGTCCATTATTTTCAAACATTCTTCCATCACTGGCAAAAGCGATTCTTCTAA
Source organism: Acanthoscelides obtectus (assembly GCA_963669975.1). Classification (NCBI taxonomy): domain Eukaryota; kingdom Metazoa; phylum Arthropoda; class Insecta; order Coleoptera; family Chrysomelidae; genus Acanthoscelides; species Acanthoscelides obtectus. The sequence goes on from CAVLJG010000009.1 coordinate 76,302,899, forward strand.
AATTGCCAAATATTTGTTTGTATCCACATTTCCATCAATAAAATGAAGTTTTCCTACTCCTTTTCATGACATACTGCCCCAGACCATAATGGATGCTGGAAATTTCACTTTTCTCTTCAGAGAGTCAACATGGAATGCTTCATTTTTTTGCGAATAACTCTGCTGAGACTGTCACCAACACAAACTTCGAATCGGGCCTCATCACTCCATTGATGAGGTGTCCATTGTCTATGTTCTTTAGCCCATCTAAGCCTATTTTTCTTTTGCAGTGAAGATAATGGTGGCTTTTTTTTGGCCCATAAACAAGTTGTGAAACTTTAGGGTTTTTACTTCACTTTTTTTTGTAAGAAAACTTACCTAGTTTGTGGGCCTCTATATGAGTTGTGGACCTCGAAATTCTCCTTCCAACAGTGTCAGTCCACAGAGCACTTAATTGTAAATAATTGGCACGACTGTTTTTCACGATGATTCTTCTTAATGCCCTTCGGTCGGCATTTGTGATATCACTTTTTTTCACATATCGTGGCTTAATAAAGTTACAAGTTTTTACCTAGGATCCTGAAATTCCAGAAGATCTCATGCCTGCATAGGTACTTTCCAGGAAAAAAAGGAGATATGACCTGCCAACCCAAGCCGTGGAATTTTAGTTTTATAACTATATACGAGTAGTAACTAGAGAGACATCTGTGTAGTATTCTAGATATGTCGGTATCTAATTTTATCTCGGATAATTTTTTGGAAACGAGAATATAGCGTAAGTTTGGCTCTCTTAAGGTAGAATATTTTAATTGATGCTATGATCACGCGCCAAGTCAATGACGCGCTGAGTGCATGGGCGAATACGGACCTGAGATGACTGTGGCAAGAGAGAGATAGCGGGCCACGATAGACTAAATAAACAGCTCCTAAGGGCGAAAAAGGTGATATTTGGTCGATGTACTGAGAGCAGGATGAGACAGCGCTGCGCCCCACTTTGTAGTCTTTGCCCTGCACGTCACGGTTTGAGGGCCGAGTAGTCTGACATCCTGACCTGTGTGAGAAGATCAGGAAGTTCCGATAGCTTGTAGATAAACGTACGGGTTTTTCAAAAGGGTTCTAAGGATAGCCTAGTTGTCAGACTCCGCCTCCTATCTCCAGTTCTAACACTGCCACGGAACCCACAAGAGCGCTGCCGATCAAATCGTGAATATGATATAAATCAATACTGATATCAAGCTCTTGTCTACGATGTACGTACGCAGTCGATTTCACCTGTGTAATCCATCGCGGATATTGAAACGGGCTCCACCGTTAGTTCGTATGAATAATATCCAGCGTTTTGAGTATTTTGTGTAATTATGAAATGTTAATGGTCATTAGTTAGAAATTTATATCGACTTAATGAACTTGGGAGATAAGTTATTTCAGACAAGATCTAATAAACTGTAATAAGTTTGCTGAAAAAAAAATATAGCAGGCTTTATGAATATCTTAACAGATTTCTATAAAGGCATACAAAGGTCAAACATAGTTTTCTTCCCACGCACAGGCGAAAGGCGTAGAGTAGACGCAAAATTCTCAGATCTGAGATAAAATGTTTAGACGGATAACAGACCTTCTGAAATTGATGTAAGTGCCTACAAAAACATTTGTGTCTTTGAAAGGAACAATTCTAAATAAGCCCAGCACCAGGAGCAGAAGGTAGTAGACCTCTCGTCTTATTGCCTCTCCAGCCTTTGATATTTTATTATTTTCAAGTGTGAATAGTAGCTTAGCCACACCGTAGTGGTGCAAGCGCAAGTCGTGATACATGTCCCTTTCACCGTTCTGTGTTTTGGTAGTAGAAAATGTTTTGGGCAGTGCTGCAGTTTTAGATATTATTCCTAGATATTTGCAAGTAAACCCATGTACCTATACATTTCCTTGTATGGCAAATACTGGGTTCGTCAGGATTTTTTTTAACCTAGATGGTTGATTCAAATTTTATTAGATAACATGCATAAAACTGTACCCCTTTTACTTGCTTAAATCTATCCACTATTCCATTTAAACCAACTTTCAAGTTCCAAGATTATAATGGAAGAAGGTATTCCAGAACGACTAGACATACTGTTGCTGACGCGGTTACGTGGTGATCACGGATTCTTCTTTATTGTGTGTTTTACATTTTTAAATTGAAAAATTGTAAATGGACAGCTTGAAGCGTCGATACCTTGGTTATTTGAATAACAATTAACGGCTTCCATCCTCCGCATTCATGTACACCGCCGAGTTCTGACTGGTTACTCCACCGACAACTCAAATGCGGTGTTGCCGAGTTATGCACTAAGTCTTTGTCGACTAATAATTGGATAATGGTGGAACATGTCTCCACTGTTTTCGGAATTGGAATGGGAACGCAAGAGTATTCTTACGATATTTGTCAAAATTTGTTGTCCTGTATCTAAACTTAATGAAGCATGTGGTTTTGGTACCTAGTTTTTGAGAGCAAGGTATGTAAAGTTTTCCGAAATCGCTTTTTCAATACCGATTTTCAACTACAATTTATGAACGTGTAAGTACTTGAAGCTACAAAGCTTTTAAAACATATTTTGAGCTATTTTTTGAATCAGTAACAAAATGGAAGCTCGGAATTGGGAAATTCTATCTACTTGATTTTCTTGAATGATGTTTTATGATGCCACAACGTTTGTCGGCCTCCATCTAAAGTACTGAAAATAATAATAATAATAAAATGGCTCTATTGGGCGAAGTTTAGCATAAGCTATTCTACCACTCAACCCCTAACATCTCTATCAACAATAGAAACAATAAAAAAAGGTTTCAACATCGAGATGAATTAATTTCTTCAACTACAGATTAATCTGCAACATGAATTTTGAATTTCTTGTGAGCTCTTGACGGATACTGTATATAGAAATGGATGATTAACAATGCGGCAGTATGTAATTTTTGAAATAACTAATGAATCACAGATAATTTTGTTTGTTTTGTAATCCAGAAATTGTTTGTTCATCTAGAATTAAACAACTTCTTGTAACATTGTTCACATGGGGAATAAAATTCATCAAGAGATATACCCAGATTATTTACGGTTCCACATACTTTTATAATTTCATCATTTAACGATATTGTCGAATATTTCTTAATTTCATTTCTATTTTTTTAAGAGAGAATATAGTTACTTCTCCCTTTCTTCCTTTCTTCCTTTCTTCCTTGCTTCTTTGCTTCCTTTCTTCCTTTTTTCCTTTTTTCCTTTTTCCTTTCTTCCTTTCTTCCTTTCTTCATTTCTTCCGTTCTTCCGTTCTTCCGTTCTTCCGTTCTTCCGTTCTTCCGTTCTTTCCGTTCTTCCTTTCTTCGATTCTTCCTTTCCTTCTTTCCTCCTTTCCTACTTTCCTCCTTTCTTCCTTTCCTTTCCTTTCCCCTTCCTCCTTTCCTTTCCTCCTTTCCTCCTTTCCTCCTTCCTCCTTTCCCCCTTTCCTCTTTCCGCTTCCTCCCCTCTCCTTTCCTCCTTTCCCTCCTTTCCTCCTTTCCTCCTTTCCTTCCCCTCCTCCTTCCTTCCTTTCCTCCTTTCCTCCGTTCCCTTCCTCCTCCTTTCCTCCTTTTCCTCCTTTCCTTCCTCCTTCTTCCCTTCCTTTCCTCCTTTCCTCCTTTCCTCCTTTCCTTTCCCCTTTTCCTCCCCTCTTTCCTCCTCCGCCCTCCTTTCCTTTTTCCTCCCTCTTTCCTTCCTTCCTCCTTTCCTCCTTCTCCTTTCGTCCTTTCCTCCCTTTCCTCCTTCCTCCTCCTCCTTTCCCCTCCTCCTTTTTCCTCCCTCCTCCTCCTTTCCTGTCCTCCTTCCTCCTTTCCTCCTTTCCTCTCCTTTCCTCCTTTCTTCCTTTCTTCCGTTCTTCCTTTCTTCCTTTCTTCCTTTCTTCCTTTCTTCCTTTCTTCCTTTCTTCCTTTCTTCCTTTCTTACTTTCTTCAGAAGAATCACAACTCTTCATGATCTATGTTCTATTTATTTTTTTGGCAATATTTTTGTGCACAGGCAGCAGAGTGATTAAAAAAGAGATTACTCACACAAAAAAGTGATTTTGGTTCAAGAACAACTATACTAAGTGACATATAAATCCGAACACCCAGTTTAAATGGTTTTATTTTAATAAAAGTTGGTGAATGTATTTACTATATCTTACTGTAAATAACAAGTGAAAAAATTTTCAGCCTTATCAGTTGGAAATTCCGGTTTTTATACTGCTTTTTTTTTATTTACCAACGCGCTAAAAATGAATATTTCAGCCGCAGTAAAGAATCAGCGTTGGCGGATTTTGGTTCTTGACATCCTTTACGATCGGTTACGATGCCTAGAGTACGGAGACCTGTATGATTTCGTCAACTTAGTGAGTTTGATATGGGCCGTATAGTGGGACTTCGGGAAGCTGGACTTTCTTTTCGGGCAATTGCAGTTAGAGTGCAAAGAAGTGTAGACACTGTGGTTAGGTGTTGTCAGGCATGGCTTCGAGAAGGCCGTACGCAAAGAGCAAGGGGCACTGGACGCCGCCGTAGAACAACAGACCGTGAAGATCGCTACCAGGTCCATTGCAAATGAATGGTTTGCAGAACACGGAAGACCTATTGGCATGCGAAGTGTTTACCGACGAATGAGACGTTTTGGCTTGTTTTCATACCGGCCACACTGGGTCCTCCCTTTAACTCGAGAACACCGACGTAATCGCCTTGAGTGGTGCAGACAACGGTCACTCTGGGATCATGAATGGAACAGTATTGTCTTCAGTGACGAGTCTCGATTTTGTTTAGGCATGCACGATGGTCGTGCCAGGGTTAGAAGGCCACGTGGTGAAAGGAGGAATCCACAGTTTTTTGTTGAAAGATATGTTCATCACACTGTTGGAGTTATGGTTTGGGGTGCTATAGCTTATGGTTCCAGGTCACCTTTAATCTTCTTTAGAGGTAACATGAACGCGCAGCGTTATATCCACGAAGTTCTAGAACCCCATCTTTTACCCTATCTTGACACCCTGGCAGATCCAACTTTCCAACAAAATAATGCCCGACCACATGTTGCAAGAGTCACAATAGACTTCTTTCAACATAATGATGTCACATTGTTACCATGGCCACCAAGATCTCCCGACTTATCCCCAATTGAGCACGTGTGGGATATGATGGGTAGGAGATTGCTCAATTTGCAACGTCCTCCTCAGACTCTAGAAGCACTTCGAGAGGAGTTGGTGGTTGCCTGGAATGAGATACCACAGGAGGACATTGACCACCTGATCAGGAGCATGCCTAGGCGCGTTGAAGAATGCGTAGCACATCCGGATGCATCCACACATTATTAAAGGTCAAATGGCTTTAAAGCAGTGCAATCATTTTGAAATTTTTATCGTTTACTTATTATGCTTCATGAAGTACTTATACAAAATTTTATTAAAATAAAACCATTTAAACTGGGTGTTCGGATTTATATGTCACTTAGTATATATTCAATTGTGGACTGTGAGTTTACTATGTTTATAAGACATATAGTATAGTACCTTCGTATTACGGGCAATTTCTCAATTGTAAGTCCTCCGTTTCTCTAAAACAACAACATTACCTCATTTGAAGTATCTGTGACCTCGAATCAATATCATAATTTCACAGAAACTCATGCTCTTGGATCAATAGCACTCTTTTTTTGTGTGAATATTCAAATCAGTTAGAATAGAAGTCAGTTCCAGTTCAAGAATCCAACTAAAACGCGTAGGAGTGAAGCCTGCCCACTCAGCGATTTTTATTCGCCATCCGGCTATACAAAAGAATGTGTATGTCATGATAGATGAACACTATCCTTTGTTATTCAAAACAAATGCTATCGGACTGCCCCGCGAAAAATGCCCGATCAGTGATACAAATTATGATAAATTCCCACCCGGCGAACAGAAATATCATCCGGATAATTTAATACCATTAGAGATGGTGATGGTTTAATTTAGGCGTACTATGAACGTCTAACGGTTCGAATCAAGACTGAACCAGAAAATGTAATCAACTTAAGGACTTGATAGATTATGGAATTATGGTAAGGTAGACCGGTTAGTTACTTTATATGTATATCTATGTATATATTATCCTGTCTCTTTGGTAGCGTCCGACAAGCGATGGTAATCGTTTATGTAACGGCGACGCAGGAAGGTAGCCAACTCAGTAACAAGTTACTTTATCATTTAGTATTTCAGGTTGCAATGAAGATGATATAAGCTATCACAGAACCGCCCTTTCTTCTGTATCATCTCTAAGGGTCTTTATAATGTGATCAGCGATGAAGCCTGAGAAAAAGAAGATGAGAGACAAAAGATCTGTTACAGTCCCACTTTTCAATTGGAATTAGAAATGTATGTGCACCTAAACTGAATCCAAATTCAAGATGAGATGTAAATAATAACAGTTAGCGCGTGATCTCTCGGTAACAGGTGGGGACAAGGCCTCTTATTGGTCAATTCGTCATTAAATTTCAAGCGGTCGCCTGGCGGAATAATGCGCGGGGCAGGGGCAGGGCGGCCACCGACCGTCGCGTGTATCACTGCGTGCTCGTGTTTACGTATTCACCTTGCTTGGTTGCTGCTGTTGTTGTTGTTAAGTGTATTTGAGTAATTTGTTAAGTTTCTGTTTGTTGTTGTTATTCCTCGTTATTATTTTTTATTTGAACCAATCCTGAACATGTCCAGTACAGATACTGCTGACGAGGCTGTAGGCTACTCCCATAGCCCTCCTAGAGAGCGATCAAAAAAAGGACATCTTAGCGTAGACATGAATGACGTCATATTGAATAGATAGAGCGGAAGCAAGACGAAACATCAACTAACCCGAAAATAGCTCTGAAAGTGGCAGATAAAATTGGGGTATGCCAAGCGACAGTGTACAATGTTTTGAAAGAACATAAGTAAAAGCATGCCTTTTCGAAGTCAATGACGGGTAAAAATCGCAAAAGTATCATAAGATCGTTGGATGACGCTGACAAGCATGCGATTGGGAGGAAAGTGCACGAGTTCTTCTTCAGAAACGAAATACCGACAGTTGATAAAGTACTACCGGAGGTTAACGAGGATGCTATGTTACCAAATTTCAAACGTTCGACTATTCATAAACTTAATCGTCTTAGTTTCGAATGAAAGAAACGAGGACGTAACAGTTTACTTATGGATAGAGAAGAAATTGTTCTGTGGAGGAGAGAGTACCTGACCAAAATTAAATCATTCAGGGATCAGCAGAGGAAGATCTATTACCTGGACGAAACCTGGATTAACGCTGGGCACACTACTCCGAAGGTATGGGTTGACAAAACTGTGACTTCATCCAGAAGGGCGTTTCTAGATGGACTGTCGACCGGATTGAAAAATCCAGCAGGTAAATAGATCGAAGTAGTTCACGGTATCAATTGTTGCGCACAATATTTCTCTATCTTCGTACCTACAAGACGTGCATGTGTACTTAGCGGATTTTATCTTTCTAGGCAAAGGAAAAAGGCTCATTATTTGCCACATTGGGGGTGTAGATGGCTTCGTGGATGACGGCTTATGGTCTTTTGAGAAAAAAAAAACACTGACTACCATGAAGAGATGAATGGGGAAGCATTCGAGAAGTGGTTTTCACGCATTCTACCACACCCCGAAGACAATTCTGTGGTTGTTTTTTATAATGCTCCCTATCATTCTCGCAAAATAGAAAAAATCCCAACTTCAGCTTCTAAGAAATCAGACATTCAGAGCTGGCTCCGTTCCAAAAATATAACTTTCGACCCTTCCTTACTGAAATTACAACTATTAGATATTGTGAAACAACACAGATCAAGATAAATATGTCATAGATGAAATGGCCAAAGCACACCACAAAACAGTACTCCGTTTGCCGCCTTACCCCATTGAGCTCATATGGGCAGATGTTAAGAATTTTGTTGCTGGACACAATACAACATTTAAATTTTCTGACATGCAAGAGCTGTTTAGAATTGCTATACAGAGGGTCACACCAGAAAGATGGCTAAAATGTGCGCAGCATGTTCAGGAGAAAGTGGAGGTAGCAATGTGGGAGCTGGACAACATAATTGAGACAGATTTTGAATCCATCATCATAAACATTAATGACGATAGCTCATCAATTGAGTCTGAGTGAGTTTCGCGTTTTTGTTTTGTCACAGAATACATATTATGGGAATCATAGTTATAGTGAAATATTAACTTTCAGATAAACTACAGACAATGCAAGTCCGAACTGCACCTTCGAAATCTATAACAATTGATTGAACAGCCTTCTATTTCTTCCATGTACTAAAGTGTCATCTCTACCCCTCGTTGACTACGGATACATTGTGCATAGGGAGTAGCTGGTTACCTCTGGTATGTATTTCTCCATGTTGTCTAGTTTGAAAAATCTGCAGAAAAACTTAGCACCCCTTCAAGAATAAAAATTTGATTTTGCGACACTAACTACTTCACTATATTAGATAATTTCGTTAAATACTGTTATCTTTGTTTTACAACACGTTGGTGGTAGTCCACCATTCGGAGGTAGCCCTGAATGCGGCCCTGTACGCCGTCCTTGCTTTTGGCAATCACGCATCCATTCTATCTTGGGTGTAAATACACTATAGTGAAAGAAAAGGAATGCCCAGTGGTGATGAATGTATTACAAAGAGTACAGAAGCCATCGTGAAGGGCTAACAAATTATTAATTCATCAATTCATTCGACGGTTGGACTTTTCAGAAATTTTGATCAGTTACTTATCTAACATGCTTCCAAAAAATTGTTGTGATAAATTCATTATAATCCTTTCAAATTCATTATTGCTTTTATATATGTCACTTAGTATACAGACGAAACCAAATTTATCTGACGGCTCAAATTCAATGTGTGCGAGAGAGAAGGGTAAAATGTGTGTATCAACACATTATAGAGAGAGATAGAAGCCAGCTGAAGAGCAAAGGTCATCACCACATTGTGTACGTTCAAAATAAAGCCATTATTTGGGCGTAAAGAATAAACTACACAATTGGTGTAACATATTACAGTTTTATCTCTTATGCCATTCATTTATTGATTTTAACGTAGGTTGTTATAATTTCATCTTTTGTACTTATTATTGTCATCCTTTTACCCATATTTATGTGTGTAATCTGCAGTGTTTGTTATTATATGTATTGTTTGCCATTTATGTTCTTCTTGTAACTAAGTTTCTATTATATTACCTTGTGTAAGCACTTTCTGTGTAACAAACCATCCACCACCAATAAACAATTATTATTATTATTATTATTATTATTTTTGGCAACGCGGTGATGAGGTTCGTTATCCAGGCGGCTTCTATCTCTGTTTAACATATACTAAGTGACAGACAAATCCGAACACCCAGTTTAATATTATTTTAATAAAATTTTGTATAAGTACTTAATGAAGCATAATAAGTAAATGATAAAAATTTCAAAATGATTGCACTGCTTTAAAGCCCTTTGACCTTTAATAATGTGTGGATGCACCCTGATGTGCTACGCATTCTCCAACGCGCCTAGGCATGCTTCTGATCAGATGGTCAATGTCCTCCTGTGGTATCTCATTCCAGGTAACCACCAACTCCTCTCGAAGTGCTTCTAGAGTCTGAGGAGGACGTTGCAAATTGAGCAATCTCCTACCCATCATATCCCACACGTGCTCAATTGGGGATAAGTCGGGAGATCTTGGTGGCCATGGTAACAATGTGACATCATTATGTTGAAAGAAGTCTATTGTTACTCTTGCAACGTGTGGTCGGGCATTATCTTGTTGGAAAGTTGGATCTGCCAGGGTGTCAAGATAGGGTAAAAGATGGGGTTCTAGAACTTCGTGGATATAACGTTGCGCGTTCATGTTACCTCTGATGAAGATTAAAGGTGACCTGGAACTATAAGCTATAGCACCCCAAACCATAACTCCAACAGTGTGATGAACATGTCTTTCGTCAAAAAACTGTGGATTTCTCCTTTCACCACGTCGCCTTCTAACCCTGGCAAGACCATCGTGCATGCCTAAACAAAAACGAGACTCGTCACTAAATACAATACTGTTCCATTCCTGATCCCAGAGTGACCGTTGTCTGCACCACTCAAGGCGATTACGTCGGTGTTCTCGAGTTAAAGGGAGGAGCCAGTGTGGCCGGTATGAAAACAAGCCAAAACTTCTCATTCGTCGGTAAATACTTCGCATGACAATAGGTCTTCCGTGTTCTGCAAACCATTCATTTGCAATGCACCTGGTAATGGAGAAACGGTCCCTTAAGGCCAATAATCTTAGGCGGCGATCTTCACGGTCTGTTGTTCTACGGCGGCGTCCAGTGCCCCTTGCTCTTTGCGTACGGCCTTCTCGAAGCCATGCCTGACAACACCTAACCACAGTGTCTACACTTCTTTGCACTCTAACTGCAATTGCCCGAAAAGAAAGTCCAGCTTCCCGAGGTTCCACTATACGGCCCCTATCAAACTCACTAAGTTGACGAAATCGTACAGGTCTCCGTACTCTAGGCATCGTATCCGATCGTAAAGGATGTCAAGAACCAAAATCCGCCAACGTTGCTTCTTTACTGCGGCTGAAATATCCATTTTTAGAGCGTTAGTGAATTAAAAAAAAGCAGTATAAAAACCGGAATGTCCAACTGATAAGGCTGAAAATTTTTTCACTTGTTATTTACAGTAAGATAAATACATTCACCAACTTTTATTAAAATAAAACCATTTAAACTGGGTGTTCGGATTTATATGTCACTTAGTATATGTGTCTATACATATTGAACTCAAGTCGCCAGGACAACTTGGTTCTGATTGTATATATAACTATTTCAATATCTCGAATAACTACAGGTATAATCGCACACGACGTGACACTGTTTTCATGACGAGCTGTTTATTTAGCAACTATATAAATTCGTTGTTGATTTACGTGCTAGAAAGAGTTTTTACAAATATAACGGATTAGGCGTATCGCTGTGTGAAATACCAGTTATTAAAATCACGACTGCGGATAAAAGTGCATTAAATAATGAATATTGAACAGTATTATTGATGCCCTACCGATTCTATTTTCCCGACAATGCATTTTAATATGAATTTATGCATCCGGTTACCGGGTGATCAATTTTAGCCTTGTGCTTTTTCAGCTGATATGCTTTTTAATGCTTCTTGTTGTAGTTGCTGCTTCTGTATTTCGGCTATATTGGTCAGGTTGATTTGCCTCTTAATATTTTGTAGGACCCTTCAAAAAGAAACAGCTGGATACATAAAATTGCAGGGTGCATTACTAGGAATGATAGTAGCAACCCTAAGTTGTTATCTGGACACAAGTTTGAATAAATGCTACTATTGATAACAATAATATTATTGACATTCGTCAGAAAATCTCCGACAAAATAGCTACATTTAAGCAAGCGAAAAGGTCTTGTCATAATGATAATATTCGCAGAATTCATGAAGTAAGAATGCTTTTCTTGAATTTCTGGCGGGGATGTTAAACTCGAGAGTCCCTCTCTGGAAAGTTGCAAAGTCGCTCAGCCAGACCTGACTTGCAATATTTAAACCAAGAGCAAACGTCCTGCGGACCGCTCTGGCAGACAATGACGAATAGAGAGGCTATTATTGATTGAAAATATCTCAGATTAAACTGTGCTGTTACCTGATTACACTGAAGAGGAACTGCTTCATTTTTTGTGATGTGGGTGTATGAGATTACTTATAACTTTTACACAGTTTGCTTATAGTCAACGCCAAACAAAGTGGCGTGCACGTCATCACGATAAAAATTCCCCGACCTAATGCCTAGGTTTCTATCACAAACAATTGCTATATTGCAGTTTCATATTAATGTGATATATAAATTGTAAAATGGTCATTACTCTCTTATTATGGTTAATAGTCATATAAACATTGTTATTAAAATATCACATAAGTTGCTTTCTGATAAACTTAGACGCATTATGCGAAATAAAATGTTTTGCAAACGCTCCAATCACTTATCGACATGTAAACGCAATAAACCGATTTCGCAGCGTTGACACATTGTCACCTTGAAACTTATTTAAACTGGGAACTGACATTTGTATTAATTTTGACACTGAATTAATTTGTGGCATTTCAAATCTTTATAAATCCTTTGGCCCCGCATACTGTAAATCAACAACTGTTTGTTTCAAAACAAAATTATTCATTTTACGAGTAGATAAAGGCAATTTTGGTATATAAAGATGCCCAAACAGTTAAATAGTCGGTGTAAGGAACTCGTGGCCTCGTTAATGCACTACTTTGAGCAAGAAAGGGACAACAACGGGCCTTTGTTGCCTTTAAATGCTGTTCAAGAGGTAGGTTACTAATAATTATATGTAATGTATATTAATAATAGTGAAATTTTATTTCATTTTTTGTAGCGTGTTGCTGCTGCTTTAAAAATTAGTTTAAGGACAGTTAGTCGTATTTCCGAGGGTGTGAAAAGTGATGCAAATTTAGAATCGCCCAAGAAAAAGCGGAGTTATATTAAACGTTTAACCAACACAGCGACATTGGATACGGCCTCGGTTGGCCGCGTGGGTCAGAGTGTCGCGCTACTGATCAGCCGGCCGGCCGGGCCGCGAGTTCGAATCTCGCCTTCGCCATGGATGTTGTGTGTTTGTTTTAGGCAGCAGCGGTAGCCGCAGTAGTAGACTCTTCGGTCTCCTGATCAGTCGCCGTGCGCTGTGCGGGTTCGATTCCCATCTCCAGGAGAAATGTTTCTCTTGGCCATGGATGTTGTGATTGTCCGTAGGTGGTAGATGGTCTCTGACTGTCGAACGCGGAGGTACCACCCGGCGGTTCTCGTAGGCGGAGCCAGAATGTGTGCATGTTGCATGCACACGTGTTCCCTCGCCAGAGTCCGTGTGGCGTCCCCCCTTTCCCCTGTATCCCCCATAGCCCCACGGTACCCAATGGGTGCTTAGGCCTTAGGCCTTCGTGGTAGTTGGAGTATAAAAAAAAAAAAAAAAAAAAAAAAAAGTGCCATTCGAGAAGTGATCTATAATATGTATCACAAAAGTAAGATCTTATTATAATAACTTATCAGAAATTTGCATTAATTTGTTAACTAAATTATAATGTCATATTACACATGGTTTCAGAAGAACAAGTTACGATACAAACTTTATGGTCTCGATTAAGAGATAGGGCATTATTTGATGGTAGTGCCACGTCTTTAAGGCGGTTGCTTAGAGATCTTGGATTTAAGTGGCTTAAGGACAATCCGCGACGAGGGCTCATGGAACTACCAAGTATAGCTTTGAAAAGGGTGGAATTTCTAAGGCAATACAATCAAGCCAAGGTTGAGGCCTTATACCAGTTTGTCTTCCTCGATGAAACTTGGATATTTCAAAATGGGATCATAGGTCGCTCTTGGCAAAATGGAAACCAAAAAAGCGTGAAAGCTATTAAAACAGATGGTAAAAGGTATGTACTTTTACACAATTTGCACTATAAAATTTAAAACTAATATATTTTAGATACATTATATTACATGCTGGAAATGAAAATGGGTTTATTGAGGGTAGTGAAGCGATATTTTCTTCGAAAACAAAATTGAGCGATTACCATGGAGAGATGAACCAGGACAATTTTTTGAAATGGTTTCAACATCAGTTATTAGAAAAATTGGAGAGTCCATCTATGATTATACTGGATAACGCCCCTTATCACAGCATGATATTGAACAAAGTGCCCAACAATGCATGGACAAAAAAAAATATCCAAACACAATGTTTAAAACAGAGCTATTGAGTATTGTTGCTCGGTACATAATGCTTCTTAATTATATATATTTTGGTCGACAGTTTATATTTCTTTTGTTTATTCCTATTCTTAAAATAACTGCTTTTTTAGAAACAAACCACCTAAAATATACGTGATTGATGAATTGGCGGAACAACATGGGCACAAAGTTCTTCGTCTGCCTCCTTACCATTGTATATTTAACCCTATTGAGTTAATTTGGGGCATAGCAAAAGGTTACTATAACAGACATATTGGTAGAGATGGTAACAGTGAAAAAGACTGTTTGGATATGTGGAACGAGGCTCTACAAACGGTTACCCCAGACATGTGGAAAAATAGTGTTCGACATACTGAGCAAGAAATTTTTAAATGGTATGAAAGAGAACGAATTTTTGATCGACCAGACATCGAACCTTTAATAATCAACTTTGAGAGTGATGAAGATTCAGATTCAGACAGCGCTGAAGAAAGAAACTCCGACTAACTTTATTGTACAGAAAAAGCTTACACCAGTAGCTTACCTAATCTTAGAATGCATTTTTCTGTATGAATTCTGTAAAATAAATACCATTCATAAAATTTGGAGGACCCCATTTGGATTTTTATTCAGTACCTTTAAGCTATCAATTAAATATGGTAGTTTCATAGTGTCATCTGATCAATAATTGTCATACTTAATGATTATGCAAGTACAGATCTATAATTTTATTATACTATTATTTTTGTTCTCATTTGAGGTTAATATTGCTTATAAACCTAGATATGTAAATAATGAATTTTATTATTTTACAAAAAGTTTGGCAACAATGTAACTTTTTCAACACACCCACCTTGATGACGTGCACGCCACTTTGTTTGGCGTTGACTAGTATAAGTATAGAAAACCACATAACGTAGTGCCAGTACTCCTAAGAAACACGGTCTTCCTAATTGAATCCCATGAGATGATCAAATACTCAATAGATAATTTAGTAGATCCCAATCTTAACCCAGATAGAAAGTACAATGGCTTCCTCTAGTTAAGTCCGATTACATTGCTACAAGATAATGTGGAACAAACAGACGATTTGAGGTACTTATGAACAAAGCCAAGCCAATTCCAACGCGGATGTTATGAATTGTGGTGAACTTTACTAATGAACGTATTAGTGCAGTCAGATTAGTAAGTATTGAGCTTCAGGAAAAAGCCGCACCGACCAACAGACAAATGAAGAAAAATGTGTGGGGTTCTCAAGTCTGGAATTTTCCTATATATATACAGAGTGACTAAGGACCAATTTCACCAACAACAGCCCGTTATTCTCCACCTATAGCGTAACAGCCCGTCAGATACCGCGAATGAGCTTCAATCAACAAATTTTAGCAACCAATAGCTATGAAATGTTGAAAACAAAATGCTGTCAAAGTATGAGATGACATCTTGTCATTGAAACATCATCATCTTATTTAATATTAAGAAATTACATATAATTCGGTCAAAATTTAAACAAATGTTTGATTTTTGAATAAAATTCATGATTTAATTACTATTGTTGATTTTTTATTCATGTTTATATCATTTTCTTCAATTGATATGCGATTTTACTGATTCAAGATCATCTACTGGGTGTTTTTTCCTATAAACCTCTTGCAGATAGCCATTAAGCGCCTACCTGGTGACTGGCTCTACCAAAAAGTTCATAGATATTGCTCGTTTTCAAACATTCATTCATTTACTTGCCGTTCATCAGAACCATTATGGCATCTTAGATTGATATTCCCACAAAACGATTCTGGTTTTTTAATATCCATACATCCGTAAAGTTGAATATTTTTCATTGTTCAGGAACTTAACAAACATCCATTATATTCACAGTGATTAAGAAATACCCAAAAATATGTCGTAGAGCTACCAGCAAACCTAAAACCTGCAGAAAAACTAGAAATTTGCAATATTTTTCTTTTTTTACTGAGTACATATTCTGGGTTATATTTATATTAGTCGTTATTTGAATCACAAAACATATACACTGATTTGAATAACAGCTGTTTATCTCCTGATATTTTAAAACTAACCATATCGACAAGCGACACATAATTCTGTGGGATCCGTCAACACTTCGTCCCAGTGGGGAAAACTCTGCCAACTGTCGAAATAAACTTCATTAATTCCAAGTCTTATTTTTGTTTTACTGTGCCTGTTTAGATATTCAAACACGGCCAGGAATTATTAGCGCCTGGCTATTTTAGGCCTTCAATGACTCCTAATTTTAGAACTCTCCTTATTTTGTTTTTTCCACGCATTCATGGTAGAAAGAAAAATATTTTATCGAATATCGATACCGTATACCATGCAGCAGGCACGCCCATCACTACTTTGACAGATTGCAGAATGATGTCAAGGTGACAATCGTTATGTGGCAGTTGTTTTTGTTTTTGCCTGAAATAAGTAAGTAGGCTTTGTGTATTCATTTTTATTTTTATAGCGTTTCCAGAATTTCATATTTCGAAACGATGTCACGGGCCGGCAAGGCAAATCTTTCTCTGAGAACTGAAAATCATTAAACGCGCTGTTTTCAGTCTATTTTATTCTATCCCTTGGGGAAGTACAGAATGAAGAAAAGACTACAGTGCTCAGTGGCCACTCAGTGGTTCAGTGCTCGTCTGTAATGATAATATTCAAATACTACTAAACACCTAAATAGCTTTCTTCCCTTTCAATTTCGAAGCTACCAGTCCTCGCTTAGAGATGGTAGCACAGTTAAGGATAGACTCGGGGTATACGGTTACGGATGTTTATGATTCCTCTCGATATCGATATATCGTCATGAAACCATAGATGCGTAAAGATCGATGTTCTACGTCCGATGTATCGATGTTTTCGATACATCAATGTATCGTCTATCGTCGCCATCCCTATATTGTATCCCCTCCAGTCAGCAGTCAAAAACCTTAACCACCAATATTTTATCACTATTTATAATTCTTTTTAGCTCTTATTTTTCAGTAATTACTAATAATTTTAGGTTTATGTCGACAGTAGTTGCATTATGCACCTCGGAGATGTAGGGATTAACATGTTTTACACATATCGGTGTTTTAGGATGGGGACGACCATACCGCTTTGATTACTTTGAAGAAATTCATTAACCTATGAATTTATAACAAATGATTACTATTGTGATGTAAAGACAGATAAGGAATTGGTTGGAATACATTTTATATTCTATTTTCTTGCAAATCCGCACAATTCAACATGTATGTGTAGCTATAATGATCACATATACACACAGTATATTGAACTTAACAAATTTCGAGATTGCCATGGATTAACAAACGACCAAACCTGCTGCCAAATTTAACAGCTAAAAAATCGACCAATTATTTCTCCCATTCCCATTCGCTGAGAGGATAACGGATGGTCAAATGTACACCTATAACATAAATCAAAATACATGAAAGTTGTCCTGTTTTCTCTGTACAAAAGCATCATGTTGGAATCCAAAAATGGTCTTGTTTATAATACAGTCGAATTTTCACGATTTTATTCAACATTTTAATAGAAATCACTGATATTCTGACACCTTTGACAGCTTCCGTCAAATTACATTTCGATAAGGTATTTTACTATTGGTCCATAATATTAATGTTGGTGAAATCGGCCCTAAGAAAGGTAAATACCACAGACTTTAGCAGCTCTTACTCATGACGTTGTCTGGAATAAGATTCCCCAACAGGATATCGACCACCTGATATCAGCACGATGCCCAGGCATGTCAATGAGTGCATAGGAAATCGTGGATAGTCAATACATTACTGAACCAGCTGCAGCTGACGGATCAAGCTGAAAATTCAATCACTGTGCTTTGTAAGGACACTGAACATATATGCCAAAAACTATCAAAATCGGGTAAACATACGCAGGTGCTTACCTTCTAAGGTATCACCATACTGCGACCACCAGGGTAGCGCCAATTGATGTGATTGATCTGAATCAAGTATTAAAGCCGAATTAAAACCATAGGAAGGCTTAAATTTCATTATCTTATTACGTTGTGGGTTGTGGCCGGCGCTCGCCATATTACGCTGCATCGAAATTCTATACATATAAAATTTTACGACCTCATCGGTACATTTATTTACGGACCGGTTTTGTTTTATTATTTCGTGTCGACCCCAAATTGAATTTCGTCATAACGTTGCAGTTCGCCCTAATTGGCTATTCAAAACTATTACCATGTGACGTCATGCCAATTTCGTCGCTATTGTTGGACAGGTGTTATCTTGATTATGGCCATATTATGCAAAAATTGTTGTTTCATGTATGTTTTGTCTTTCATAGAAACATTCTTCAGCGATACTATTGCAGGAATGTAACGGGATGTAATCGATCTAATTAGATTGCAAATTCTGCTTCAGCATCCCAAAACACGTATCATAAGTAATGCTGTGCTTAAACTTGTGAATAAGCCGTTTTGTTACCATAACAACTGAGACCAACGACACTTTTCGAACTTAAAATATATTGGACTCTCATTTAAATGTGAATAAATATCGTCAATCGTCGTCTCTTATTACTTGTCGCTGCCATACCCAGGCGTTCATGGTCCGCTGACCAATAGGCGAGTAAATAAATGGAATTTGACAACACTTTAGGTAGTTTGGGGTATTTAATTCTGATACAGTCGCGAAAGAATCTCAAAATTAATCTACTATAGTAGGACCCCCTTTGTAATATAAAAAACCTATTAAAATAATATAAATACATATACAGGGTGTTTCAGTTTATTGTTGCATAACTTTAAGTTTCGATGGAACTTTTAAAATTAATGCATAAAGTCTATATAAACATGGGTCGAAAAATGCGTGGCTTCCGAAATACAGGGTGTTTAAATTTACGTGGAGCGGTAAATTTTCATAATCAACATATTTGGTCGCATGAAAATCCGCATGCAGTTCGGGAAAGAAATTTTCAGCATGAATTTAGTGTGAACGTGTGGATTGGTATCTACCGTAATCGACTATTTGGACCCTATCATTTGCCTGCAAGGTTAAATGCTGTGGCCTTCTTGGCATTTTTAAAGGCTGAACATGCAAATATGTGGGATGATGTTATGTTAGATTTAAGAAGATTGGCCTGGTTCCAGCTTGATGGTTGTCCAGCTCATTATTCGAGAATAGCTAGAAACTGGCTGGACGAAAATTATCCAAAAAGATGGATCGGCCGTGGAGGACCAGTCGCCTGGCCTCCACGATCCCCTGACCTAAATCCATTAGATTTCTTTGTGTGGGGATTTCTAAAAGAAAAAGTGTACCAGACTCCCGTAACCACAAGAGATATGCTAATAGACAGAATCAGGAATGCATGTGATGAAATAAGGCCTTATTTGAATAATGCTATACCACGTTCGATCATTCGTAGATGTGAATTGTGTATTGAACAATTAGGTTTACATTTCGAGCAACTACTTTAGATATTATATGTTTGTCCTAACTATCCAATAGCATTTTAGTTGTAAATAATTGATTTAATTTGTTAAACATAATATTGGAAAATTAAACAAATTAATCTTCTGTTTTTGTTTGTGTTTATTTGGAGTTACGAATTATTGCTGTGTTTAAAAACATAATCTAAACGATCATCTTAATTACCTGTAATGCCCAAATCGAAAATGTAAAAAAATATTATTTTCCCATAAATAGTTAAAAATCGAAATATCTCAAAAACGGATAACGATAACGAAAACTCATAGGAGAGCTTTTTTATGCAGAAAAGTGCGAAGAATCAGTTTTTTATTCAAAAAGCAAAAAATTGCACTAAGAAAAATTTTTCGGCCATTTTAATACTCTACAGGTACAGTGGAGAGCGCCCTCTAGTGGCTACAGTAAAACTATGCCCATGGTTCGTTTTGTCGTACAAAAAAACCCTCGTATACCAATTTTCACTGTTATACATCAAATATTGTTCGAAATATTTAAAAAAAACTATTTTAAAAAGTAAATTTAAACACACTGTATTTCGGAATCCATGCATTTTTCGACCCATGTTTATATATACTTTATGCATTAATTTTAAAGGTTCTATCGAATCTTGCAGTTATGCAACAATAAACTGAAACACCCGGTATATATACAGGGTTATCCAAATTAAGTGTCCACCATTAGTAACTTTGTTATTAGTGAAAATACAAAGTTGTTTGAATTAGCAAACTAGTAGCATTTTTAACGCTGGTAAAAATGAGAAATAAAAAAAAACAATTGAGAGTCGTTATTTTGATTTTTTTCAGTAAAATAACATTTTTTTAAATGGAAACCCCTGTATATTATATTTTTTTCTGTTAAAGCATAAAATTTTAAACAAAAAAGCTTACAATAACTTTTCTCCTAGGTTACAAATTGTTGAAGTTATGGCCTCCAATCTGAAACAATTAAATTGTATCGACAAACTTTATTTTCAACATCAACTTATAATCTTACAAAATACAAAAACAATTTTTTTTAAAGAAGATGCTCGAAAACACCACCTTGTTCTTCAATACATTTTTGGGCACGTTTTTCAACTGCTCGAACTGTCTTAAGTATGGTCCTACCATCTATCTGGGTTATCTTTTCCCTAACTGCAGTCTTTAACGCGTGAAGGTTATGGTACCTTCGCTTGTAAATTTGGTTCTTTAAGTAACCCCACAAGAAGTAATCAAGTGGGTTTAGATCTGGTGATCTGGGAGGCCACTGTATTGGGCCATTTGTTCCTATCCACTGATCATTAAAAGTAGTACTTAGAAAATGATAAGTACCTCTGGAGTTGTGGGCAGGTGCGCCATCTTGCTGAAAATGCAGATGATGTCTACTTATAAGATCCAATTCGTCTAAGAAATTAGTCAGAATTTCTGACATAAATTCCACATATCTTTCACCAGTTAGGGTTCCCTGATAAAAGAACGGACCAACAATTTTTGAACCAATTATACCGCACCAAACGTTGAACCTGAAACGGACCTGTGGGCCTTGACCAATAATGGTGGTTTTTTCTATTAAACATTCCAGAATTTGAAAAATTTGATTCATCTGTCCATAAAAGGTAACAAAAGTTATTTACATTTTGGCGACAGAAGCTAAGATACCAATGGCAAAAAACAAGTCTTCTCTCTGGATCCCCTGCCAAAAGCGTTTGAACTGGTCGGTACTTATACGGAATAAATTTGTATTTTTTTAAAATCCTTTGAACAGTACCATAACTGAAATTAGAGTCCTTCAGAATATCTGCTATTGAATTCTCACGATAAGCTTCAAAATATCCAATAACTGCAATTTCCGTGGCCTTGCTTATTATGAATTCTTTTTTTGCCCTTGTTTTAGCAAAAACATTTTCGTTGCCCCTAAATTTTCGATAAGTCTCAGAAAATATCGTTCATACGGTTGAATGCGAGCGGGATATAATTCACTGTAGTATTCTCTTGCTCTCAAGGAGGATTTTCTGCACACTAAATAGCATTCTAACATATCACACTTTTCTTCATGGGAGAACATTTTTCTTTAAATTAATGACACAATAAAGCTTATAAACAAGTATTTACACTAATGTTTGACATTATTTGATTTTATCATTGTTTTCCAAAGCCTTCTAGTTGCGAGTATGTCCAGATTAACAATTTGTCGCTTATCTTAATGCTGTCAAATCGCGAACGCCATGTTGTTTTCATAGCCGTCTTAATATTATAATACTGCAAATAATTAAAAATATTTATCGTTATTTTGACTTTATTTTTGACTTTAGCGGAAAAGTCATTATGAACTTTTTTGTTTAAAATTTGATGCTTTAACAGAAAAAAATATAATATACAGGGGTTTCCATTTAAAAAAATGTTATTTTACTGAAAAAAATCAAAATAACGACTCTCAATTGTTTTTTTTTATTTCTCATTTTTACCAGCGTTAAAAATGCTACTAGTTTGCTAATTCAAACAACTTTGTATTTTCACTAATAACAAAGTTACTAATGGTGGACACTTAATTTGGATAACCCTGTATATATATTTTTTTTTTGAGACGTGGTCATTGTCGTCTAGACCAGTTAGGTGAAAAATTAAAGCTTCCGCCTTTTGTTGGGTACTTCGACAAAATTTAAGCAAAGAGGACTCTTTATACTTTTTTTAATTCTCTCTAGCTTTCAATGGACTTTGCCATCATCATCAGGAGCTGCAATTACAATGATAACAGTAGCAACAAAAGTGTAAAATGAATTTAAATTGACTCAACTTACAGTAGTATGTGAGGAAGGCGGAAGCTTTAATTTTTCACCTATATATATATAAGATACATTTTTGATAATAAACTGGGACATGTACACGATTTAACCTAATGTTTGCATGTTGTGCCCACGCTGTATCAGAGCGTTACAGTCATGTAAATTGCCGTGGTCACTTCCGAAATGTATTTTCGGCGAGTTAATGTATTCCACTAAAGTAGTGTTGCTGCTCCTGAACGGTTCCTCATAACAAAAAAAAATGTTGAAAAAGAGAATTCTTGAGTGGCTTGACGTTGCCGATATTTATGAGGTACCATCTCGGGTACCATTTATACACGTGAAAGGAAATGAAGACATTCTCCCATACCGACGTTTATAATGACCGTCTATAATCTAACCTTTATTAAATTAAACTTGGACTCGATGGAATTGTGGTCATTTAGGCTACATCTCGTGATGGAGTGTACTGTTATAATGGTACAAATGTACACTGGCAGGATTTGGATTATACCATTCTAATGCTTAGATGTGAGTAGTTTGGAGATTCTTGTTAACCACGGTTCCTATCTTACAGTATAGTCAAATGAGAATAAGAGAGGTGGAAATAACACATTCCTTCTTGAGGACAACTTTTCTTGTGGCATCATGTGTTGTAAGACACTTTAACACTTAAGGCTAATGTGACATGTCCAGTATTTACTGTGACTCGTCAGTATTTGCCATGGAATGCGATGTTTATTGACTGTGTGGCCTGAACGTCAGTACTCTTTGATATAGTAGAAGCAAAGTGCAGAGCGGAAGCTTCTGGAGTATCCTAAACATCGTCGTCAGCAGCGACCAATGGCGACTTGATGACAGCATTCTACATGCAGGAACTCAGAGTGCCAGCTGACTTTACCGGTACGATCAAGAGAGAAAGACTAGCACCGTCTTCCATTTTGCCAAGAGATCTGAAAGTTATAACTGCTACAACATGGTACAGCTTCTTGCTTCCAAAACACAGTACTGCACTGTCCAGATGACTCATCTCGTTGGGAAGCTACCACCCGACTATATTGAGGACTCAAGTCACAGACGGGTAGTTAAATATCTTTCTACTTATTTTACTACACAACATTTTTGGTTCTTAAGTCTATAAACATCCCAGGTCCAACCAAAGCTACAATCGTTTCCACACGTATAAATTCTTAAGTTAGTCCTTGGATCAATTTTAAATTACTGAATACTAGTTAACAATGCTGAGGCACCCGCCTCCTACTTGCTCTTCCCCTCGATCCTTTATTCTTCCCTTTTTCCTTATTTCTCTTCTTTCTTTCTTCCTTTCTTCGTGTCTTCATTTCTTCCTTTTATTCTTTCTTCCTTTCTTCCTTTCTTCCTTTCTTCCTTTCTTCCTTTCTTCCTTTCTTCCTTTCTTCCTTTCTTCCTTTCTTCCTTTCTTCCTTTCTTCCTTTCTTCCTTTCTTCCTTTCTTCCTTCCTTCCTTTCGTCCTTTCGTTCTCTCGTCCTTTCGTCCTTTCGTCCTTTCGTCCGTTCGTCCTTTCGTCCTTTCGTCCTTTCTTCCTTTCGTCCTTTCGTCCTTTCGTCCTTTCGTCCTTTCGTCCTTTCGTCTTTTCGTGCTCTCGTTCTCTCGTTCTCTCGTTCTCTCGTCCTTTCGTCCTTTCGTCCGTTCGTCCTTACGTCGTTTCTTCCTTTCGTCCTTTCGTCTTTTCGTGCTCTCGTTCTCTCGTTCTCTCGTCCTTTCGTCCTTTCGTCCGTTCGTCCTTACGTCCTTTCTTCCTTTCGTCCTTTCGTCCTTTCGTCCTTTCGTCCTTTCGTCCTTTCGTCCTTTCGTCCTTTCGTCCTTTCGTCCTTTCGTCCTTTCGTCCTTTCGTCCTTTCGTCCTTTCGTCCTTTCGCCCTTTCGTCCTTTCGCCCTTTCGTCCTTTCGTCCTTTCGTCCTTTCGTCCTTTCGTCCTTTCGCCCTTTCGTCCTTTCGCC
Organism: Acanthoscelides obtectus; assembly: GCA_963669975.1. Classification (NCBI taxonomy): domain Eukaryota; kingdom Metazoa; phylum Arthropoda; class Insecta; order Coleoptera; family Chrysomelidae; genus Acanthoscelides; species Acanthoscelides obtectus. The sequence goes on from CAVLJG010000009.1 coordinate 76,326,871, forward strand.
CTTTCGTCCTTTCGTCCTTTCGTCCTTTCGTCCTTTCGTCCTTTCGTCCTTTCTTCCTTTCGTCCTTTCGTCCTTTCGTCCTTTCGTCCTTTCGCCCTTTCGTCCTTTCGTCCTTTCGTCCTTTCGTCCTTTCGTCCTTTCGTCCTTTCGTCCTTTCGTCCTTTCGTCCTTTCGTCCTTTCGTCCTTTCGTCCTTTCGCCCTTTCGTCCTTTCGCCCTTTCGTCCTTCGTCCTTCGTCCTTTCGTCCTTTCGTCCTTTCGTCCTTTCGCCCTTTCGTCCTTTCGCCCTTTCGTCCTTTCTTCCTTTCGTCCTTTCTTCCTTTCGTCCTTTCGTCCTTTCGTCCTTTCGTCCTTTCGTCCTTTCGTCCTTTCGTCCTTTCGTCCTTTCGTCCTTTCGTCCTTCGTCCTTTCGTCCTTTCGTCCTTTCGTCCTTTCGTCCTTTCGTCCTTTCGTCCTTTCGTCCTTTCTTCCTTTCGTCCTTTCGTCCTTTCGTCCTTTCGTCCTTTCGTCCTTTCGTCCTTTCGTCCTTTCGTCTTTCGTCCTTTCGTCCTTTCGTCCTTTCGTCCTTTCGCCCTTTCGTCCTTTCGTCCTTTCGTCCTTTCGTCCTTTCGTCCTTTCGTCCTTTCGTCCTTTCGTCCTTTCGTCCTTTCTTCCTTTCGACCTTTCGTCCTATCGACCTTTTTTCCTTTTTTCCTTTTTTCCTTTTTTCCTTTTTTTCTTTTTTCCTTTTTTCCTTTTTTCCTTTTTTCCTTTTTTCCTTTTTTCCTTTTTTCCTTTTTTCCTTTTTTCCTTTTTTCCTTTTTTCCTTTTTCCTTTCTTCCTTTTTCCTTTTTCCTTTTTTCCATTTTCCCTTTTTCCTTTTTTAGTTTTTCCTTTTTTTCTTTCTTCCTTTCTTCCTTTCTACCTTTCTTCCTTTCTTCCTTTCTTCCTTTCTTCCTTTCTTCCTTTCTTCCTTTCTTCCTTTCTTCCTTTCTTCCTTTCTTCCTTTCTTCCTTTCTTCCTTTCTTCCTTTCTTCCTTTCTTCCTTTCTTCCTTTCTGCATTTCTTCCTTCTTCCTTTCTTCCTTCCTGGTATCTGAGCAGTCAGACCTGACAGATCTACTGTGCCTACGATACCTTAAACAAGAGCTAAGGTCCCACGGACCGATCTGACGCACAATAAGAAAGAGAAACTATCATGCTTTGTCATCCTGTCACTCTCAAGTAGCAGGAGAAAAGTATACCTGCACTATGATAAAGAACTCGCAAAGAATGACTATTTATTTGTCACTAGGACTAGTTTTTTTTTAAGCCAAGAATGGCATTTTTTTATTACAAGGTAGAGAATATCGAATACGTTTCTTGCGTTATACCTGTATCTCTATTCCCAATTGAATCCTAAGCTAAATTGATGAATATATGAAGAGACACACACCCTTAGCAAATGCACGAAGTACGATTGATGATATTGACTATGAATATATTTATATATAGTAATATATATATAAAAAAATAGATTTTGGCGATTGTGCTAGCATTTTGGCGGTCACAATTAGGACTAGAACTACTAATCGACACGCACAATACTACGCGACCTTGCCATAACAGCTAGAGAGCAAAAACACCGGCTACTGGTCAAGATGGCCGTTGAACCTAACAGTGATCAGAACCGGCCTTCCTAGATCAAGTTGCACTGCAGTGACGCTGAGATTGTTTTTTATGATGGTTGATGTCCTGATGCACGCCAACTTGTTCTAAGTGCCAGAACATACGTTGATTCTTGCTTAATTTAGAATGTTGATGAAGATCCTGGAAAAATGCATATTCTTCGCCACTAGGTAAGACTCTGGACTCAAACACTCCATATAGTCCATCTAGACTTTCCTTTGCTGGTGCTTGAAAGGAAGGAACCAACCTAATGCATATGTTATCTGCCTTCAACACTTAATTTCTTTCATAACAAGAATAATAATAGTGATACCAAGAAGTCTACGTCTACAAAATAATGCTTGCAACTGCCCGCATAGTAAGGAAATTTATGGGAAACCTAAGCACCTATTCAGTCACTATTGGGGCTTTTTCCTTTGACGCTTGAAACGTCCAGGTTAAGCCAGAACCCTCCGATTAACAGGCTACTCAAATAATAATAATAATTTATTTGCCATAAGGTATAATTCCAAATATTATTGCATGACCGAGCATAAAAATGACAAATAAAAGTAATGCCACTAAAGAAAGGGCGTCCTATTTTTGACATTTTAATGTAGCTATACGATTGTAAAGAAAACTCTAAGGTTCACCCTGTATATGTGGGGCCGGCAAGACGCCGTGCCCATCACGCATTCTGAATTAAGCAAGAATAAACGTGTGCGCAGACTCTGGTAGTTGCGGAGCAAGTGCACTGATATATCGACCGTACGTAAACAAGTAATAATTGTGCTGCGTATCTTGATTACTCAGATGAGTAATTAAGTGCAAGATGAAATAATCGACTATATCGAAGACCTTCGTGTTCCTCTTCAATTAAAAAAGTTCGAAGCTGGCTTGACCAATTAGGTGTAAGTCCGGTGCAGGTTGTAACGATTTTTCCTTTGGTGGTCGAAGTACATGAAATGTTGATAGAAAAATGGCTGCGATGATGGCGGTATTACATGGTTCATTTACACCTTTGCCGGATGGATCGCAAACTTGTACCATCCATTTTTATACTGGAGCGTTCATGGAGGTAGAAAACTGAACATCGAGGTATCGCGACAAGTAACCAGTTATCCGAACCTTCACAAGTTAAAAGCAACAACAAACAACTAAACATAGGATATTTTAATAAGCCGTATTCATAAAAGAGAAGCATATCCTCGGAAGCACAAGGTAAAAGTATAAGGTCTTGCTTAGGAGAAAAAGGTAGTGTAAGCATATCCTTGTTTTCATATTCATAATTATTACCTCATACTCGCGAGGGTATCCTCCAAGAAGAAGTAAAAGGTTGACTGGTATTTGTATCTTGAGCGACATGTCCTGACTTGTTCCAGCTTGTAGTTGACATGGGTGTTCGTTCACTCAGCATCACTGACAGTTGTACTCCACAGCTTACACAGATCGTTCCGTATGTTTACTGGATACAGTTTTTTATCAAATTAATAAGCACGTCATCCTCAAGTGATGAGGAAACTATAGAAAATAATAGCAATAACCTGCAGTCATCGCAGATGAAATTGCCATTGCTCCCATTCTTTTGCAAAAGTCACAAGTTCCAAAAATAAAAATGAAAAAGGACGATGCCTTGAGGATGTTGATAAAATACGAATCCACATTAGATACTAAAGGCTTATTAAAGAAAATCAACTACATGAAATCAGGATTGAAGAAAAAACAGATCTAGAAAAAAACTGGTAATAAAGCAATTAAATTGTTAGATTGGGAAAGAAAGTTGCTGAAAGCTGTGGAAGGTGACTGTACTCATACAATTGGGGAAATTAGAGGTGACATTCAGGTTGGTAGTGTTCAAGACGGAGAAAGTGAACTATACACCGAGCGCAGAGAGAAAACGGTTAGTTCGTGGTTGGTAGTTGGAAACTTGATCCATTCATTCGACTGTGCAACTGTGCTATTGTTTCTTTTGGAATAGAATTCCAGGCGACTTTGATGGTTCCAAATAGCTCGGTACTATTCTTGAACTTTTCTGGATGTTCAGTCCGGATTTTTTTAACTGAATCCCATAGGTTCTCTATAGGGCTAAGGTCTGGAATCTGAGCTGGCCCCTTAATGACATTAATATCGTGATCTGCAAAAAATGTTTTTATCATTTTCGCTGTGTGCTTGAGGTCGTTGTCGTGCTGAAACCGCCAGCGTGGAGGCATGTTTTCTTCTGCGTAAGGTGGGATGGTATCAGTTAATATACTAAGTGACATATAAATCCGAACACATAGTTTAAATGGTTTTATTTTAATAAAAGTTGGTGAATGTATTTATCTTACTGTAAATAACAAGTGATTTTCAGCCTTATCAGTTGGACATTCCGGTTTTTATACTGTTTTTTTTTTAATTCGCTAACGCTCTAAAAATGAATATTTCAGCCGCAGTAAAGAATCAACGTTGGCGGATTTTGGTTCTTGACATCCTTTACGATCGGTTACGATGCCTAGAGTACGGAGACCTGTACGATTTCTTTAACTTAGTGAGTTTGATAGGGGCCGTATAGTGGGACTTCGGGAAGCTGGACCTTCTTTTCGGGCAATTGCAGTTAGAGTGCAAAGAAGTGTAGACACTGTGGTTAGGTGTTGTCAGGCATGGCTTCGAGAAGGCCGCACGCAAAGAGCAAGGGGCACTGGACGCCGCCGTAGAACAACAGACCGTGAAGATCGCCGCCTACGATTATTGGCCTTAAGGGACCGTTTCTCCACTACCAGGTCCATTGCAAATGAATGGTTTGCAGAACACGGAAGACCTATTGGCATGCGAAGTGTTTACCGACGAATGAGAAGTTTTGGCTTGTTTTCATACCGGCCACACTGGGTCCTCCCTTTAACTCTTTAACTAACTTTAAATCGCATTGAGTGGTGCAGACAGCGGTCACTCTGGGATCAGGAATGGAACAGTATTGTCTTTAGTGACGAGTCTCGATTTTGTTTAGGCATGCACGATGGTCGTGCCAGGGTTAGAAGGCGACGTGGTGAAAGGAAGAATCCACAGTTTTTTGTTGAAAGACGTGTTCATCACACTGTTGGAGTTATGGTTTGGGGTACTATAGCTTATGGTTCCAGGTCACCTTTAATCTTCATCTGAGGTAACATGAACGGGCAGCGTTATATCCACGAAGTTCTAGAACCCCATCTTTTACCCTATCTTAACACCCTGGCAGATCCAACTTTCCAACAAGATAATGCCCGACCACATGTTGCAAGAGTCACAATAGACTTCTTTCAACATAATGATGTCACATTGTTACCATGGCCACCATGATCTCCCGACTTATCCCCAATTGAGCACATGTGGGATATGATGGGTAGGAGATTGCTCAATTTGCAACGTCCTCCTCAGACTCTAGAAGCACTTCGAGAGGAGTTGGTGGTTGCCTGGAATGAGATACCACATGAGGACATTGACCACCTGATCAGAAGTATGCCTAGGCGCGTTGGAGAATGCGTAGCACATCAGGGTGCATCCACACATTATTAAAGGTCAAAGGGCTTTAAAGCAGTGCAATCATTTTGAAATTTTTATCATTTACTTATTATGCTTCATTAAGTACTTATACAAAATTTTATTAAAATAAAACCATTTAAACTGGGTGTTCGGATTTATATGTCACTTAGTATATTTCCAAGTATTTGTACCGGTCCATAATTCCTTCAATTTTGAAGATGGGTCCCATTTGAAGACCATAGAAGCAACCGCATAGTTGAACCTTCCCGCCTCCGTGTTTGATTGTGCCCAAAGTGAACTTAGGATCAAATCGCTTGTTTTCGGGACGTCTCACCCATAAAATGCCATCCGATGAATATAAAGTAAATTTACTTTCATCAGAAAGTAATACAGGATTCCACCTTTTTTTGAACAGTTCAAATGATCGTAAGCAAATTGAAGATGGGCGGTCCGATTTTTCTTGGAAATAAAGGGTTTTTTTGATTGTCTCCTTACTCCTTAAACGTCTTCGAACAGTGTAGACACCAATATTTACTTCTTCAAGTTGAGCTCTTATGTCGACAGCATCAATCCTAGGTGTGGTTTTCCGCGGTCTGCCAGTATTAGGACGGGTTACCAACGATTTTTTAACGAAGAACAGCTTAATAGTTTTGCAAATTACCGATCGGCTTAAGTTCAGCTGTTTGGCTATGGTTGCTTGTTTAGTGCCTGATCGATATTTTAGAATAATCAGTTCTTTTGTTTGCAAATTCAATGTAATTCCTCTGGCCATGTTTTTGATCTACACTTTACCATATACTCTCAAAAATAACCTATTCTAATCGACACTAAATATAAACTAAATATTTACAAAATGTTTCTCTACTGTTGCTCGTTGAACAAAAAACCGACCATATGATATTGAAAAATAAGAATGTATACAGAGATAAGCATTTCATCATATTGAGGTAGTCATACATAAAAAACTTTAGTGTACAGTTTTGGGATAGAGTGAATCTTTCTGAATTTTTATTTGTAATGTGGTTTGTTTCTCTACTTTTGCTCGGTACTGTATGCCAAAAATAATTAAAATCGGATAAACATACGTAGGTGTTAACCTTTACTTGTTCTCAGTATATAAACAAGTTGTATAAGTATTAACAGTCTTACAGTTAAAAGAATCAGGTCTTACATTGAAAATGTTTGTGAAATAAAAGATTAAAAAACCCACTGATTTAACCCTTTCACTCCTGTAGAGAAACATACGTCCCAGCAGATTTTGATAAATTCCAAAAGTGACCTCCTCGTATTTGAAATACCTCGCACTGGGACATATCAGTATTTATGGTTGTGGGAGAATAATTTGCGATGTGGCAACATGGAGCAACAAAACGCAAGCAGTTGAACACGTGGTGCGATTGTGTATACATCTAGACAGCGCATGTTTTAGTATTTTACTTGCATTTATAGTGATCTGTTTCAAATATTTATTGCTGTTTTGTAGAAAGTCGGCAACTGAAAGCACAGAAGTAAGTATTTATATATAAATATAAGACAATAAATTAATTTTTTTGAGTGTTCGTTCCCATTATTTATCCCTGGGTCATATATGTCCCAACAGGTATTCATACCGGGTCAGATGTGTCCCATTAGGCTTGTACGCTCTCAACCTTTTCTTTTGTTACAGCATGAGTACCAGAAAAAATGCCCTTACTGAGGCCGAATTGGAGTACTATGCTGAACACCTGAGTGTGGGAGAAGCAGATGAGTCCGAGCCATATAGTAGTGACGACAGCGCGAAAGATCAAAATTTCATTCCATCATCTGCATCTGTGTCAGAAGGAAGTGATAGTGATTCTTCTGATGATGAAGACAATTATACGCTGTGTGCTGAGGAAGACGAAAACACTGATGGATGCTAAAATTATCTTGTGGTATACTAACAACGAAAATTTTGTTTCTAGAAAAACTATACCCCCTGAAGTAAAACCTACCATACAGTGTGACCTAAATCGTGGCAGTACTGAATTGAACTGCTTTCTAAAGGTCTTTCCAAGAAGTCTATTTCTTTATATTGCCCATTGCACAAATCAAAGGCTAGAAATTCACGAAAAAACTATAAAGAAAAAAATTGAAAAAATCAATGGCAAAGAAATTATGCTAGTAACTGGTGTGTGTTAGAGTACCAACATTTGCAATGTATTGGTCAAATAATCCATCTCTTGGTAACGAAACAATAAAACACGCTATATCTAGGGATAGACGTCAAGTACTTTTAACAAAGTTGTATTTTAACGAACCTGAAAAGCTCGACAATCCATCAAAAACATATTACATGGGCGAAGTACTATCGTGCTTAAAAAAAATCTTTCCCCAGGAAAGAGGTGACTCTACGTGTCAATGTATCGACGAATCAATAGCAAAATTTAAGGGTAGGTCGACCCTGAAACAATACATGCCACTAAGGCCAGTCAAACGTGGAATTAAAATATGGACAAGATGTGATTCATTTACAGGGTACGTTTATGACCTGAATACTTATAGTGGCAAGGAAACGGAGGTCACTGAGGGAACCCTTGGTGAACGTGTAGTGAAAAAGCTGACCTCTTCAATTCGTCAAACAAAAAATGTATATTTGTGTTTTGACAGATTTTTCACATTAGTAAAGTTGATGAATGACATTGAATTTGCTGCAGTGGGGACCTGTATGAGGAATCGTGAGGATGTGCCGAAGGTTGAAGGAAAACTAGCAAGAGGGGAATCCCAAATTAGACATAGTAATCAGGGAACTTTAGCTATTAGATGGCAAGATACTAAATACTTTGTTTTACTTTCCAATTGTCATAAAGCTACAGTAACTAAAGTTAAAAGAAAAATGAAAGACGGATCAAGTTCAGAAGTTCCGTACCCCGAAGGTATGGAGTTTTACAATAAGTATATGGGCGGCGTGGACCATGCCGATCAAACGGTTTCTCTATATGATATCAACAGAAAATCTGCGAAGTGGTGGCGAAAAGTCTATTATAAATCTCTTATGATGGCGGTTCGTAATTCTTTTATACTATTCAGAGAAACACGTCAAAAAAATACTACCTTCATTCAATATGTCGTAAAACTAGCGGAGTTACTGATAGCCCATGGTAGCACAGGTGTGAAACGTAAAATGACCAGAAAAGTTGGACGACACTCACAACCATGCACGGATCCAAGTAATGTTGGTGATCATTTACCTGAGACAGGGCCTACAAGAAGAAGGTGCTATCGCTGATCTCAAAGGAAAATTGAAAAGAGAACCAAACTCTTCTGCAGGATGTGTGATTTGCCATTATGCGTAGATAGTCTTACGCCATACCTGAATTACGTAACCGTTGGGAAAAATGTGTCCCGCCAAAACCTGCTGGTACATCAGTGTCCCATTATTTTTATGAAAACCTGTTTGAAATAAAAATTTATTTCACCAAATAACCTCTTTTTAGTTTATTTTTACATAGGTATACAACATTTCAAAACAGTAATGTTAAAAAAACAAATCCGGATTGAAAGGGTTAAGTACTATATATCTATCCAAAATATGTATTTTAATGTGTTTCAAAACTAGAGGAATGGCTGACAGTGAAAGTTTTTGGGTATAAGTGGCTGAGTGTCACTCATAGAGTTCTTTTACCCCCAATCATTTCATGTCTCTTGATTATATTTGGACGGATTGTTAACAACAAATGAGCACACTTAAAATCGCTGTCAAAGACAAATGAGAGGAACTGCTCAGTGTGACGTTAACAAACACAACTAACATTGTAAAACGTCAGTTAAGTGATTCGAATCCTAACTTGACCAAATATGGGTTTCAATTGAACAATCCTCATATTTGTTGTTATTCAGTTCGCAACACTTGACTAAACGACCAGATTTTATGTAGTGTTAGCAAAGGCACTTCCCACGTCTTGCATAAAATGATCAACCTCCGTACAATATTGTCTGATGCAAACTGAAATATACACAATGCTCTTTAAAATGCTTTGATGCTGCACCTTACTGGTGAAGTATACTGAGAATCTTTAAGGTAAGATTCCGGTTTCCAGATTTATCCGATTTAGCACCCCTATGTCAATGGCCTTTGCCCCTCAGAGCTCTTCCCCATGATGCCGTCATGCGACGAGCCTCCGGTATAATATGGACCGTCAACCAAAATGCGGCTGGTTTGAAAATCTGAAGTAGATATTTTTTGGGCTCAATTACACTGACAAACACAGGATTTGAGACATGACAATTTTTGGGCGTATCGTATGTATTTTGACACCCTTAAATCAAATCTAAAAACAGAATTCTTCTATCACCCAGAGATATTCGGTAGCATCCACTTTTATTTCGCGGCGTTTATGCGATGACGCACATATATAATGTTAAGACCTGTCTATTCCTGTTTATTATATGCGAGCTGTATGTTTAGAGAGCATATTGCGTTTATTAGTAGATCAGTAGCAGCCATCAGTTACGTTTTCTGTGTTGAAGAGTACTGAGATGTTCTGAGTACAGATAATTTTTGTTAAAACGGTGTGTTGTTCTTAGTTTATTGTGATTGAGACTAGCTTTAGGCACAATGCCTAGAAATTGTGTAACTAGTACGAACAGTTCTTGTTATGTTTGCAGAGAGCTAACTTTAAAATCCCAAAAACGTACTTTTACTCCCCTTGTGTTGAAAGCATACAAAATTTATTTTGGAATTAAAGCTGGCAACCAAGGCCCACTCATATACAGGGTGTCCCAGAAGTCGACGTCAAGCCGAAACCGGGTGATAGGCAAAGTCATAACAGCTATCAGAAAAATATTTAAAAAAATTTTATGTATGTGTTTTGAAAATTATAGGTCTTTGAAAAACATATAGAAATTTCACACCCTACGGCAGTCTGTCAACTCCTGTTACTACAAATATTAACTTTTTTTAATTTTATTTTTACAATGTAATGATGAATAATGCATCTTCAAACTAGTGTCTCAACCTTACTGCCAACTTTTCTCGTTCAGGAAAAATTGCCACTTATTTCCCAACCAAGTATTCCAAAGTAAAACTATGCTCAACTTTAACTGGCTGTACTGGAAAAAATGTACTACGAGAGTTTGGCAAGTAACCTAAAAAGTTGGTGCATTTAATAACGATTCCAAAATGGTATAACACTCAGAAGATTACTCGTTAACTTATGCACAATTTTTATTTGAAAAAAAACTGATGAAAATTTTTCAAAATTTTATAATTAAACAGCGATTTTGAAAACGCATAAGGACCCTTAAGGATAACTGTTTGCACAACAGTGGGCGTCAAAATGCTGCTGATGATGATTTACCTTTACAGCAGATGCTCAAACTGTTTTCCTTCAGCCGCAATACACGCTCGACATCTTCTTAAAAAGATCGGGTTATTAAACGAGCGAATCCACGGTTATTAACGAACTCAGCTGCTTCCAATAGTCTTTGCCGTAGCTCAGCTACATTTTGAATCGGCTTGAAATACACTTGTTCTTTTACAGTTCCCCAGTAAAAAAATCTAACGGATTCAAATCAGGTGATCGGGCTGGCCACGGTGTTGTACCAGACCGCCTTATCCATCTACCTGGAAAGTTTTGATCGAGATACTCTCTCACTGAGAGTGCATAGTGCGCTGGGCAGCCATCATGCTGAAACCACATGTCCCTGTAAATACTCAGTGGCACGTCCACCAATAAATGTTGTGCATGATTTTTCAAAAAATTCAAATAAACTTCAGCAGTCAAAGTCTCTGGGAACTCAAACGGACCGATTATTTTACCATTTAAAATTCCTGTCCAATGGTTTATCTTGAAGCGATATTGAGATTTATCTTCTCTCATCAAATGTGGGTTTGCTAGGTGCCACTCGTGTAAGTTATGCAGGTTCATGTACCCATCTTTCTTAAATGTGGTCTCATCCGACCGTAACATTTTTTTAAAGAACTGTGGATCTTTCCTGTGTCTTTCTAACATTGTGCGACAAAAGGCAACTCGGGGCTCATAATCCCGGGGCAGGAGATGTTGAACACGCTGTATGTGGTACGGATGAAGCACATCACTTACTTGCTATTGCACACTTTGATACCGATCAGTACTCCTTCGTTTACTGCGCATCTTTACATGTTCGTGCTTGTTGATTTCGTACTGTTACTAATTTTGGATTCGTGAACTGGACTGTTGATCGCTTGTGATTTGGATTTGGACTGTTTAATTGCTCTTTGATAGTGTGGTTGTGCAGTGCCGCTATGTCCGTGTACACCGTACAAGAATGCACCTCATTTTTGGGGAATGCTTACGCAACGCTAGTGCTGCAGCGAGACTTTACTGTGAGAGGTACCCGAATGCAGCTCGTCATCCAGATCATCGAGTGTTCACAAATGTGCACCGCTTACTGTTCTCAGAGGGCCAACTACCAAACCAATCACACGGTGAGGGAAGATCTTTCCTTCCTTACGAAGACGTGGTGCTAGGAGCTGTCGAAGAAGACCCGAGTACTTCAGTGCGTGCAATAGAACTATAAACAGGTGTGCCCAAAAGTTCAGCCCGTAGAATCTTGCAAAAAAACGTGCTCCATCCATACCACGTACAGCGTGTTCAAGCTCTTCTGCCCCGGGATTATGAGCCCCAAGTTGCTTTTTGTCGCACAATGTTAGAAAGACACAGGGAAGATCCATGGTTCTTTGAAAAAATTGTATGGTCAGATGAGACCACATTTAAGTAAGATGGGTACATGAACTTGCATAACTTACACAAGTGGCACGTAGCAAACCCACATTTGATGAGAGAAGATAAAATCTCAATATCGCTTCAAGATAAACCATTGGACAGGAATTTTAAATGGTAAAATAATCGGTCCGTTTGAGTTTCCAGAGACTTTGACTGTTGAGGTTGATTTAGGTTTTTTTGCAAAATCATTTAGAAAATTTATTGGAGGACGTACCACTGAGTATTTACAGGGACATGTGGTTTCAGCATGATGGCTGCCCAGCGCACTATGAACTCTCAGTGAGAGAGTATCTCGATCAAAACTTTCCAGGCAGATGGATAGGGCGGTCTGGTACAATACCGTGGACAGCCCGGTCACCAGATTTGAATCCGTTTAATTTTTTTTACTGGGGTACTGTAAAAGAAAAAGTATATTTCAAGCCGATTCAAAATGTAGCTGAGCTACGGCAAAGACTATTGGAAGCAGCTGAGTTTGTTATTAACCGTGGATTCGCTCGTTTAATAACCCGATCTTTTTTAAGAAGTTGTCGAGCGTGTATTGCGGCTGAAGGAAAACAGTTTGAGCATTTGCTGTAAAGGTGAATCATCATCAGCAGCATTTCGACGCCCACTGTTGTGCAAACAGTTATCCTTAAGGGTCCTTGTGCGTTTTCATAATCGCTGTTTAATTAGGAAATTTTGAAAAATTTTCATCAGTTTTTTTTCAAATAAAAATTGTGCATAAGTTAACGAGTAATCTTCTAAGTGTTATACCATTTTGGAATCGTTATTAAATGCGCCAACTTTTAAGGTTACTTGCCAAACTCTCGTAGTACATTTTTTCCCGTACAGCCAGTTAAAGTTGAGCAAAGTTTTACTTTGGAATACTTGGTTGGGAAATAAGTGGCAATTTTTCCTGAACGAGAAAAGTTGGCAGTAAGGTTAAGACACCATTTTGAAGATGCATTATTCATCATTACATTGTAGAAATAAAATCCAAAAAAAGTTAATATTTGTAGTAGCAGGAGTTGACAGACTGCCGTAGGGTGTGAAATTTCTATATCTTTTTCAAAGACCTATAATTTTCAAAACACATACATAAAATTTTTTTAAATATTTTTCTGATAGCTGTTATGACTTTGCCTATAACCCGGTTTCGGCTTAACGTCGACTTCGGGGACACCCTGTATGTTGTAAGACTTGTGTAACGTTGTTAACAGGTTGGTTAAGAGGCGACAATCGTAAAATGCTCTTTGCGGTACCAATTGTTTGAAGAAAACCGAGCGACCATACTACTGATTGCTATTTTTACCTCACAAATATTAAAGGTATTGGACCAACATCGAAACATACCTACTGTTAAGGATTTTAATTCACCAACACCTTTGCGGTCCGTTAAGCATATTGATGAACTTTCTGTCCCAGTTCCACCAGAATCTTGGTCTTTGGCTGAAAAAGTCGAATCCGCCGATTCTGAAAGTGATGGTACAAAAAGCGTAAAAATTTCCGATTCTTCGTTTGACCTGCCAGGATGTTCAACAGCACCGCATTTGATCACCCAGGGCGAACTTAATGATTTAGTTCGAGAATTAAATCTGTCAAAATCCCAGTCAGAACTTTTAGCGTCAAGATTAAAAGGATGGAATCTTCTCCACATTGGTTTTTACCGAAAACGGCAACAAGACCTCACACACTGTTTCCGTCAAGAAACGGAGTTGATACAGGGTGCAGCAGAGAGGTCGGACGTGAACTGATCAACAGAAGACCAAGAGGAGCGCCGCGAACAGTTCGAATTCCTGAAAATGTTGAACGCGTTCGACAGGTCTTTTTTCGCAGTCCGACTCGATCTGCCCGGAAACATGCTGCTGCACTTCGCCTTATTGATCGTTCGGTAAGACGAATTTTGCATATGGATCTCCGCTTTCACCCCTACAAATAGGCCATTGTGCAACAGTTACAGCCCGGAGATTATGCACGACGAATGAACTTCGCACGTGAGATGGAAGCACTGATCGATCAAAATGAAAACATCGTTTTGTTTATGAGTGACGAAGCCCACCTTCACAAGCCACAAGCCCCGAACTCTGGACGAATTGAAGGGCGAAATTCTCGTGGAAAGTTGAGAGAGCGATGTTGGAGAGAGTCTACGCGAACTTCCAAGAACGCCTCCAGCACTGCATCAACGACCACCACATGCCTGATGTGATTTTCCACACTTGACTGTCTCAAATTTCCTTATGAACCTAATTCCATCTATAAATTTTTTTTCTAGTAAAAATTAACTATTTTATGATTTTTTTAAAACCGTCCATCCTCTCTGCCGCACCCTGTATATTGCTCCGATGTCAACAATTAGTTTGACGCGTTTATTAGTCCTCTTACACACATATCCTTATGTTATATATTACGAGTATAAGCCGCAAATAAAATCCCTTATTGCAAGAAAACCATGTCTGATAGAAAAAATCGAATGCTATTTCTGGCTATTTGGGTACGTTTCACATAATAACCACCTTGTTTTGTCCATGTCACTAAAATTATTTTAATTTTGTTCACCAGCGGTATGTTTCATATATAACAGCAAAGCCAAATCCACCAAACCTTTCGTATGTGTATCAAACTGAATCAAATTCATACAAACGTCGAAACGTATTTGAACTGCAATCCCATGACAACAAAAAATATCGCGCTGTTATGAGGCATTCGCGTCGACATGATATCGCATTTCATTCGACGTTGTAATGGAACCGTCACAATGTAACTTTATACCTGTTTTACGGTGGGCTGCAAAAATATGGCCCCACATTATCGGAAACTGATACCCGTAATACTATTATATACGAGTGATAGAAACAGCCTTGTAGTTTAAAAAGCCTCGTTCTGAATCGGTAGCCGTGTTCACACTGCTTCGCCCCGCGGACGTAGTTGGAAGGACATAAATGTTATCGATCACTACAAGAGCGACAATGTATTGATGGTTACACTGGTGAACAAAATTAAAACAATGTTTTGTGACATGGACAAAACTAGGCGGTTATTATTTTTTATGAGTCATTTTATTTGCTGCTTATGCTCGTAAAATATTAGGATATGGTGTGTAACGATACTAATATATTAAAATACTTAACAGTATGTTATATCTATTAAAATAAGTCACAAGGAAAAAAGCAGAAATGATTGGATGACCAAAGGACTAATAAAATCTGCAAACGAAAAAGAAAGACTGTATAAAATCATGAAATATTTACCCACAAGAGAAAATATAGATCATTATAATCAGTATAAAAACAAATTTATAGAACTTTTGAGAAAAGCAAAAAAAATTACTATGTAAAACAATTGAATAATAATTCACATGACTCTAGACACCTATGGTCCACTGTCAAAGATATATTCAATAAGTCATCCTATTCAAAAAACAATATTAATGAAATAAAAACAAAAACAGGACAGAAAACAGACAATATTCAGCAAATATGTGATGAGTTCATAGAATTTTTCACGAATATAGGAGGAAACTTAGCAAATAATATCAAACAAAATGCTGACATTCATCTGCATGAAACAAGACTGAATAATTCATTTGTATTAACTGAAGTAGACTATCAGGATGTTTTCAATGCCATTATGACTATAAAAAATAAAAAAAGCCCTGGAGTTGACGAAATTAGAGCTGAACATCTAAAGATACTGGCCAAACAAATACCAGAACCACTTACTTATATCATTAACAAATCCTTGCAATCTGGAGTATTTCCATCAGCTTTCAAGACAGCAATCATCATACCTATCTATAAATCTAGTGATAATACGGACGTCACTAACTATCGACCTATTTCACTTATATCAAGTCTAGCTAAAGTTTTTGAGAAATTACTCCTTAATAAAATGATTAATTTTCTTAATAAATACAAAATTCTAAATTCAAATCAATATGGTTTTATAGCGGGCAAATCTACAACAGATGGGGTATTAAGTATAGTAGATGAAATAACCCAAAATATAGATGGAAAAGTACCATCGATATGCGTATTTGTGTTCCACAAGGTACAATTTTGGGTCCTCTGTTATTCAATATTTATTTAAACGATATATTCAAAATTAACAGTACTGGTAAAATAGTCAGTTTTGCAGACGATACTGCTATACTCTATAAAGGTAAGGATTGGAACGACTTAAAAGATATTATCCAAAATGACTTTTGCAAAATTATTCAGTGGTTTAATAACCGAAAATTAACAATTAACTTTACTAAAACTCATTTTTTACCATTTTCATCACTATCTAATCATCTACCAAAATATAACCACCTTCGGTTTAAGGTAAATGATAAAAATATAAAAATCAATAGAGTTAATGATACAAAATATTTAGGAATTTATCCAGATCCCCACTTGAGATGGGATGTACATATTTCTCACATACTAAAGAAAATTAGATTCATAGCATATAAAATAAAATTTCTAACCGGTATATTAACTGAATATTATCTACGAATAATATATCAAGCTTTAGTCGAGCCACACATAACATATGGTATAGTAGTGTGGGGTGCTGCATGCACGACATACTTTAACGATTTAGATGTACTTCAAAGAAGAATTTTAAAATCAATGTTAGGCAAATCAAAATTATACCCAACTAATGACTTATATAATGATGCACAAGTATATGATACTAAACAACTTTACTTCTTACACACCATCACTCATTACCACAAAACTATTAGTGAACACGACATAATTAAACATAATCATAAAACCAGATATAAATTACGCGCAAAAAATGTTCCTAAACCAAACAAATCCCTAATGAAACGATGTCACCTGTATATAGCTCCAAAATTGTACGAACATTTACCAAATAATTTAAAACAATTACGCAATACATTAGGCTTCAAATAAAAAAATTTATTAACACGATTGGGAGAAATCAAATTAATAAAATAATCTCAAATATTACACAATAAATGCTCTACCATTCTTACCAATAATTTCTTTTTTCTCTCTATTTTATTATATTTTGCAATTCAACATACATATGATCCATGCACAGGCGTTGTCCTCCTATGGATATATTATATTTATTTACTCGTTTCATGTTCCCTGTATTTTAGAGTAAATAAATATTATTATTATTATTATTATCTACCAGTACTATGGTCTCTCGGTTCTCCATTGGAGGGAAAAAAAGGCTTACCTATCACACATTGATAACTTGAATACGCAGCAAGCTTGGAAAACCCCTGAAGATATGAGTATCTGTCGACGGAAAAAAACTGAAATTCCAGATGACCTACTCGAACCAGACTCTCTGAATGATTACTTTTTATTGAACTCACAGGCTGCTAATATGAACTCGAGGCTAATTGAGTCTACAATTCATAAATATGATAATAGCTCCTTCTGCACTAATGTTCCTTCATTTACTTTTCGCTACGTTAACCAGCATGAAGTGCTGGATGTTTTAACTTCTATCAAGTCACAAACATCGGGCTGTGATGGACTTAATCGTAAAATGATACATCTCTGCTTACCAGAAATTTTGAATCACATTACTCATATTATAAATGTTTCTTTAGAGACAGGGATTTTCCCAAGCCGCTGGAAAGAAGCTATCGTTTTGCCATTGGCGAAGATAAACAGCCCCTCTGAGTATTCTCACCTACGGCTCATCAGCATGTTGTGCTTTTTGTCGAAGGTTTTAGAGAAAATTGTCTACATACAGCTGGCCCACTATTTTGAACAAAACAATATGATTCCTCAATATCAGTCTGGTTTCCGTACAAACCGCTCTATTAAGCATTACGGATGATATCATCAAAAATGAAGATGATCAGATAGGAACAGCTCTGATTCTCTAAGGCCTTTGATATGGTACATCATGGGTAAGCTCAAATTTTATGGTCTTTCTGACAAGCCCCTACGTTTCTTCGATTCGTATTTGCGCAATCGTACCCA
The DNA here is from genome assembly GCA_963669975.1 of Acanthoscelides obtectus. NCBI lineage: Eukaryota > Metazoa > Arthropoda > Insecta > Coleoptera > Chrysomelidae > Acanthoscelides > Acanthoscelides obtectus. Next base: position 76,344,654 of record CAVLJG010000009.1, read on the forward strand.
GAAGGCGAAAACACGTAAGGGATTTTCTTCGGCAAAGAGTGTGGTATCTGGCGTACCTCAACGCTCTGTGTTGTTACCATTACTCTACTTAGTTCATACTTTTGATCTACATACTTGCCTTCAGCACTGTAATATTCAAACGTATGCAGATGACACGCAGCTAACTCTGTCTATTGATTCTTCGGACATGCATGAAGCATCATATAAATTGAACTTAGATATAGTTAACATTGAAGGGTACTGCAAAAGACATTGTCGGAAGAACAATGCTTCAAAATGTTCTACTATGCTATTTGGCCCAAAACAGTTAGTACAACGGTTAGATGGCACAATTGTTCTTAGTCTTAACGAAACCCATATTCCTATAGTAGACCATGCGTATCTAGGGATCACCGTGGATTCAGATTTGAGGTTTAAACAACATGTTACGCATTTATATCGCTTAACATATATGCGTTTGAAGTTATTATACACCAATCGCCGTATTCTGAATTTCAAGACTCGCAAAAAACTGGCTGAGACTCTGGTTCTATCGTTAATAAATTATTCAATTGCTGTTTACTTTCCTTGTCTTGATTATGTGACTAGATATCGAGTACAAAAAATTCAAAATAGCTGCTGTAGGTTCGTTTGTGGTCTGCGAAAGTTTAGCCATGTGTCTAAGAAGATCAATGTGCTTAGATGGTTGGGGGTTGACCAGCTTTTCACATATAACTTACTAATTTTAGTACAACGAATAAAAATCAATAGGCTACCTACTTATCTACTAAAAAGGCTGGTACCACGTGGGGATCTCAATTACAGGAATCTGAGACATAACTCTGACTTCCATATACCTAGTTATAGGAGCAACATTTTCCATCGTAGCTTCACCTACAACGCTGTCAAGGTGTATAATAGTCTTAACGACAATTACAAAAAGATGGGAATACTTGCGTTCAAGAGAGCCATTAAGAACCATCTTCTGGGGTCTGCTAGCCAAGCTGGCTGATATATATTTTTTTTTGTCTTTATTGTTTTTTTTTGTTAGAGCGGGCTATGTGGAGTAGATGTACAACATATTAAGATTAATCTATTTAAGCTTAATTATTGTATATATTATTTAGTCGATTGCTATTCATTGTTATGTTTTTCCTTTTGTATGTGTTCCTGCGCTGTGAGGTTAAGTGGTAGAGAAGCCAGCTGGCTAAACTTGGAGGGATTAATTAATAAAGACATTATTATTATTATTATTATTATTATTGGTACCGCAAAGGACATTTTACGATTGTCGCCTCTTAATCAACCTGATAACAATGGTATACAAGTCTTACAACATATATGAGGGGTTCATAGTTTATCTTGGTCGCTAACTCTAATTCCAAAATAAAGTTCGTATGCTTTCAACACAAGGGGACTAAAAGTACGCACACGTAGCAAAGGCTTTTCGGACTATTTACACAATTTCTAGGCATTGTCGATAAAGCTAGTCTCGATCACAATAAACTAAAAACAACACACCGTTTTATCAAAAATTAACCGTACACAGTACCCTTCAACACAGGAAACGTAGCTGACTCGGCTGCTATTGGTCTACTATTAAACGCAATATGCTCTCCAAACATAGAGCTCGCATGTAATAAACAGGAATAGACAGGTCTTAACATTATATATGTGCGTCATCGCATAAATGCCGAGAAATGCAGCAATATGAGATGTTACGTATTATAAATCATAAAAGTAGATGTTACCGAAAAATTATAGAAAAATTCTGTTTTTAGATTTGATATGAGGGTCTCAAAATACATAAGATGCATCCAAGAATTGTCATGTCAAAAATCCTGTGTTTATCAGTGTTATTCGTTTCAAGTTGTTTAGATCTGGTATCTGTTTTGTTAATTTTCAAGGGAAAGGCATAAAGAGCATCGTGAGACCCTCTAGGAGCGAAAGTGTTCGATTAGCTGTGCCGGAAAAGCTTTGCAGATGGGTGTATAACTTTTTTTCTGGCCGCAAAATATTCATCGTAATTGACGGGTTCTTCTCGTCATCCCGCCTGTCTTCGGCCGCCCGTCCGTGGTGTCGAAATTCGTACACCAGAACTGGCCGATACGACCGCTCCTTTATCTCTGGGCTGTCAAGATTGTGGAACAATCTGCAAGAGCAGCCTTTCCCAGTTCTACTAACCTTAGTCACTTAAAAAAACGGAATAACAATGTTTTTTTGGGAGCCTCATAGCAACCGCGGTCCCTGGCATTTAGGCTTCGGTGTACAGAATCAAACACTCGGGGTCGAGCGAAAGCTTCGTGAATAATAAAACTCCTGATATTTCTCCGGTTTATAGCATAGGAATGTTATCTCGCGCCCTCTAGTAACAAAAAACGTTGAGTTAAGTAGATCCAGGACCATCCTAAGCTATGCAGGGGACCCTGGCCTGCCGCAGTACTGAGCGAAATCTGGTGCCCTATATTGCCGTTTATATTTTGATTTGTGGTCACTTGAGAGCTCCCGTCAAGCCGACACCCCCGTGGGTTCATAGGGTTAAGACGGAGTAGAGTGTACCTCTGACGCGGTGGTAGATATACACTTAATATTTTAACGTCTTCAAGAAAAATTTAGCTGAGCCCAAATGTCATCATCAGCAACAAAAAACAAAGTTTTGAAATTTTTCGTTCAACTTATCCGTCACTGAACCGATTTCAGAAAATCACGAGGCGTCTTCGTCTCTATATAACAAGAACCTTGTACAGTAATTTCATAAAGACCCTAGTTATAGTTTACGGCTCATAGAGAGGATATACATGATCGAACAGATAACTTTGTCTAATATAGTGTTTTACCACTTGCCAAACCCGTTTTTCCATACCCAACACGTTTTTCGCTGTGCTAGCAACTAATTGACTTGAAACTTATTGGTTGTTGATGTAAAGAACTGAAGAAACTGGACGCCTATGTCGTTTTGAAAATAGTGTAAAAATATTGTCATTCATTGTCATGGTACTTGAAAAAGGGCCACCGCGATGACTAAAACCTCGTACAGTAAACAAAAATTACACAATGCGATTTGAAATGACGTCAAGTAATGGAATCCTATCCAGAAAACAAATCTAGATTTCCAAATTTGCCGCGATTACAATACTCTCATTTCAAATGTTTGCCCTGTTTTCCAGCTCAAACTAATCACAATATATCTGTATCTGTATGTTCGGTTTACGTGTGTTTCCAATTTGCCGTGTCGATGCACTGTTAATATTTGCAAAAATCCGGTTCTCCGCATTTTTATTATCGATTGGAAATGCCGTCGACGTGCTTCCGAATATCCATATTTAAAATAATTGGCAAACCTATTACCGAATTCCTATACATAAAAAACGGCGCCAAGCTTTCAACTCTCCGTTCCACAGAAGATTATTTGGAATCGTCTACTGGGTGACTCTACCCAAAAGTGGCATAAAAACTGGAAAAAAAATTATCCCCATAATAAAGAGAAACTGTTATACGCCACTAACTTCGAAGCATCTCTGGGGTATATTTTACATAAATTGTCACTCTTCAGAAATTTTTACTTTTGAATAAAGGTTAGCTCAAATATCACTGGTCAACAAATTTTAGTTTTTTAATTGTATCTTGTGGGAAAAGTACACTTCTTTGTTAATTTTGGGGCGCTGAATCCAAAAATGACAATGAAATAAAAATATTAGTTGCGGTTTAGAAAAAAAACTTTTTATTTTTAAGGATATATTAAAAAAAGTAACAAGATTCATATACTTATAAGAATCACTATATGCGCTCTCTTTTAGCTGTTCTTTTATGGATCGTTTCTGGAGCATCTCTACCATGAGTCCAACAGTAGTCTGCAAGCATGGAAGGATTCCACTTTCCCTGGTACCTTTTTTCCATTGTTGAAATATCCTGATGAAAACGTTCGCCGTGCTCATCACTTACGGCTCCGCAATTGTCAGGAAAAAAGTCCAGGTGTGAGTGTAGGAAATGTATCTTAAGAGACATATTACAGCCCATCTTTTGATACGATGACAGCATATTTTTGACAAGGGTTTTATAGTTTTCAGCTTTTATATTTCCCAAGAAATTAGTGACCACCAGACGGAAATCATTCCAAGCAGTTTTTTCAATACCTGTTAAAGCGTTTTCAAACTGCGTATCTTTCAAAATATTTCGAATCTGTGGCCCAACAAAAATACCTTCTTTAACCTTTTCCTCACTTAGTCTTGGAAATTTCTGACGCAGGTATTGAAAAGCTGACCCATCTCTATCTAATGCCTTGACAAAGTTTTTCATTAGGCCCAACTTGATATGCAGTGGTGGTAATAAAATTTTTTTCGAATCTACTAATGGCATATGGTGTACATTTTTTTGACCTGGCTCTAGGAATTGACGAACAGGCCAGTTTTGTCTGGTGTAATGAAGTGCCATTGCCCGACTGTCCCATTTACACAAAAAACAGCAAAACTTTGTGTAGCCTAGCTGCAGCCCAAGTAAAAGTGCAACAACTTTCAAATCGCCACAAATATGCCATTGCTGCTCATCGTATTTTATGCATGTCAATAGGTACTTCTTATTGTCATAAGATTCTTTCATGTGAACTGCATACCCTACAGGAAGAGATGGTAAAATATTTCCAATATGCAATAACACTGCCTTTAAACTCAATGTTGAACTGTCTATAAACAATCTCCATTCTTCTGGGTGATAGTTTATATTTAAAGCCGCCAGTAAGCCGTTAATGTTACTGCAGAAAACCAAGTTATTCTCCATATTGAAAAATGGTTCTAAGTCTTTGTGGCGTTTACGAAAAACACATACCGAAACATCGTCTTCTAACAAGTTCCACTGCTGCAGTCTTGATCCAAGTAACTCTGCCTTACATTTTGGAAGTTCTAAATCTCTTACAAGATCATTTAATTCTGACTGTGTTATTTTGTGCGGTTGGTGGCATGACGTGCTCGGTATAGAATCAGGATCTCTTGACGTTGATGGCATATCTTCTTCCTGACGAATCACTCGATCGCCATGATCTGATTCGTTTTCTGATTCGCAAGTGTAGGATTCTGGGGGTTTTGGAATAGGATTTTCGTCACTGTGAGGCACAGGTCTCATCGCAGATGATCTTTTTTCTTGGACATACCTGTAGCTTGTCCAACACAAGGTACCATGCAAAAGTAACAATCATTAATATGATTTGTAGGCTCTCTCCAAACCATTGGGTCAGCAAAGCGCATAGACCGTTTTTTGCCATTTAACCAGCTCCTCAGACTTGAAGCACATGTATTACTGCAGATGTGGGGTGCCCAATGCTTGTCTTGATCACCTAGTTTACAACCGAAATAAAGCTGATATGCCTTTGTTATAAGTGGAGTAATAGACCGTCTCTGAGACGCAAAAGTCACATCACCACACACGTAACAAAACTGATCTGGATTGTTTACACACTTTCGAGACATCTTGCATGAACGCTGTCAGCCAACTGAGGAAAAAATGGCTAATATAAAACAATATAATGTACACGTATGTATAACGTAACACAATCATGCCGATTACATCATCTTTCCTTGCCGAATATAAAAATGTAGCACGTGCATTCTTGTGAATTACAGTATATTAACACTGTCACAGCAGGAACATATATTATTACCGTATCTCTGAAACTTGAACTAATATTGAAAAAATAAGTTTCATTTCGGTTTTAGCACATTAAAAATAGTAATATTTTGTTGATTTTATTTAGGATATTTTTTGGCTGTTGATCAGTGATTTGATCTACAATCCGTACAAGAAACATACTGTACTGCCCAAATAAGACCTAGCCTGGAATACTGATCACATGTTTCGGGTGCTGCCGCCTCGACTAAATTATCCATGCTCGAAGCTGTTCAGTGGAGGACTGCCCGACTGGTCGATGACTTTTCGCGAAAGGACAGTCTCGGGGCTTTCGCACCGGCGGACCATGGGCGACCTAGCTTTCTTCTACCGCTACGCCAATGGGCTTTGCTCATCCGACCTCTTCACCGCATGATGTGCTTGCTAGATAAACCTGCTTCTGTGTAAAAAAAAACTGGATCAAATTAACTGAGGCCTGGCATTTCCAGATGTGTGTGCTATATTAAAGGAATATGTATTACGACGACAGCGCTGTCAATGGAGTACACAGCACCCTGTATACTCATAATATAACATTCCAGGATCTGAGTCCACTGGAATATTATATATTGTTTTTAAAAGTGGTTTCTAAAATAATCGTATATTACCATTGTTTTTTGCATCATCCTGTATATGCCTTCTGCGTAATTTTCTGTGTCTAAACTGGTTCCATCTTCAGTTATCTTTACAATGTAGTGCCAACCATGCGATTGTTTTTTTTATTTTTGTTAATTAAAATACACACTGCCTCGTCAGATACCTTTAAAACCCATGGCTACTGCTTAATTTATTGGAATTAGTATGAGATGCTCATTAGGCGCCAGATCTTTAAGTCCTTCATTATTAACATAACAACAAACACTCAAGTCTTTAAGTGATTATGAGAAAGTCATGGCAGCTCATGCAAAGAATTTGTTAGTTTGGTATATATACTAAGTGACATATAAATCCGAACACCCAGTTTAAATGGTTTTATTTTAATAAAAGTTGGTGAACGTATTCATCTTACTGTAAATAACAAGTGAAAAAATTTTCAGCCTTATCAGTTGGACATTCCGGTTTTTATACTGCTTTTTTTCAATTCACTAACGCTCTAAAAATGAATATTTCAGCCGCAGTAAAGAATCAACGTTGGCGGATTTTGGTTCGTGACATCCTTTACGATCGGTTACGATGCCTAGAGTACGGAGACCTGTACGATTTCGTCAACTTAGTGAGTTTGATAGGGGCCGTATAGTGGGACTTCGGGAAGCTGGACTTTCTTTTCGGGCAATTGCAGTTAGAAGTGTAGACACTGTGGTTAGGCGTTATCAGGCATGGCTTCGAGAAGGCCGTAAGCAAAGAGCAAGGGGCACTGGACGCCGCCGTGGAACAACAGACCGTGAAGATCGCCGCCTAAGATTATTGGCCTTAAGGGACCGTTTCTCCACTACCAGGTCCATTGCAAATGAATGGTTTGCAGAACACGGAAGACCTATTGGCATGCGAAGTGTTTACCGACGAATGAGAAGTTTTGGCTTGTTTTCATACCGGCCACACTGAGCCTCCCTTTAACTCGAGAACACCGACGTAATCGCCTTGAGTAGTGCAGACAACAGTCACTCTGGGATCAGGAATGGAACAGTATTGTCCTTAGTGACGAGTCTCGATTTTGTTTAGGCATGCACGATGGTCGTGCCAGGGTTAGAAGGCGACGTGATGAAAGGAGGAATCCACAGTTTTTTGTTGAAAGACAGGTTCATCACACTGTTGGAGTTATGGTTTGGGGTGCTATAGCTTATGGTTCCAGGTCACCTTTAATCTTCATCAGAGGTAACATGAACGCGCAGCGTTATATCCACGAAGTTCTAGAACCCCATCTTTTACCCAATCTTGACACCCTGGCAGATCCAACTTTCCAACAAGATAATGCCCGACCACATGTTGCAAGAGTCACAATAGACTTCTTTCAACATAATGATGTCACATTGTTACCATGGCCACCAAGATCTCCCGACTTATCCCCAATTGAGCACGTGTGGGATATGATGGGTAGGAGATTGCTCAATTTGCAACGTCCTCCTCAGACTCTAGAAGCACTTCAAGAGGAGTTGGTGGTTGCCTGGAATGAGATACCACAGGGGGACATTGACCACCTGATCAGAAGCATGCCTAGGCGCGTTGGAGAATGCGTAGCACATCAGGGTGCATCCACACATTATTAAAGGTCAAAGGGCTTTAAAGCAGTGCAATCATTTTGAAATTTTTATCATTTACTTATTATGCTTCATTAAGTACTTATACAAAATTTTATTAAAATAAAACCATTTAAACTGGGTGTTCGAATTTATATGTCACTTAGTATAATAAGCCTAGCTAGTCAAAGCAAACTTAAAAAAAAGCATCCTGGGAGTAAAGATGATTTTGGGCCAATCCTATGACAACGAAGTTGGATACACTGGTTTTCACAGTTTATATCATTTGCCTTAAGTTATTCCAGATAATCCATGGATGTCTAGTTCACATATTTTTATGCTCAATTTCAGCTTCTAGTTAGGAAAAAAAGCTGCTTGGTTTTATCTATGTCATTTTTTCCAATTCTTTATAGGATGCATCTTGTATAATCTTTACTAGTTAGGAGCAGCTGTGCGAGTGTTTCTTAATTTTTGTTAATTAAGATGCGTTCTTGGCTCCCCAAAGATGTTTTCATTGATTGTACACATGTTTCCTGCGACACCATTGATGACTGTTCAATATACATAGCTACTAGTTTATCGGAATTATTATGGTGTTTTTATGGGACAAAAATGGCGCCAAGCTTTCAGCTCATTTTGTTTCGTAATTGGATATACGAAGGATTATCTATATTATTCCGATGATCCTGTGAAAAACAAGTTGTTTAAATGAACTCGCTATCTGTTATGGACGTTCCGTTGAGGTTTTGGTCTATAAACATCTGCCTGCTTTTCCGAGAAAACAATAATTAACCACTTATAGACCGACGGAAATGGACAATCAAATTAAAATGGTCTTAGAAAGTAATAGTCAGGTTTTTATGAGCTCAGGACAGTTTTAAATATACTGAAATGAATCCATTTGCTTTCCGTCTTTAACAACAGTGTTCACCCACTGACAACGTTGTTTAGTGCTTTTTGACAATCATCAGTATGGTGTAGGTCCAGTCGACAGACAAACAGAAAGCAAACTAGCGGATATGGTCTACTCAAACCAGAAATTGGAGCATCATTTAGCAGTAAGTTATCGGTTTGATGTTAGTTAACGGTGGCCTCAAGATGCTATTGATACCTCAGTTTATCAACGTTGTCGTGGATTCTTTTGTCCAAAGTCAAGAGTTTTGGTTTATGTTGTATAAAAGTCGTCGAGATAGAAGGCCTAGGCAGACCCTAATCTGCAAATTTAGGAAAAAGTTAAAAGAACTAACATATGACAGTATTTAAATTTTTTTACCGAATTTCTTTTTGAGGTATTAGCTGCTAATTATTTCAAACTTAGTTGTTTCGCAAAATGATAGTCCTAGCTTTCAGGACTGAAACCCCATCACCTAACCTTCTAGCTAAGTCCTTGAGAATCATCTCAACGATGCTTATGGGATTCTAGTCTATTTAGTCCTACCCACAGCGACGTAGAATATGAGTCGCGAGTTCTTCAGACTATCAGTTCCGTGTAAGTGGAGTCTAAAGTTGCACGCCCACTGAAGCGATGGGAAGAGAACCGAAGCGACACTTTTTTTCCGAAAAAAAGACGTGGCAGTGTTACAGAGATACTTTTTTCCTTAATTTACGTCCCCGTTGTTCAATAATTGAGTGACACTTTTTAAGACGGTATTGAGGGGACCTCCCTGAAAGAGGAGTCATCGAGGAACCAGAATTTCTCCGACAGGAAGGTTCTACTGAATGATGTAAGAAGAGAAGCCAGTAAAAAATAAGACGATACTAGAGTTGAAAACAGTAAAGGCGAATCTGTAAATGGATTACTCTAAGTCGAGATATACATATACAGTGTGTTCGAAAAATAGACCTTGATATTTGAGAGGGCGATTCCCTGTTAAACAATATGAAAGAAGTTTCTGAAGAAAATCTTATATACTCGATTCTGTTGAAATTTGGCAGTATTACTTGTTGTATACTAAGTGACATATAAATCCGAACACCCAGTTTAAATGGATTTATTTTAATAATAGTTGGTGAATATATTTATCTTACTGTAAATAACAAGTGAAAAAATTTTCAGCCTTATCAGTTGGACATTCCGGTTTTTATACTGCTTTTTTTTAATTCACTAACGCTCTAAAAATGAATATTTCAGCCGCAGTAAAGCATCAACGTTGGCGGATTTTGGTTCTTCACATCCTTTACGATCGGTTACGATGCCTAGAGTACGGAGACCTGTACGATTTCGTCAACTTAGTGAGTTTGATAGGGGCCGTATAGTGGGACTTCGGGAAGCTGGACATTCTTTTCGGGCAATTGCAGTTAGAGTGCAAAGAAGTGTAGACACTGTGGTTAGGTGTTGTCAGGCATGGCCTCGAGAAGGCCGTACGCAAAGAGCAAGGGGCACTGGACGCCGCCGTAGAACAACAGACCGTCAAGATCGCCGCCTAAGATTATTGGCCTTAAGGGACCGTTTCTCCACTACCAGGTCCATTGCCAGTGAATGGTTTGCAGAACACGGAAGACCTATTGGCATGCGAAGTGTTTACTGACGAATGAGAAGTTTTGGCTTGTTTTCATACCGGCCACACTGGGTCCTCCCTTTAACTCGATAACACCGACGTAATCGCCTTGAGTGGTGCAGACAACGGTCACTCTGGGATCAGGAATGGAAGTCGTCTTTAGTGACGAGTCTCGATTTTGTTTAGGCATGCACGATGGTCGTGCCAGGGTTAGAAGGCGAAGTGGTGAAAGGAGGAATCTACAGTTTTTTGTTGAAAGACATGTTCTAGAACCCCATCTTTTACCATATCTTGAAACCCTGGCAGATCCAACTTGCCAACAAGATAATGCCCGACCACATGTTGCAAGAGTCACAATAGACTTCTTTCAACATAATGATGTCACATTGTTACCATGGCCACCAAGATCTCCCGACTTATCCCCAATTGAACACGTGTGGGATATGATGGGTAGGAGATTGCTCAATTTGCAACGTCCTCCTCAGACTCTAGAAGCACTTCGAGAGGAGTTGGTGGTTGCCTGGAATGAGATACCACAGGAGGACATTGACCACCTGATCAGAAGCATGCCTAGGCGCGTTGGAGAATGCGTAGCACATCAGGGTGCATCCACACATTATTAAAGGTCAAAGGGCTTTAAAGCAGTGCAATCATTTTGAAATTTTTATCATTTACTTATTATGCTTCATTAAGTACTTATACAAAATTTTATTAAAATAAAACCATTTAAACTGGGTGTTCGGATTTATATGTAACTTAGTATATTAACCTCCATGTAGAAAGAGACACACAAAATACAAGAGGCCAGATTTATTTTTAGATGCTCAATCAACCAATAAATATTGAAGTTGCAAAAAAGCAGTGGAGTACATTTTTTCACTTATAATATTCGCTAAGGTGCTTCTTGGGACGCCACCTAATAATTCTAATTTATTTAGAGCTAAATTAACCTCTTAATACAAAAAATAATATTGCCAAATTTCAACAGAATCGAGTTAATATTTTTCAAGATGTTATGAATAGATTTTTTTTAATGCATCACCCCGTGTCTTAGAAACTGCATTTCCGAACCCATGTTTATGAAAAAATTTTTCATATTTTTTGACACTCTAAAATATCTCCGTCTACATTTCGAACACCCTCTATAACATTTCTACTTTAGAATCAAATTTTATCAAGAAAAAAAAATTGTAAAAAGGTGGTGCTCTTTTTGAGTTGGTTAAGAGGTATTAAAAAGTGCTTAGTCTCCGCGGAATTTGTGCAAAGCTAGTTATATTCAGTTATGTTGTTCTTGATTGGTGTCTGAAATTGACTAGAATTCCAATTCTTAAGAAAAAATCAATACCTCTCAAATATCTGTTGATCTCCTTTGTTAGTGTTGTTACTATCATCTGATATGTACCTAGAAGCTTACCCTATCATTTTCTAACAAACTAAAATAATACGGAGTAAGTTTGTTTGAAATAACTAGAAAAATACTACCACCTGTACTTTTATGGAACATAAACATCCAGCTTGCGAATATGGTCCTGTAGCTTGTAAAATATGGAGTAATGCCAGTATGATGTATTTAAAACCTACACAATACATTGTGTCAGTCCAAGTTACAAGTAAATCTACTGGTAATTAGTTTCCCCTATTTTTCATGGACTAGGGCCCAGCTTGTCTCCACCATGAAGTCAAATCAACGAGCAGAATATGTGAGAGAAGGTGGCTGCGATTCTTTTGCCTTAACCATCTCAAAGTTACATTACCTTGTGTGTAACACTGATCAACAACCAAAAAATATCCTAAATAAAATCAACAAAATATTACTATTTTTAATGTGCTAAAACCGGAATGAAACTTATTTTTTCAATATTAGTTCAAGTTTTAGAGATACGGTAATTATATGTGTTCCTGCTGTGACATTGTTAATATACTGTAATTCACAAGAATGCACGTGCTACATTTTTATATTCGGCAAGGAAAGATGATGTAATCGGCATGATTGTGTTACGTTATACATACGCGTACATTATATTGTTCTATATTAGCCATTTTTTCCTCAGTTGGCTGACAGCGTTCATGCAAGATGTCTCGAAAGTGTGTTAACAATCCAGATCAGAATTGATACGTGTGTGGTGATGTGACTTTTGCGTCTCAGAGACGGTCTATTACTCCACTAATAACAAAGGCATATCAGCTTATTTCGGTTGTAAACTAGGTGATCAAGACAAACAGTGGGCACCCCACATCTGCTGTAATACATGTGCTTCAAGTCTGAGGAGCTGGTTAAATGGCAAAAAACGGACTATGCGCTTTGCTGTCCCAATGGTTTGGAGAGAGCCTACAAATCATATTAATGATTGTTACTTTTGCATGGTACCTTGTGTTGGACAAGCCACAGGTATGTCGGAGAAAAAGAAATCGGTTATTAACTACCCAAACATACCATCTGCGATGAGACCTGTGCCTCACAGTGACGAAAATCCTATTCCAAAACCCCCAGAATCCTACACTTGCGAATCAGAAAACGAATCATATCATGGCGATCGAGTGATTCGTCAGGAAGAAGATATGCCATCAACGTCAAGAGATCCTGATTTTATACCGAGCACGTCATGCCACCAACCGCACAAAATAACACAGTCAGAATTAAATGATCTTGTAAGAGATTTAGAACTTCCAAAATGTACGGCAGAGTTACTTGGATCAAGACTGCAGCAGTGGAACTTGTTAGAAGACGATGTTTCGGTATGTGTTTTTCGTAAACGCCACAAAGACTTAGAACCATTTTTCAATATGGAGAATAACTTGATTTTCTGCAGTAACATTAACGGCTTACTGGCGGCTTTAAATATAAACTATAACCCAGAAGAATGGAGATTGTTTATAGACAGTTCAACATTGAGTTTAAAGGCAGTGTTATTGCATATTGGAAATATTTTACCATCTCTTCCTGTAGGGTATGCAGTTCACATGAAAGAATCATATGACAATATGAAGTACCTATTGACATGCATAAAATACGATGAGCACCAATGGCATATTTGTGGCGATTTGAAAGTTGTTGCACTTTTACTTGGGCTGCAGCTAGGCTACACAAAGTGTTGCTGTTTTTTGTGTGAATGGGATAGTCGGGAAAAAGGCACTTCATTACACCAGACAAAACTGGCCTGTTCGTCAATTCCTAGAGCCAGGTCAAAAAAATGTACAGCATATGCCATTAGTAGATTCGAAAAAAAATTTATTACCACCACTGCATATCAAATTGGGCCTAATGAAAAACTTTGTCAAGGCATTAGATAGAGATGGGTCAGCTTTTCAATACCTGCGTCAGAAATTTCCAAGACTAAGGCAAAGGATTTTTGTTGGGCCACAGATTCGAAATATTTTGAAAGATACACAGGTTGAAAACACTTTAACAGGTATTGAAAAAACTGCTTGGAATGATTTCCGTCTGGTGGTCACTAATTTCTTGAGAAATAGAAAAGCTGACAACTATAAAACCCTTGTCAAAAATATGCTGTCATCGTATCAAAAAATGGCCTGTAATATGTCTCTTAAGATACAATTCCTACACTCACACCTGGACTTTTTTCCTGACAATTGCGGAGCCGTAAGTGATGAGCACGGCGAACGTTTTCATCAGGATATTTCAACAATGGAAAAAAGGTACCAGGGAAAGTGGAATCCTTCCATGCTTGCAGACTGCTGTTGGACTCTTGGTAGAGATGCTCCAGAAACGATCCATAAAAGAACAGCAAAAAGACAGCGCATATAGTGATTCTTATAAGTATATGAATCTTGTTACTTTTTTTAATACATCCTTAAAAATAAAAAGTTTTTTTTCTAAACAGCAACTAATTTTTTTATTTCATTGTCATTTTTGGATTCAGCGCCCCAAAATTAACAAAGAAGTGCACTTTTCCCACAAGATACAATTAAAAAACTAAAATTTTTTGTCCAGTGAATCAGAAAGAATCTAGGAACATACTATTTGTTCGAAAATGTTAACAGCTGTCAGACTTGGTGAACATTTCCCAGGAAGAGCTCTATTGTACTAGGTTGAAGAACTGACTTCCTTGTCTCAATTTTTTAGTGACGCCAAGTTAGCGAAGTGAACAATCTGTTCACGTGACTCTCCAGCTCTCTTACACGGATGAAATCTGCTCGGAACTTATCGCAAAGACGCAGTAACTTTTTCCGCAGACGTGAAGCTGTGACGGCAGTCAGTTACGGAGATTGATCGGTTTCCTATAACGTAGAAGAGACACGGCCATCTGTGACTGTCGGCACCCTGCTCCTCCAATCCCGATGCCGATTTTCATTTGTTTGCGGCTTCGCCCGGATGCTTCAGCTATCGGATGGGGCGCCAGGAGGTGACGACGCTCAGATGACAGCTCGTATTATTCAGCTTTTAACGGGGAGCAAGAAGCTACTTTAGCACACTTGTGTGACGTCTTTAAAGGCAACACTGGCTAAATTTCTAGGATTCTGCCAAAAAATAAGAGGAAACGGTGGTGTGATTCCTATTACTTTTTTTATTCAGTTAATAAATAAATGAATAAAACACTATAAGTGAAATCTAGGGATTAGTCGATGCAAAACAGCTGTCAATTGACGTGCAAATTTAGGCTCTGGCTAAATAAGGCGGAGAGTAGGGGGCTTAAGAGCGCCAGTGACTTAAGACGGATTCAGCCACAAGTCCCCGAGGTATTAATCGGAACTTGACTACCCACACAACGGAAAAGAATGTCACAGTAATGACAAAACATAATTGATTGTATACAGAGAGCCAGATAAAACAAGATATTTAATATAATATCAAAACAAGCAGCACGTTTGCTTCACCACTGGAGTGCAAGTTAAAAGATTCAGATTCACTTATTGATCCAGTTAGATCTACATTGCAGACATTGGATAAGTCGGTGTATACAGATTAAAATATAGATAAAAGGAAGTAAAATACAAATAACAATAAGAACATAAAAAACCATATGATGCACACATGCCAATAAATTATTTGTTATGATCTATCAGAAGCACTGTGGAATGTGACAAATTCACCTAGGTCATAAAAACCGCAGTCCGATAGCTTGTTCCGCAAACGTCTTTTAAAAAGCCCTACGGAGTTTACGTTTTTGATCTCCGGAGGTAATATATTAAAAAAGTATATTCCTGCTGTTATGGGAGATTTTGAATGAAACGTATGATATGACACATGCCTAACTACATTATTTTTATTACGAGTGCTGTAGTCATGGATGTCAGTATGCTTAAGATAATCATTTCTGTGCTGAAAAATATTATTATTATTATTATTATTATTATTATGATAATTGAGATGAGCAGAGTACACAGTACTATAAGCTCATGCAGTAAATATAGTGTACGGATACGTAACACAAATACATTAAATAGAAAAAAATAAAAAAAGACAGTTCATAGCTATAAAGTTTGTACACTCTTCCAGCTATCATACTGCACTTTGAAGCTATTAACTGAAGTAGCACCAACCACACTTTCAGGTAAACTATTCCAGGTGTTGAATATGCGGTTGGGAAGAAACCACTGTCCGACTGTTGTTTTAAATGGCTCCTTATGCAGTTTGAAGCTGTGTCCGCGTAGATTGTTGCGCGACAGACGGTATAGATGCATGAGGTTGGTGCCCATCAAACCATGAAGTATCCTGAACGTAACTATAAGATCGCCACGAAGTCTTCGCTCAGAGAATGAGGTCAGGTTGAATAATTCAAGGCGATCTTCATAGCTTGGTCTTCGTGCTCCAAAAGGGATACGAGTAGCCCGACGCCGTACTGATTCGACGAGATTTCTATCGCGCAGAAGCACAGTGTCCCATACCGGGCCAGCGAATTCAAGAACTGGCCTCACGAATGCCTTGTAAATGTAGGCGCAAGTGTTGACATCGGATCCTTTGAAAGACCTCTCCAGCATGTATAGAAGTTTCTTGGCTTTTGATGTAACGTGGTGAATATGCTCTGACCAGGAAATACGATCGTTGACTACAACGCCCAGATCAGTGTGGCTGGAAACTGCTTCGATGTTGTGGTCAGAGATCTTGTATGTAAATCGCGGATTTATCTTCCCGAGGTGAAGGACACAACACGTAGTTAGATTTAAGGGTAAAAGCCAACTGACTGACCATTGACAAACAATATCAAGATCTCGTTGAAGCATAGCAGAATTTACGACAGTATTGTAAATCTTGGTGTCGTCGCCATAAGCTGAACATGTGGAGGAAATCAATGCGGGCAGGTCACTTGTATACAGAAGGAACAGCACTGGCCCCAAGACAGATCCTTGAGGAACTCCACTTGCTACATGATGAAGGTGAGACTGGCTATCACTGACGCGCACAGAGAAAGTCCTCCCGGTGAGAAAAGCCTTAATCCACAGTAACAACTCGCCTCTTATTCCCATACATTCCAACTTAAACAGAAGCCTTCTATGTGGTACGCGATCGAAAGGCCTAGAAAAATCTAAGTAGATTATATCAACAGGAGTCTTTGTGTCCAGATACTGAGTCCAATCGTTGAGAGAGTGGAGAAGTTTGGTCATTATTGATCGACCAGGGAGAAATCCATGCTGATTCTTAGGGATAAGGTCATTTTCGAAAGCAAATGACAGGAGCTTATCTAATATGATTCTTTCAGCTATTTTGGCGGCGATAGGAACGAGACTTATTGGTCGATAATTTTTAGCGGAGGATTTGTCGCCCTTTTTGAATACAGGGGTAACAGAAGCACTAAGTCAACATGAGGGTAGGGTATGAGATCTAAAAGACGATGTGAATATCAAGCTTAATGGTAGGGCCAGTGCTGAAGCGCAGTTTTTAAGTACAGCAGCCGTCATCCCATCTTTACCAGGGGAGGAAGAGGTCTTCAGATTTCGCAGGTGCATTAATACATCTTCAGGCAGGAACTCAACTTCGCAAAGGCTGTTGGGACACCTATGGCAGATAGTGGTCGGTAGAAGGTCTCCATTAGGCTCATCGACGAAGTCATCACTAAAGGACTCTGCCAGTAAGTTGGCAGATTCGGTGGCATCCATGTGGAGATGACCGTCAGCGTCGCGGATCCGAGGTGATGAAACTTTGGAATTCAGGTTTGTTCTTAGATACCGAAACAGCTTCTTCTTATTTTTGGAGGTAACGAGTTTTCGTTTATAAGCATGTTTGGCATTATGTAACGTTCTAGATAGGAGGTTAGAAAAGGATCGATGAGACACGTAATCTTGTGAATGGCCACTCCTCCTAAACCGTTGCCACAAAGATCTCTTGTGACGAAGCATCCTCGATATGTTAGGGTTGATCCAGGGCTTTGAGGGGTCACAGTATACCTTCTTTTCAACAGTATTGTCAGCCGTTTCGCTTAGGACTCGTTGAGCGAAAGTGTCGCACATATCTTGGGTGCTACGGTTGTTAAGCAAAGCAGGCCTTTTGACTTCAGACAGGTCTTGGTTAAGAGCATCGTGGTTTGCAATTTTGATGGTTTTAAACTTATCGGTTGTAGAACGACTATTAATATTGAACTGGAGAGAAGATAAAAGTGAAGAGTGGTCAGTCTTGCCAAAAGGTGGCAAATAATCTAAATTAGAAACAAAGTCGGCGTCGTTAACGAATATCAAATCCATCAAGTATATGTTAAAAGATTATAAAGATATATACATGCTACTGTAAGTATTTTGTGTTTAACAAATATCTCACGACAGGAAGATCTGGACCGTATTTTAAATATAATGCGAATGATTCTTTTTTGTAAGACAAACACTCTAGAGATTTCACTAGCCTGGCCCCATGCAGTAATGCCATATGAAATGACAGAGTGTCCACATGCATAGTAGTCCTCCATTAACGCTGAGGTGTCTAACATCCTCCCTAGCGTAAGTATTAAATACAGACATTTCCAAGTTTCTTACATAAGGAATCAATTTGCTCTGTCCATCTTAAATTGCAATCAAAGCTTACACCTAAAAAAACAGTTTTTTTGGAAGTTACAACTGTCTTGCATTGAAGACTGAAATTAAAATTTGACCGGATTTTTGGTTTCATAAAATATTCAACTGAAACGGTGTTTTTTGTATTTATTATTAGTCTGTTTTTGAATCACCATTGACTGAACTCATTAACCGAATCATTAATTTTTTCTTGAAGACGATCTTGCGATGAGTCAGCTAAAATGATATTTGTGTCGTCTGCAAACAAAAGTAATTTTCCCTAGGATAAGTGTGCAGGCAAATCATTTATGAAAATCGAGAAAATAAGTGGTCCAAGTACGCTGCCTTGAGGTGTGTCCCAATCTAAATTGAATTCATCAGATTTTTTATCAGCGACAGTAACATAAAATTTTCTATTCTCTAAAAAGCTAACTAGCCATTGATTCAAACATCCACGAATGCCAACATGATGAAGTTTATCGGCCACAAATGACGAACTTACACACTCAAAGGCCTGAGACAAGTCAAATTGGATAGGTACTACGTAATTACCTAAATCAAGTTTATCACAAACATACTGAACATACTCGGTAATGCCTGTTTCAGTTGAGTAGCCTGCCCTGAGACCATGTTGAGCATATGTGATAATAGCAAATTTAAGAAAGTAATTTTCAATTTTCATTGCAACCACTTTTTCAATGATTTTCGAGAAAACACTTAATAGCGCGATTGGCCTATAGTTTTCAACATCACAATTTTCACCTTTTTTAAATATCATAATTAACGATGCCAGTTTAAGAGATGTTGAAAATTTACCAGCAGCAACCGATTCATTAATGATGTCTGGTAATACTGGGGCAAAGATATCCATGTTATGTTTTACTAAATAGATTGGAATTTCATCAGACCCTGTAGATTTCTTGTCTGGCATATTAATTATCACAAATATAACATCATCAGTAGTGACATGGGTGAAAAGCATTGATTGTTTGGCTGTTTCACCAGTAGTGCAGGAATCCGACAAAACGGTAAAAGAAAGGATATTATTCAAAACTACCTGACAATAAAACTATAAGACCATGATAGTTAACCCTCCAAAACGTTTACCGTGGTACCGTATGAAGGCGTTAGAAACATCGGCTTCACAAATATTTTAACACTCAAAACTTGAACAAAAATCCATATACATTCTCTTTCAGGGAGGGAAAAGTAAACCAAAGGTAAGAAAAGATAAAAATGTACTAAAGCGATATATCCTCAGAAAGTTAACCCTTGTTCTAAAGTTATGGCAGGTTAAAAATCAAAATCATGATCAATGTAATGTAGTGTGAATACGAAAAATGCCAGACAAAATCAAGAACATTCAAGCTACAAGGCAGCTACAAAACAAAGCTGTAGGAGTGTGAATGGTGGTTCTCCGCAATGCCTTTCCACTGTAAGGAAGCAGATATTGAACAAACTTCTCCAGGACATGCATTAATGGACGTAGTCCGATGTTATACAAAAAAGAACTTACCGCTGAAGGTTAGAAAATGGACGGCGTAGCACCCAAACCGACACAACTGAACGTAAGGTACAAAATAAAAGGGTACTACCCCATACTGCGTTACGTGATTTTAGCACGTGACAATTCCCTTAAGAAATATTTATTCAAGTTGAATCGCATCACCGAATTCGGACGAGGTAGATAAAGCAAGAATATGATTTGTCTGGCTCCACATAGATCAGGATGCAAGTTCACACCACAAGTCGATCAGGCTTAAGTGGCCAGTTTGTCATTTACTGACATTTAGCATTTTACACCGTTGATTTTCTGCGAAAGCGTATAAAGTACATGGGTTCCATGCAAACCTAATTTTTCTAACAGTTGCCAGAGACGATGGATTGCAAAAAGTAGTTTAAACTGAATAGGTACAAATCTTTTTATCGACAATATGGACACCTAAGGCTGCTATAAAAAACTTTAAATAAAAAGTTTTAGGAAATCAGATGGTGCATCTAGTGATGACCTTGGACTTGACATTCACTTTGAAGGTCATTTCAAGGGCAAGTTGGGGACCCCCATGTTTTACTGCAGGAATATAAGCCAAACATTTTACATTTAAACGGTATGAATATTATTGGGGCTACATCTGGAGTTTATTTCAAGGTCAATTGTTGCTCTTTTCTTTGTGAAGCAACGGCTAGCTGGAAAAAGAGGGATATTAAAGACAAAATTTAAATGCAAAAATGGAAGGTCACCAACAGCACATCTGAAGGTGACCTTCATTCTGACCTTGGCTATGACCTCAAAGATCAATTCAAGGTGAAATTGATTTTTTCACATGAAAACTCTCAGCGTTGAAAATGGCTAGGTCGTATAGACTAATTCATGGAAATATGTCATTTGGCCTTGAACTAACCTCTAGGTTGATTATATATTTGAACATGATTTTTTTTTTTATTTATAACGCTGGGATCAAAATTGAGGGTCTCCATTTAGGAAAATCAATTTGACCTCGAACTGACCTTCAACGTCATAGCCAAGGTCAGAATGAAGGTGTCCATTAGATGTGCTGTTATTCTCGCGAAAAGCTCTAATTTAATATTCTTCTATCCGCTGATTCACGCATCCATGAAAGGGCAACAATTGACCTTGAAGTAATCTCTAGATGTAATTTTAGCCCGTGCGATATTTGTACCGATGAAAAGAAATTTATTGTGACTCTCCATTTCTGCGATAAAAGTGGGGGTTCTCTTTTGAAAAAATCAACTTACCCTCAAATTACCTTCAAGGTGAATATCAACGTCAAATCTAAGGCCACTAGATGCACCGATTTAATAACCGAATCATTCGCATGTACAGTTTTTCTGGCATCATTAATTTCAGAGATACATTCTCAACTGAAAAAGTAGAATTTGAAGTGTCACAGGGAAGTGTCTTTGGTCCACTACTTATTCTTCTTTTCATAAATGATAATGATTGTCACTTTTGGTTCTGTATGCTACATCAACACAAAGGCACATTCACTAGCAGCTCTTAAATTTAAAGCGATCAACATGCTTCACCAGTTTCATACTTGGGTCTCCTGAATAAAGTTAAAAAGTAAAACGAAATTTATGTTAATCTAAAATCGAGACTGAGAGGTTAGACTCTGTGTTAACTATATAAAGAAGTAATTGAGTCGAATTTTTTGGGCATTATAATAGATGATAGACTGCTTTGGAACAGTCATGTTGACTTGGTGCAAACAGACTGGACCATTCAAAATTGGAAAAGTGTAGATGAGAAACAGTATCTGCTCAACGTTTACCATGCTCTCGCTTTTCCAGATATCAGATATTTGATTTAGTATCGGGTTGTAGCATAGGATTGAAGAAAACTTGTAATTATAGTCTCTATATCTATATAATTTATAGTCCAGTCCCGCTCGTACTTTAAGAGAAATGGAGTTCTTACTTTTCTCATTCATCTTGATACCCGATCAGCTGTGATGGCATAACAAAGCATAGATAATTGCACCTAATTTTTTATATCCACCAATACAACATCAGAAGCAGCTGATTAATACACATACCACATTTCAATCTCAGGACTCATATAAAACTCCCACTTTATTTATGCAGGTAATTCTATAATAAATCACCTTAATCCGTCAAACAAATCCGCAATATTCCAAGCTCGGCAATACTCTTTGTAGCCTTACAGAATCTCTTAATCCACAACAGCTCTACTAGAAATCTTTCATATCACATTTTAAATCGGTCTTGTTTTTATTTATTGTGTCTTATTTTTAATATGCACCATGTTTCATAGCATTGCCTCTGTTTGTACCCTAACTTCGCGTCGCGCACTCACATATTGTCATTTAAAGGTTTGTTTCTATATCCTTTGTAGGGCATAATAAATAAAATTTTATTTATTATGATCATTACTTGGGGACCTACCATGCTTGTTTGAAACATTTGCATCTATAAGAGCTTTCACTATTAAATTTGAATATACTTGTCAACATAGAATATCTAGGATATTATGTTAGACAGAAACCTAAATTTTAACAGCTTTAGCGATTACATTATTAACCCATTTATGCCTAATGAGTTGCAAAAAAGTTTTTTTTAAAAAACCTTATTAAAAGACGACACTTTGGAGGTATTTTCAATTTATTCTAAAAAAAAAAAATACATAAACGGTTAGTTTTTTAGGATGTACTATACATAGTACATTAGGAATAAAGGTAGCTATAAGAATAATAATAAATATTGAAAATAGTACAAATATTTTGAAACACATCAATATTGCAAATTTTAAAGAGTACGATATTGAACAAAAAATTCACGTGAAGGCCAACATCACATTTTCTACATCTAGAAGTCGTGCGCTCATGACAGTGTGCACACCTTGTTTGTTTGCCTTGTGGAATGACTCAATGATCTAAGCGATGATACCTTATGTCACCAAAATTTCTTGATTTAACTTGCGGGTACGTATAAGTCTTCTTATTTTGTGTCAAGATAGTTGTAGCTACACTTATTCTAAATTGTAATTGATCCACGTTATTTCCTCTCTTTTTATAAATATGCCAGGCGTTTGTCAGGGCCACATCTACCCATTGAGAGATCAGCGAGAAATACTATTTTTTGCCTCGGATTTGTACTCTGTATTGAGCTATATTCTGGTCTGACCTATCCACCGCGCCCATACATTTATTATACAGCTTGACAACTTGGGGCTGATCTACATACACAAACTTTTGTTCTTTTTGAGATTACCGGTTTACTGAATTTACTGGTTCAAATACCTATCCAACAAAATTACTTGTATACCAATAATCCTAGAAAGCGATATTACTGACCACTTCTCCACTATTTTACTGATATCTTCAAATGAAAAACATTCTAACATCCCTACAGTTAGTAACAACCAGGAAAATTACAAATTTTTTGTCGACAATTCATAACTAATATCAAATGTCAAACAAGAATCCTGGGAACAATTATACTCTATAAATAATATAGACAAAGCAACGGGACTGTTCATAGAGAAAATAAAAAAACTAATAGATATTAGTACCAATAAAGTAATAATTAGTCACAAAGAGAAAAGCAGAAATGCCTGGATTACCAAAGGATTAATACCATCGGCAATAGAAAAAGAAAGACTATATAATGTAATGAAACTAACGCCAACTACAGAGAATACCGACTGCTACAGCCAATATAAAAATAAATTTATAGAGCTTGTAAGGCAAACCAAACGAAAATATTACCTAAATAAATTGAATAATAACTTAAATGATCCTAAGCGGCTTTGGACAACTATTGATGACATTACTGGGAAAACAAAAGTTAAAGAGTGTGTCACTGAGTTAAATACAACATCGGGAACAGTATTAAAAAATACTCAACAGATATGCGATGAATTTGTACAATTCTTTACTGACATAGGCGAAAATTTAGCAAGTAATATACAAGCAAATGTACAAAATACTCAGCCTCCAAAAAGAACTTTGAACTCATTTATTTTGGATAAAGTCGAGCAATGTGAAGTATACACCACTATTATGTCCTTAAAAAATCGGAAAAGTCCTGGGTTCGATGGTATTAAAAGCGAGCATTTGAAAATTATAGCCGAGGACATAACAGAACCACTCACTTACCTAATCAACAGATGCTTTGAATCTGGCATATATCCCTCAATTTTAAAAAAAGGTAATATAATACCGATACATAAATCAGGAACAAAAACAGATGTTAACAACTATAGACCAATATCAATAATATCCAGTGTAGCAAAGGTTTTTGAAAAAGTTTTATCTACTAGAATGATCCGATACCTCACAAAATTCAAAATTTTAAGTGAAAATCAATATGGATTTACAGAAGGGAAGGCTACATCGGACGCAATAACTAAAATTGTAAATCAAATACATCAAAATATTGATAACAGAATCCCTTCAATCTGCATTTTTGTTGATTTAAAGAAAGCTTTCGACACAGTTAATCACAAATGAATATTAGAAGCATTGGAGAGAATTGGTTTCAGAGGAAACGCGTACTCACTGATCGAAAGTTATTTGTCAAATCGCCCACAATCTGTGCAGATATCAGGATCATTTAGTAAAGAAATGTATATTAAGTGTGGTTTCCCACAAGGAACTGTCTTAGATCCGCTGTTATTCAATATATATTTAAATGATGTTTTCCAAATTAATTGTGTTGGCAAAATAACTAGTTTTGCAGATGATACTGCAATATTATATGAAGGCATTGACTGGTCTGATCTGAAAAATGTAATTGAAAATGATTTTATCAAAATTATTCGGTGGTTTAACAGTAGAAAATTAAGCATTAACTACTCTAAAACACATTTTTTACCATTTGGATCTTATGCTAGACATCTGCCAAATTACACAAATTTCTCCTTCAATATTAATGATCAAAAAATGCAAATTAATAGAGTGCCCAACATAAAATACCTTGGAGTGGTCTTGGATCCTCACTTACGATGGGACATCCATGTCAATTATATTTTAAAGAAAGTTAGTTATGTATCCTACAAAATTAAATACCTTGGGAATATATTGACAGAAAAATATCTTCGAACATTATACCATGCACTAATTGAGCCTCATCTCACATATGATATATTAGCATGGGGAACCGCATGTTCCGCACATATCTATAATTTAGATGTTTTTCAAAAAAGTATTCTAAAAATGATATTTAAAAAACCGAAACTTTATCCCACTGAAAAATTATACGCAGATGTTCGAATGTATGATATAAGACAGCTTTATTTCTTACACAGTATCACTCACTACCATAAATTTGTAAGCACCGACCAAAAAATTAAACATAATCATTATACCAGGTACAAAATTCGTGGCACAGTAGTTCCTCAACCACATAAATCTATAATGCAGCGATCATATCTCTATTTAGCGCCTACATTTTATGAAATTATACCTAAAGACTTAAAAGATTTACGTTTCGGAAACTGTTTCAAAAGAAATTTAAAAAAGTGGCTACATTCTATATCTAGGACTGAAATTCATAAACTTATAAATACGAACATCAACTAAATACATAATCTACTGTAGCTAATTTTTGTCCTTTTTTGTCATTTGCATTCTACAGTTTCAACTTAAATTTATTGGTCCATGTACAGGCGATGCCTTCTATTGGGCCTGTTTTGATTTTATATTTATTTACTCATATTGTTTGTTATCTTTGTACATTGAGTGAATAAATATTATTATTATTATTATATTATTATTATTATTAATTCCAATCGCTGTAGACCCAAAAGTTACAATATTGTTGTCATTCCATTATACAAAAAATAAGTTTTTATCTTTTACTTTGGTATAATCAAACACTCCACGTTGTTCCTTTTTCATAAATTTTGAATTTTTCAAAGAAGACTTGGGTATACGATTTTCACGAATTGTTCTTGTACCACATATGCCTTTTTCAATCAAGCTTTCAAACAAAGCTGGCGAAGAAAAACAATTATCAAATACAAAACGAAACCTGAGATTTGCCCATTTGCTTTTTAGCCTATCAGCATAGCTCAACCGTCTACCACCTACGGACAATCACAACATCCATAGCCAAGAGACAAATTTCTCCTGGGACAGGACTCGAACCTGCACAGCGCACGGCGACTGATCAGGAGACCGAAGAGTCTACTACTGCGGCCACCGCTGCTGGCGTCCAGCTTGTCATTATCGTAAAAATTAGAGTTTCTGAGCTAAAGGTTGTTACCTTACTTACTTACCGCTGGACAACATGTATGTTTTCCCTTAACTTTCTCTCGTAGCTAGTTTATGTTCCAACCCAAAACTTCCTCATTACCTTCATCTAATTTAGGGATCTCACCTACCTGACCTATATTCACCTGAAGATACTCTCATCTATTGGGGTGAGTATAAAGTTGCCGCCCTAAAACCCCGCCGTAAATTCACAAGCCGCCTAACTTGAAAACTACAAAATACCGGACCGAAAGTTCTGCTTTAAGCCCTGCTACACAGAATTAAATAGAAGGGTGGAGGGTAAGGCATATACAAGGCAGTGCTGATGAATACAGTATTTCGGCAAGGTATCCCAGGAACATCCTATTGTAAGGGGGAAGTGTAAAATATAGAGAAAGCGTATCAAATTTGCTTTTGTTCAAATTAAATTTTAAATAACTCTTTAACCTTTGCATCAATTTCGTTAGTTTTTTTGTCAGGTTGTAGGTAGTTTAATTGACATCGTTATTGATGGCTGATCTTGCAAAGGAATTGAAAATGTTTGTTGTTATACAGGGTGTAACTAAAAGGTGCATTTTGCCCTAACTTTCTGAACACCCTGTGGAAATATTGGATTTCTGAATGATGTGTCTGTAAGAGAATTTCAAGCCTTAGATTTTCTCAACAGTTCTTTTTTTGATTCATGTCAATACCTCAATTATTGGAGAATATATGCTGTTTTGAAGAAAAGCATGCGAAGCATAGCCATAAACAATTTAATGTAAAAAATTACAGTGACAACATTGGTAAGAAAACAATGCAAATCATAACCATAAGCAATTTAACTTTAAAAATTACAGTGACATCATTGGTAATTAGAAATTATTTCCAGAAACGAGTATTTCCTCCCCGGGCTTGAATAACAGCTCTCATGCTCTGTGGCTTAGAATCACTTAAACCAGCTATTGTGTCTTCTTCCTAATGCCCACATGTTCTCAATGGGGTTGAGATCCAGACTCCTTGGCGTCCAGTCTAGTACTTGAATTCCAACATCGTTGAGCATTTTCTTGCATTAGGAGAAAATTTTCTCCCATAAAGGGCATATGAGGAACCACATGTTCTTCCATCAGATGAATATTTCGTAAAACGAGACTCGTCTGTGAAAGGAACGTTTTTCCAGTCGTCCATATCCCAATCTGCACGAGTTCGAGAAAATGCCAGGCGCTACCTTTGATGACCTACATCTAATAGAGGATCTGCAGCAGGTACACAAGATGATAGATCTTCTTCTCTCAACCTTCGGCGTACGGTATCAGGTGAAACTGTGGTACCACGAACATCATCCAATCTTCGAGTCAAAGCAGCAGGAACTGCCCTTCCTCGAAGAGCTTGAAGTCTCAGAAACCGATCTTCAATTGCGTTTTATGCTTTCTGTCTTCCCTGCCCAGGTCTCCTTGAGTAAGAACCAGTTTCTCTAAGTCTTTGTATCGCATGGCACTGCGTGGAACGGCAAGCCTTTCTGCTATGTACCGAATAGGACGACCATCATCATGTAAAGCTACAGCTTGCGCTACTTGTTCCGGTGTCATTTTTGTTGAGTACTGCTTGACAAGAATCTTTTTGAGATGTCATAAAAATGCTAACAGACACAGCTTACTTTTTTCTTTTTCTTCAAAACAGCATATATTCATCAATAATCGAGATATTGACATGAATCAAAAAAAGAACTGTTGAGAAAAGTTGACGCTTGAAATTCTCAAACGAAGACACAATATTCAATATCCAATGTTTCCACAGGGTGTTCAGAAGTTTAGGACAAAATGCACCTTTTAGTTGCACCCTGTATAACAACAAACATTTTCTATTTTTCTGCAAGATCTGCAGTTATTAATGATTACAATGAAATTACCTACAACTTGAAGAAAAAATTAAGGAAATTGATGCAAAGGTTAAAATGTTATTTAACATTTAATTTGAAGAACATTTTGTTTGTCCGGTTAATTTTTCGTGGCAGTGTAGTAGCTAATTTACAAGTTCAATTGAGGGATACCGATAGTCGGATCTAAAATTTTAATGTTGAAAAAGTATTAGCTATTTCTGTGACAGAAAAATTAATCCCAGCTACGGGACCATAAGCACTGTGTTTTTACCTTTTCCCTAGCTTTGCGATAAGGTATTGGAATGACCTGAACAGTCACGAAGGCATTATGTCTATGATTTTTTGGTAGGTGTAAGACTCCAAACATTTTTAGATCCGCTTTTAAAATTTTAATAACGATTGGGCAAAGTATCCATGGGTATACATAACTGTTTATTTTGCAATGGTTCCGACAGTTTTTGAGTCACACCGCGTCAAAAATACTGGAACCATCATTGAAGTAATTTTTCCGTTATTCACAGTAACTAAGTAGAAATCCGAGGTACTCCATATGGGAACCTAACTTGCTTGCGGTACGAACAGTTGTCACTAAAACGACCAAGAGAAAAACCTGGAAAATATGTCGAAAAAAGACCTCTAGCGGTCACATGTGAAACTAGGAAAATTTCAAATACCATAATATTTGTAGCCCAAGAATATCTTTTTGCGACAGGCTGAGGTTTGTTTAAATCGGCTCAACCGTTTCGAAGATACAGGATGATCTTTACGGAAACCTCTAAATACCCCACCACCTTATTTTTCGAAAATATCAATGGCAGGCGTGGGAAGTAAAAAACAAACTGCCGATATGCCGTCAAAGTTAGGAAAAAAATCAACAGGTCTGTTTTTGTTGATGATCTACAAGAATTCAAACGTTTGCGCCGCTTGATAAAAAACCAGATTAAATCAGCGTATGATCAATATATCGGAAATATCCAGAATTCTTTAACAATTAACCCCAATGCTTTTTGGTCATACGTTCACTCCAAAAACAACACATCACGAATCCCAGGGATAATGAAATTTCAAAATAATTCTATAGATCAGCCTCAGGATATAGTAAACGCATTCTGTGAGTTTTTGAACAGCGTCTATGTCACTCACAAGCCTCATAATAATGCCTCACTAAATCATAGTAATTTATTTGTCCATTTTCATCCAATTGAGGAAAATGAAGTCAGGAAGGCCATTAAATCACTAAAAGATAAGATGACATCTGGTCTAGATGGCATCCCGTCCTTTATAGTCAAAGATTGTGTGGAAGTGTTTGTTGGTGTTCTAACTAGGATTTTTAATATTTGTCTTATAACAAAAAGATTTCCAGATATTTGGAAGATCGCTAAGGTCTGTCCAGTGTTTAAGTGTGGGGATAAGTCAAATATTGAGAATTACAGGGCAATCTCTATATTATGCATGTTCTCGAAAGTCTTTGAAATAGTCTTGTACAGTTGCACTTACACTGCCGTCTAGCGTCAGCTGTCATTGCATCAACACGGATTTGTCGCTAACCGCTCAACAACCACCAATCTATTTATAATAACGCAGTACCTATCGGAAGCCATTGATAGTAATGAGCAAGTTGACGTTATTTATACCGACTTTTCGAAGGCTTTCGATAAAATTAACCACAAAACTTTAATAAATAAGTTAGGTGCACTTGGTTTCACAGATGATGCTAGGGAGTTGATGAAATCTTACTTATCCGATCGTAGACAATTTGTTAGCTATAATGGCTTCCAATCTGAGACCTACTTGGCACCTTTTGGAGTTTCTCAGGGGTCCAACCTGGGACCATTACTGTTTTTGATATTTATTAATGACCTCTGTGACCCAGTTGAATGTGAACGCCTATGCTTTGCTGACGACCTAAAAATTTATTCGCAGATAAATACTCCCGATGATTGTATCAAGCTACAACACCAATTAAATTTTGTGCTGTCTTGGTGTGTAGAAAACAAGTTGAAGCTAAATGTGAGGAAGTGTAAAATAGTCAGCTATACCAGGAAAATTATTGTTTGCGTACTCTATTGATGGGTCTGTGCTAGAAAGATGCTCTGATGTACGTGATTGAGGAATAGCCTATGATCAAAAGTTAACTTTTAGTCAGCATATAAATAAAAAAGCATCAGAAGCATTGGCGTCTTATGGTTTCATAGTAAAGGAATTGCATGAATTTTCATAACATAACGTCTATTAAGCTATTATATTATGCTTATGTTAGATCCAAAGTCGAATATTATAGTATTATTTGGAGCTCTTACTATGAATGCTATAGCACAGTTATTGAAAGAGTACAACTGAAGTTTATGAAGTTTATTCTGTTTATAATTGATGAGACATATCCAGAGAGAGGTACAAGTAATGAGGGGCTATGTAGTCGCTTAGACATGTTGACTTTGAAAAAACGTAGGTACTGCGCCTCAATGATATTTGGCTACAAAATAATCAACAATTTAATTGATTGCCCCGTGATCCTGGAACAGATCAAGTTTCGTACTCCAACGTTTGCATCTCGCAATCATAAAATATATGGGTTTCCTAGAGCTAGGACAAACACTCTTCTCAAGTCACCGTTATATGTAATGTGCTCTAACTTAAACAGAATTGGATGTTACTGTGATATATTTACGACAAATGTTAATTACCTGCTAAAGGCAGCTAAGGCTTAATCGGACCAATAGCTCATGTTTCAAATTTATACCTGTGTTGCATTTGTTGTTTTCTTTTCGCTTTTTTCGTTTTTTTTTGCTTTTGTATTGTGTTTATAAATTGTCCCATAAATGGGAAACTGTTGGACAATAAAGCTATTATTATTATTATTAAAACACCGACCTTTATTACATCGGTACCGCCTCATTTTCACTATCGCTATTCCATATCGCTCGATCTCTAATAGAAACATCGTTCAAGCTCTTGCCCTGTATCGTGGTGCTTAGCAAAGCACGAGTATGTAATTCCTGAGAGCATCATAAACTTGCGTACACTATTCCGCGGTATCGGAACTGCAAATACCGCGCAGCAGTTTGGCTTTAAACGGAGTACCAATTAAAACTTTATGTGTGTCTTCTACGCGAGGGTTTGTTCTTGCCAGTTGTGTCACGCCGCGAACGGTTTAGGACAATATGCCGAAACTTTGAGTTTGGTTTGATACAGAAATGCGAGTAATGTGATATAACATTCTACAAGATCTGAGGACTGAACGCTAGCAAAATAACGGGGATCGAAGGTGGCGTCAGGTGGTTTTATGCAAGCAGAAGGCGAGAGTTTATTGATTACAATTTGGGGCGTTTACCGCCAAAATCAACAAACACCCACTTTGTTACAATTTAATATGAGTAACGTGTACAAAATTATCAGATATTGAGATATATTTTGGCTAGAAAAAATTAAGGGATTATTGATTTAAAAACTTATATATTTTTTAAGCACTCCTTGTTGGCTCTGGTTCTCGGTACATCACAACGGAGGCAGATACTTTTTCAAGGTAGTGCATTCTCACCTTGTTCATTCCTTATACATGCGTAGGTACTAATGAGACGAATGCACGCGAATTACTGCTTATAATATTGATATAATACAGTGTGAGTCTTCATAAAGTGCACATATCAAAATCAGGGAAACTACACTCTATCTCATCGATGGATAAATCATCAAAAAAAACATGAATTTGATTTTTTATGAATATATGAATATTTTAAAATTTTTAGTAGCAGCTTCTAACCATATTGAAATAACTCGTTACAACTTTTAAACTAAGTGTCCTATCATATTGGAATACATTTTGTAGTGATTGCTGGTAAAAGGACGTGCCTGAAAGGTGAAGAATTTCAGGAAGAGTAATGACATCCATTTAGAATAAAGAAAATTTTGATAAAATCTGTTTTTTTTTCATCATTTTGACAATAATTTCAAATTTTCTATAAATATCGTCCCTTGTACGCTACCTTTTTTTATTTGTATGTTATTCTACATGTTATCAGCTTTATAAAAGCAAAAATTGCACGTTTATTACTCAAATGTAACAGTTTCTATGAGTGTTTATAAAAAAGCCCATGCGCATCGTCTTACCTTTTTTTGGTGATTCAATGTAGAATCGCGCGGGCTGAAGTACGAGTGGGGAGGCGCGCCCAGTTAAAAAACAATTGAATGTTGGGCAGTTAGGCAGCTATTTGTGTTTCTCCTGCCAACTTTATCAGTTTCGTTTACTACATATCACGCTTTCGCTTTTTGGTCGCGATGCCACGTATAAGTGATTTCCCTCCAGTACACATTGCCGATATCCATTATTATTATGGAATGTACCGAGGGAGTGCTAGAGCTGCTTGCACAGCTTATCTAGCTGCATTTCCAAATCGACGCCCTGTTCCATCAGCCCGTAACTTCCAAGAAGTACATAGAAGACTGGCTAACACTGGACTTGGTTCACCTCGAGATCGCCGCGAACCAGGTGTTATTATTCATGTTGCTATCGAAGAAGCCATTTTGGATGATTTGTTTGCTGACCCGACTACTAGTACGAGACGTTTGGCGTTACGTCATGGCGTATCCCAGAAATCGGTTTGGCGCATCTTGAGGAAAGCAGGGTTGCATCCATACCATTATCAAAGGGTGCAGCACTTGCATGAAGATGTGGATTGGCGTCCAAGGTGCGTTATGTCTACATGGATTTTAATAAAAACAAGAGACAATCCTGAATCCCCGAAAACAATTCTGTGGACAGATGAATCTCAATTCACGAGAGACGGCATCGTGAACTGTCGTAATTTACATAAGTGGTGCCCAAAAGATGAAAACCCTAGGCTGAAAAGGGCTTCAACATTTCAAGCGAAATTTTCTGTAAATGTGTGGGCCGCACTTTTTGATTGGTCCAATAATACTCCCGAGGACATTAAACGGAGAGAGATTTCTGGAGCTTTTGCGGACTGAACTGCCCTTGCTGTTGGAAGAAGTGCCGCTGCAAACCCGTCGAAGGATGATGCTTCAAATGGATGGATTTCCTGCCGATTACTCGCTGATTGTCAGGTCTTTTCTTAATGAAAATTATCCAGGCCGCTGGATCGGTCGACAAGGACCTGTTGGGTGGCCGGCGCGTTCCCCAGATCTCACACCTCTCGACTATTTTTTATGGGGGACAATGAAACAAAGGGTGTACAGCAGTTCCATAAACAGCGAAGCGGAACTTGAAGAAAGAGTTTTGCGTGTTGCAAACGAAATCAAAAATGATCCCGAGATGATTCGTAGGGCAACTCATCAAATTTCACTTCGCGCTACAATGTGTTTGCAGCAACGGGGTGGCCATTTTGAACATTTGATGCATTAAGCCAAAATGATTATCCTATAGACAAGTCTATTTGATTTTATTTGTTGAAGATAATGAATGATTCATGTAGGTTAATACTGTTGTTTTATTCCTACTCTGGCGTTGAACTGAGTTCACTGCTTTTTGAAACGCTGATTTGAAAACTTGTATCTAAGTAATAGACTTGCAATTTTTCACCATTAGGAAGCTAATAACATGTAGAATAACTTAACATTTAAAAAAGGTAGAGTAAATGGGACAATTTTTATTGAAATTTAGCAATTGTTTTAAAAATCATTGAAAAAATAGTGAGTTTCAGCATATTCCTATTCATTTTAAATTTATAGTATTTAATTTCGTGGAAATTTTCACTTTACTGGTACGGCCTATTATTTGCAATCACTACAAAATTTATTCCAATATGATAGGACATTCAGTTTAAAACTTGTAACGATTTATTTAAATAGGTTAACAGCTGACTGACTGAAATTTTAAAATATTCATAAAAAATCAATTATTGTTTTTAATTTTTTTTTGATGATTTATCCGTCGATGAAATAGAGTGTAGTTTCCCTGATTTTGATATGTGCACTTCATGAAGTCTCACACTGTATATTATATGATAACCGTGATTCACATAAGGTTTCTTATTCACAAAAAAAGTTCAATCTATTTATTTTACGGAACAAAATTTGGTGAACAGCGAAGCTTTGAATTTACAGTCGATAAAGAAGGAATTTAATACGATCAAAGAATTTGTAGTTACAAAGAATTATTGATTAAAATACAAATAACGAATATGAATTGAAAAAAAAAACAAGACCGTCACTTTAATTAACTAGACGTGTGGAAAAATGACTGGCTGCGTCTTAACTGTGTCAGTCTATTCCACCGTTTCATCTCTCCTGGAGTATGGGTCACGATTACTTCTGTTTCAAGTATGATTCTTACATAGCTTTGGTTTAAAGTCGATAAAGATAGAATTAATTATCATTAAAACAATATCTAATCATAGATTCTCACCGACTAAAATAAAAATAACAAATTTTGATTCAGAAAAACAAGGCCGAAACTTTTATCGAATAGATATACAGGGTGCTTCAGTTTATTGTTGCATAACTTTAAGATTCGATAGAACTTTTAAAATGAATGCATAAAGTCTATATAAACATGGGTCGAAAAATGCGTGGCTTCCGAAATACAGTCTAAATTTACTTTCTAAAATAGTTTTTTTTTAAATATTTCGAATAATATTTGATGTATAACAGTGAACATTGGTATCCAAGGGTTTTTTGGTACGACAAAACGAACCATGGGCATAGCTTTACTGTAGCTGCTAGAGGGCGCTCTCTACTGTACCTGCAGTGTAATAAAATGACCGAAATTTTTTTCTTACTGCAATTTTTTGCTTTTTGAACAAAAAAAATTATTCTTCGCACTTTTCAACATAAAAAAGCTCTCTTGTGAATTTTCGTTATAGTTAGCCGTTTTTGAGATATTTCGATTTCTAGGGTTGCATTTTTAACTATTTGTGATAAAATAACGTTAAAAAGTCAGTATCTCGATAATTTTTAGAAGTAGGCTGTGCCTGCAAATATTTTTGAAATTGAAAGCAGAATAAGGTTAAACGTCAATTAGTTGACAGTTAGTTTTGTTGTCTGTTGAAACCTGAAACGTTTCTTTGCAATTGAGAATGCACGAAATTTAGCTTCTTTTACCTGTTTTTTTTTTTGGTAAGTTTTATAAAAATGCCATTTTAATTCTCCAATCAAGAGTTAGCGGATATTCATTTTGTGTATGGCTTTGTAAATGGAAACGCAGCAGAAGCAGCCAGAGAATACGCACGAAGATTTCCAAACAGACGACATCCAACTCGCTCAGTATTTGTAAGAGTGCATCGCCAAATAATTGAAAATGGTTTTGGAAATCTCCAAAGGGAACAACTGTTCGTCAGCGCAGATTTACCCGTATGATTCTGCGTGAGTTTGATAGAGATCCGACCACAAGTGTTTGGAGAGTTTCTGGTGCCTTGGGAATTTCAGCAAGCCATGTTCACCGTGTTCTTAGAAATGACCATAGACGTCCTTACCATTTGCAACTTGTGCAAGGACTACAGCCAGGGGACGGAGAACGAAGAATCACATTTTGTCAGTGGATTCTTGATAGAACTGATAATAATAGGGAGTTTTTGAGTAACGTTTTATGGACCGATGAGTAATGCTTCACTAGACGTGGAGTGGTAAATTTTTATAATCAACATATTTGGTCGCATGAAAATCCGCATGCAGTTCGGGAAAGAAATTTTCAGCATGAATTTAGCGTGAACGTGTAGATTGGTATCTACCGTAATCGACTATTTGGACCCTACCTTTTGCCTGCAAGGTTAAATCGTGTGACCTTCTTGGAATTTTTAAAGGCTGAACATGCAAATATGTGGGATGATGTTATGTTAGATCTTAGAAGATTGGCCTGGTACCAGCTTAATGGTTGTCCAGCTCATTATTTGAGAATAGTTAGAAACTGGCTGGACGAAAATTATTCAGAAAGATGGATCGACCGTGGAGGACCAGTCGCCTGGCCTCCACGATCCCCTGACCTAAATCCATTAGATTTCTTTGTGTGGGGATTTCTAAAAGAAAAAGTGTACCAGACTCCCGTAACCACAAGAGATATGCTAATAGACAGAATCAGGAGTGCATGTGATGAAATAAGGCCTTATTTGAATAATGCTATACCACGTTCGATCATTCGTAGATGTGAATTGTGTATTGAACAATTGGGTTTACATTTTGAGCAACTACTTTAGATTTTGTATGTTTGTCCTAACTATCCAATAGCATTTTAGTTGTAAATAATTAATTTAATTTGTTAAAAATAATATTGTAAATTGTATGTAAATTGTATGTAAAATTAAACAAATTAATATTCTGTTTTTTTTGTGTTTATTTGGAGTTAGGAATTATTGCTGTGTTTAAAAACACAATCTAAACGATCATCTTAATTACTTGTAATGCCTAAATCGAAAATGTAAAAAAAAATATTATTTTCCCATGAATAATTAAAAATGCATCGAACCTTAAAAATCAAAATATCTCAAAAACGAATAACGAAAACTCACAGGAGAGCTTTTTTATGCAGAAAAGTGCGAAGAATCAGCTTTTTTGTTCAAAAAGCAAAAAATTGCACTGAGAAAAATTTTCGGTCATTTTAATACACTACAGGTACAGTAGAGAGCGCCCTCTAGCGGCTACAGTAAAACTATGCCCACGGTTCGTTTTGTCGTACCAAAAAACTATTGTATACCAATTTTCACTGTTATACATCAGATATTGTTCGAAATGTTTAAAGAAACTATTTTAAAAAGTAAATCTAAACACCCTGTATTTCGAAAGCCACGCATTTTTCGACCCATGTTTATATAGACTTTATGCATTAATTTTAAAAGTTCTATCGAATCTTAAAGTTATGCAATAAACTGAAACACCCTGTATGGAAAAAAAATTGATAAATCGAACTAAAAAATGAAAAATGAATAGTAGTTTAAAAAAACGAAAAAATAACACGCTTTTATAGCTCATTGAACTAAAAAGTAGAAAATAATTCTTGATCACACAGAGTTTGTACAGGGTGTTTCGTAATGGATTTAAGATTTGAAATTATTCTGGCGCCGGCCCTGCGCCAAGTAGGAGGGCGATGGTGGGATACGCAGCGCGAACATGCGGATTTCAGTTACGATGGACTGTGGCCAGCCGATCAACGAGCGTTTATGCTTGAATCGTTCTTTAAGTCGAACGAATCTTATACCGTGGCCCGTCGACGACTTGGTGCACATTTCCATATCAGACGATTAGACGATGCACCGTCGGCAGCTTTAATGAACAGTTTGGTGACAACAGCTACTGTCATGAATCAAAAAGCAGCTGGTAGATCTAGAACCACAAGGCCGTATGTTGTGCTATGTGCGCCTTGGGCATAATAGGGCCGTAATTTCTTGAAGATGCTGCAGGACGGCTACTGTGAACGGCGCTCACTACACCAACATGATTTATAATTTTTTGCGACAATCTTTAACACAGTTCCCTGGCGATGATAACGGTGCGTGGTTTCAACAAGGTAGTGCCACGGCACGTACTGCAGCAATGTCGATCAATGCACTTACACACGCTTATTTCCATTAATGGACATATTCCGTTTCCTCCACGATCCCCAGACCTGACCCCCCCAGATTTCTAGATCATAAATTGGCAAAAACGGTTTTTTATGTAACAAAAGATGATGAACAAGTTGGAATACGTTTTATACCTTGTTTCTTTGCAAAATAACAAACATCAGTACATTTCTACAGGTACATATTATTTAGAACACCCTGTACGTGATATACACACAAAACTAGATTGCCATGCATGAACAGTTGTCAAAAACAGTGAGAACGTCCTATCAAATATAATAGCTAGAAAATCGACATATTACACTGATCAACAGCCAAAAAATATCCTAAATAAAATCAACTAAATATTACTATGTTTAATGTGTGCTAAAACCGGAATGAAACTTATTTTCTCAATATTAGTTCAAGTTTTAGAGATACGGTAATTATATGTGTTCCTGCTGTGACAGTGTTAATATACTGTAATTCACAAGAATGCACGTGCTACATTTTTATATTCGGCAAGGAAAGATGATGTGATCGGCATGATTGTATTACGTTATCCATACGTGTACATTATATTGTTTTATATTAGACAGTTTTTCCTCAGTTGGCTGACAGCGTTCATGCAAGATGTCTCGGAAGTGTGTAAACAATCCAGATCAGTTTTGTTACGTGTGTGGTGATGTGACTTTTGCGTCTCAGAGACGGTCTATTACTCCACTAATAACAAAGGCATATCAGCTTTATTTCGGTTGTAAACTAGGTGATCAAGACAAACAGTGGGCACCCCACATCTGCTGTAATACATGTGCTTCAGGTCTGAGGAGCTGGTTAAATGGCAAAAAAACGGACTATGCGCTTTGCTGTCCCAATGGTTTGAAGAGAGCCTACAAATCATATTAATGATTGTTACTTTTGCATGGTACCTTGTGTTGGACAAGCCACAGATATGTCCAAGAAAAAAAAAATCGGTTAATAACTACCCAAACATACCATCTGCGATGAGACCTGTGCCTCACAGTGACGAAAATCCTATTACAAAACCCCCAGAATCCTACACTTGCGAATCAGAAAACGAATCAGATCATGGCGATCGAGTGATTCGTCAGGAAGAAGATATGCCATCAACGTCAAGAGATCCTGATTTTATACCGAGCACGTCATGCCACCAACCGCACAAAATAACACAGTCAGATTTAAATGATCTTATAAGAGATTTAGAACTTCCGAAATGTAAGGCAGAGTTACTTGGATCAAGACTGCAGCAGTGGAACTTGTTAGAAGACGATGTTTCGGTATGTGTTTTTCGTAAACGCCACAAAGACTTAGAACCATTTTTCAATATGGAGAATAACTTGGTTTTCTGCAGTAACATTAACGGCTTACTGGCGGCTTTAAATATAAACTATAACCCAGAGGAATGGAGATTGTTTATAGACAGTTCAACATTGAGTTTGAAGGCAGTGTTATTGCATATTGGAAATATTTTACCATCTCTTCCTGTAGGGTATGCAGTTCACATGAAAGAATCATATGACAATATGAAGTACCTATTGACATGCATAAAATACAATGAACACCAATGGCATATTTGTGGCGATTTGAAAGTTGTTGCACTTTTACTTGGGCTGCAGCTAGGCTACACAAAGTTTTGCTGTTTTTTGTGTGAATGGGACAGTCGGGCAAAGGCACTTCATTACACCAGACAAAACTGGCCTGTTCGTCAATTCCTAGAGCCAGGTCAAAAAATGTACAGCATATGCCATTAGTAGATTCGAAAAAAATTTTATTACCACCACTGCATATCAAGTTGAGCCTAATGAAAAACTTTGTCAAGGCATTAGATAGAGATGGGTCAGCTTTTCAATACCTGCGTCAGAAATTTCCAAGACTAAGCGAGGCAAAGGTTAAAGAAGGGATTTTTGTTGGGCCACAGATTCGAAATATTTTGAAAGATACACAGTTTGAAAACACTTTAACAGGTATTGAAAAAACTGCTTGGAATGATTCCCGTCTGGTGGTCACTAATTTCTTGGGAAATAGAAAAGCTGACAACTATAAGACCCTTGTCAAAAATATGCTGTTATCGTATCAAAAGATGGGCTGTAATATGTCTCTTAAGATACATTTCCTACACTCACACCTGGACTTTTTTCCTGACAATTGCGGAGCCGTAAGTGATGAGCACGGCGAACGTTTTCATCGGGATATTTCAGCAATGGAAAAAAGGTACCAGGGAAAGTGGAATCCTTCCATGCTTGCAGACTACTGTTGGACTCTTGGTACAGATGCTCCAGAAACGATCCATAAAAGAACAGCAGAAAGACAGCGCATATAGTGATTCTTATAAGTACGTAGTCATGCCATAAGTTCTGTCCCTCGTTTTCAAACAAGTGTAGACCTGTTAATACTTGTCCGATTGTTTACATTGTGGTGTCAGTTGATTAAGCGCTTTTCGGGTAATTACATATACCTCAGTTTGTATTGATCTCTCGAAGCATAACGATGGAGTGGGGCAAGGCAGAGAACCGTATTGCAGTGATAGCTTTACATAAGTGTAATCACAGTGCTAGTCAGATTTTTGAACTCTTACGCGGCCTTCAAATATCGCGTAAATTTGTGTCTAGGACCATTCAGCGGTACAATGAGACGTCCTCTGTTGATGACAGGCCAAGAAGCGGAAGACCTCGTCAAGTAAGGACTCCAGCAGCCATCAAAGCCGTAAAAGCCAGGATTCAAAGGAATCCACTCCGGAAGCAGAAGATCCTATCCAGGGAAATGAAGATTCCTGTCCGGACGATGTCGCGCATCATTAAACAAGACCTAGGGCTAGGGGCTTACCGGAGACGTACGGGCCAGCGACTTACGGCCACCTTGCGACACATCAGGGCGACAAGATCCAAGAAGCTCTTGGAGAGGTACGCAGCTGGGGGATTCCGAAAGATTTTGTTCACGGATGAGAAAATCTTCACCATAGAAGAAAAATTCAACCGACAAAATGACAAAGTGTATGCAAGGAGTTCACAGGAAGCTTCGGAGATCATTCCGAGAGTTGAGAGAGGCCACCACCCTGCGTCAGTCATGGTTTGGTGGGGGGTGTCCTACGAAGGGGTCACTCAGCTCCATTTCTGTAAACAGGGCGTGAAAACAAAAGCGGCAAACTATCAGAGCGACATACTGGATCCTATCGTCAAGCCTTTAAGTGGTACATTGTTTGCCAACCAACACTGGGTCTACCAGCAGGATTCCGCCCCCGCTCACAAGGCTAAGAGTACGCAGCGCTGGCTGGAAAGCAATGTGCCAGAGTTCATTGCTGCGGAAGATTGGCCCTCAGGGAGTCCGGACCTCAATCCTTTAGACTACAAGTTGTGGGACCTGCTAGAGCAGTTGGCCTGCTCCAAAGCCCACCGTAATATCGAGTCCCTGAAAGCGGATTTGATCCGATCAGCGGCAGCTATTCCTTTGGAAGCTGTGCGTGCAGTGATAGATGAGTGGCCCGCGAGATTGAAGCAGTGTGTGAAGGCCAAGGGGGGACATTTTGAATAAAACTGTTTGATTATGAATTCTAAAAATGTTGTCGAATAAATAATATCTTTCATATAAATATATCTTATCTTGTTTCATTTTTATAATGAGATTATCATGGGACAAAACTTATGGCACGACTACGTATATGAATCTTGTTACTTTTTTTAATATATCCTTAAAAATAAAAAGTTTTTTTCTAAACCGCAACTAATTTTTTTATTTCATTGTCATTTTTGGATTCAGCGCCCCAAAATTAACAAAGAAGTGTACTTTTTCCACAATTAAAAAACTATAGTTTGTTGTCCAGTGTTATTTGCCGAATTCCTATTGGTCCCACTTAGGTAACTGACCGTTTTTTCTGAAATAATAAAAATTATAAATTCTATGAAACTTATCCGTATTCTAAAGCACAAAGACATAATATTACATCTATAATGTACCCTTATTTATAAGGCAACCGTTTTTTCACGACTTTATTCAACATTTCAATAGAAATCACTGATATTCAGAGAACTTTGACAGCTTCTGTCAAGTTGCATTTCGATAACGTCTTTTCCTATTTGTCCAAGGGACCGTTGAATATAAACGTTGGTGAAATGGGCTCTAAAATTAGCTTTTCGAGTAATCGATGGCTGCAGTTCTACGTGGGACACCCTGTAGGTCTAGTCATTGAAGACAGAATCCCCCACCTTGAGAACAACATATTGAGTGGTCGCTAGTTTGATGTTCTGATGATTCCTAAACAACGTCGTATGCAGTTGGCCATGGTTACAGAGATCGAGAACAAACATTCTGTATAGCCGGTACACGCACAGTCCACCTCTGTACATCGTATCGAACGAAAACAGGAATTTATTTGTGTGTACAGTTAAATTACAGCAGTTAACGTTCGACCCAATCTAAACAGTAGGAGTACAATAAAACCAGATTAAGCGCTCTTGATGCCCATTGTGAGGCCCATTGCGGCGTATTAGAGTAAACAGATAAATTGAAAAAGATTGTTCGCCCATGTCGTCTTAAATGATGACGGGTGTACGAGTGTTATTGCGGCAAGGATCAGCTGATAGCGGAAAATGTGCTCTGGGGGCTTTGGACGAAGAATCACATCGGATGCTATCTTCTCCTTGATTGAAATAAAGTATGTGAGACTGTGTAGTCTTATTTTATTTGTCACAGGCGCAGTCCAATTATTTTTGCTGGAAGCGGTCGGAACCTTTACCCAACAATTTTTCTACAGGCAGGCGTTGACGGATCCGTCAGAATTATGTGTCCCTTGCAGAAATGGGGAATTTTAAAATATTACTAGATAACCAGCTGTCATTTTCACGTAATGGGTACTCGTGAAAAAGACTATAACTGTGTTGCGTCAGCAGAAAGTACATAACCGGATACGTATGGATAT
Organism: Acanthoscelides obtectus; assembly: GCA_963669975.1. NCBI lineage: Eukaryota > Metazoa > Arthropoda > Insecta > Coleoptera > Chrysomelidae > Acanthoscelides > Acanthoscelides obtectus. The sequence continues at coordinate 76,386,913 of CAVLJG010000009.1, forward strand.
ATGATATGTTTTGATTCGACTCACACTATTGGAACCTTGGAAACGATGAGAGATACGAAGTGGGTTAAATGGAGGCAAAGCTGCGCATTTAATTAACTAAGGAGATGACACTTAGAAAAAACGAGTAATTCCAAAATCACTCTTATTTTTTTTGCTTTGTCTGGGGTGACATTTCACATTTAACACTAACGTTTTCCTTTACAAAGTAGTAACGGGTGATTTTTTAAGAGGTATAGGATTTGATTTTCATTAAAAACACAAAAAATTTGACAAACCGATTAAATCTTTATTTGAGCCGATAGAACGGTCGATATAATTTAATGTATAAAGATTATTTCATGTAAATGTTGGCCGCGGCTCCGCTTTAGATGGCCCATGCGCAAGGTCCAATTTTGGCACACTCTCTCCAACATATCGGCCGGTATCTCACGAATAAATGCTTTAATATTGGCTTCCAGTGTGTCAATCGTTGCTGGTTTATCCCTGTAGACATTAGCCTTAACATGGCCCCACAAGAAATAGTCCAACGGCGTTAAATCACACGATCTAGGCGGCCAATTGACGGGCCATTGTTTCGTGTGCGGTGTGGCATGTGGCACCGTCTTGTTGAAACCACATGTCAGCCAAGTCCAGCTCTTCCATTTTGGGCAAAAAAAAGTTTGTTATCATCGCACATTCACAGTTACGTTCCGGCCATTGTCGTCTTTGAAGAAGTACGGCCCGATGATACCACCGGCCCATAATCCACACCAAACAGTGATTTTTTCGGGATGCATTGGTAGCTCTTGCAATGCGTCTGGCTGGTCTTCAGTCCAGATGCGGCGATTTTGTTTGTTAACGTACCCATTCAACCAGAAATGAGCTTCGTCGCTGAACACAATTTTTCGATAAAAATGTGGATCTTCCTCCAACTTTTCCAGCGCCCATTCACCAAATTGGAAACGTTGTGGGAGGTCGTGTGGCTTCAATTATTGCACCAGTTGTATCTTATAAGGTTTTACACCCAAATCCTGTCGCAAAATTTTCCACGTAGTGGAGTAACAGAGGCCCAATTGCTGCGAACGGCGGCGAATCGACATTTCACGGTCATCACTAACACTGGCGGATACAGCCGCAATATTTTCTTCAGTCCTCACTCTACATCGGCGTGTTGGTGGTTTAATGTACAATAATGTAAACTGGGTTCAAAATTCAGTCACAAGCTTCCGAATAGCTCTCTCAGTAGGCCGACCAAATTGCCCATAAACTGGAAGCAGTGCTCGATGCGCTTAACCGAGCATGAATTTTGATAGTAAAATTCAATAATTTGCAAGCATTATTCGTTCGTAAGTCGATTTGATGGTTAAATTATAGACCAAACTGAACAAGTTTGACAATGACACAAGACACGATTCACGCGTCATCTGTCAAAAACAGTGTTGCCAAAAAGATACTAGCAGAAAAATCACACATTATAACTGAAACTCCAGTCCGACGTTTCGTTTCTGGCCCTGCGTCAAGGCCGTATCCAGCACAGAACGGAACAGGGGTACAGTAAAACAACTTCTGGTGGAAGTTCCTCAAGTTATAACTACTTAGCTATGCTTGATGTCTATCTTTCTATCTGAAATTCATTGTATTGTCCAATTATATGGTCTTCCACGATATATGGATATGGAAAGCTGCTAGGATTAGTTTTTTGTTACACGAGATGCTTTTTTAAGTATTAGTTGAGCCACTGGAAATATACTAAGTGACATATAAATCCGAACACCCAGTTTAAATGGTTTTATTTTAATAAAAGTTGGTGAATGTATTTATCTTACTGTAAATAACAAGTGAAAAAATTTTCAGCCTTATCAGTTGGACATTCCGGTTTTTATACTGCTTTTTTTTAATTCACTAACGCTTTAAAAATGAATATTTCAGCCGCAGTAAAGAATCAACGTTGGCGGATTTTGGTTCTTGATATCCTTTACGATCGGTTACGATGCCTACAGTACGGAGACCTGTACGATTTCGTCAACTTAGTGTGTTTGATAGGGCCCGTATAGTGGGACTTCGGGAAGCTGGACTTTCTTTTCGGGCAGTTGCAGTTAGAGTGCAAAGAAGTGTAGACACTGTGGTTAGGTGTTGTCAGGCATGGCTTCGAGAAGGCCGTACGCAAAGAGCAAGGGGCATTGGACGCCGCCGTAGAACAACAGACCGTGAAGATCGCCGCCTAAGATTATTGGCCTTACGGGACCGTTTCTCCACTACCAGGTCCATTGCAAATGAATGGTTTGCAGAACACGGAAGACCTATTGGCATGCGAAGTGTTTACCGACGAATGAGAAGTTTTTGCTTGTTTTCAAACCGGCCACACTGGGTCCTCCGTTTAACTCGAGAACAACGACGTAATCGCCCTGAGTGGTGCAGACCACCGGTCACTCTGGGATCAGGAATGGAACAGTATTATCTTTAGTGACGAGTCTCGATTTTGTTTAGGCATGCACGATGGTCGTGCCAGGGTTAGAAGGCGACGTGGTGAAAGGAGGAATCCACAGTTTTTTGTTGAAAGACATGTTTATCACACTGTTGGAGTTATGGTTTGGGGTGCTATAGCTTATGGTTCCAGGTCACCTTTAATCTTCATCAGAGGTAACATGAACGCGTAGCGTTATATCGACGAAGTTCTAGAACCCCATCTTTTACCCTATCTTGAAACCCTGGCAGATCCAACTTTCCAACAAGATAATGCCCGACCACATGTTGCAAGAGTCACAATAGACTTCTTTCAACATAATGATGTCACATTGTTACCACGGCCACCAAGATCTCCCGACTTATCCCCAATTGAGGACGTGTGGGATATGATGGGTAGGAGATTGCTCAATTTGCAACGTCCTCCTCAGACTCTAGAAGCACTTCGAGAGGAGTGGGTGGTTGCCTGGAATGAGATACCACAGGAGGACATTGACCACCTGATCAGAAGCATGCCTAGGCGCGTTGGAAAATGCGTAGCACAACAGGGTGCATCCACATATTATTAAAGGTCAACGGGCTTTAAAGCAGTGCAATCATTTTCAAATTTTTATCATTTACTTATTATACTTCATTAGGTACTTACACAAAATTTTATTAAAATAAAACCATTTAAACTGGGTGTTCGGATTTATATGTCACTTAGTATACTTGAAAGCAGACATAATACTCGTATATGACAATTGCTTACTGAACTGTAGATCTTGTATAATTATTTTTGGGCGTAAGAACAGGGTGCTTATTTTCCCAGTCAAGTCAATAGGCCAGGGAAGTACTGTTATCGGTACAAAACTTCAAATGGAAGAATGATTTTCAGATAATATAACATGGTAGGTTCATTTTTGTGGCGTGCATCAGGTAATCCTTGGCCCTCTATTACAGACTTAAAGCTGTTTAGTTTTTCTTAATCGGTCCTGCTGCGCTGAAGCGACTGTCAAAGAATACAATTCAATCATTGGTCCTATAACTTGGAAAGTCACTGGATTTTGAAGAAATTTTGAAAGGCCTGTCAAATAGTACCGCTATTATGACCAAAAAATCTATAACTCCTCCAAATCTGACTTTCACTTTTTCCGTTCCTTACGATTTTGAACGTAATCAAAAATATACTTAGACGAGACAAAATTTATAATTAAGTCAAAATTTGTTGATATGTTTTAAGACGAAGTTAAGACTTAACATATAATAGTGCTTTTATCAAAATTAAGCTCATTTTACGTAGATTTCAAATAACCATTGTCTGATAAATATTGATTCAGCTTGTGGAGAACCCTGTTCATGAATAATTTAATTTTTGTAAAAAAATACTCTCCATTTTATTTTTGCCGAGCTCCATCAAATTTTTTTCTATACAGGGTGTCCGCAAAGTTGGAGTTTTCCTTTTCAGAAACAACTACCATTGAAATAACAAAGGTAATGTGTAGTGAAACGAGGGCGACCAAGTAACAAAAAAATAAAGGAAAAAGTACTCACTCTACATTTGACGAGAAGGGCTAAGTACGTCTCTGCCCGAAATCATACCGCTCCAACAGAAAATGAAATCAGCTGATGCGCTACCGAGCAGACGCAGGCAAACAAGGAAGGCAAAATGTTGCGTAAAAAGTCTAGGTATTGCATCCCGTCCAATCGATTTGGGAGAATAAATGGTCCAATGAGCATACCGTTCACCATGCCAGCCCAAACATAGACCGAAAATGTTTGTTGAAAATGTGCCCGACGGACAGCGTGCGGATTTTCTACTTACCAAACATGAGTGTTGCGAAAGTTATTCACCCCATTACGCGTGAACGTAGATTCGTCTGTCACCAATATGCACTTCAAAAAGTCCGGATTATTGTCATGTTGATGCAACAACCACTCACAAAACCATACTCTTGCTGGAAAATCGTCAGGTTGAAGTGCTTGTACACGTTGGACTTGAAACGGATACAGCCCTTCTTCACGCAGCGTTTGCCACACTTTAGATTTTGATACTTGCACTTCTCTAGCACGTCTCTAGTGCTTGTTGTTTTTTGAAACGCAATCGATTATACGAGTTCGTTTACCTCTACACGCGTGACCGTAACCGTCGGTTGAATGTTGCATACTATCCTGACACACTGACCCCGACCCAGTTCTGCCGTCGGGTTGAGACCTTGTACCACTGGGTGATGTCCCGGGTCGCGGCTACAGGACGCTATTCAGATATTTTTGATGTTGCAGAGCCCTTTATCTCGGTTCCCTTATGACATTGGTGTATATGGTACTAAGAAAAATTGCTTATGTTTTCAAGATCTACACGTCGTGTAAAGGACAACCCCAACTTTGCGGACACCCTGTATATTGGACTTTTTTCACTGGCTTTTGATTCTACTTCCAAAAATGTATAATATATCATACATCGACATAGCAAATTTCGGTTATCCCAAAAAATTAAAATTTTCACAGCTGGCCTTGATAATGACAGCTTATCAAATGTTCATTAAATAGTTCTTGACTTCATTGACTACACACATAATTTTTAGTAGGACGGAGTTCTTGTATATTATATCTCAGTCGAAGGTTAACATTCCTTAGGGTGTTTATTTGAAAACCTACCACCACTGATTAAAAGAAAAAACGACAAGACACGTCAAAAAATTTGTTAAAGGGACACTTTTTTAACCAAAAACTACTGCACCCCCTTTCACCCTCGGTTCCCCAGGGTGATTCCCTTAAATATTTTAAGCGACGAGTAGTAGCTTGCTTGAAAGGTATTTCGAAGTGCTTTATTTTGACGATTTTTTAAAATCAGTCTACTCGTTTTCGAGAAAATCAGAAAAATCTTCATTTATCTTAATTTGAAACACCTGTCACATTTTTTCAATGAAGACGTTGCAAAACTGAATATGTTTCGCCAAATGTGCATATGACCTCACAAGCGAATGTACCTCCCAGCTTTAAATAGATAATGCAGGTTATTCTCATAACTTGGTGCAATTGGGGACCTCAAGGCCTAAGAGATTTCAGAATACACCAAAAGCCAGCTTATTCAGCTCTGGTCTCCACTATCCCACGACATACGTATTTTATAGTATTCTACCAACTCTGCTAGAACAAATACATTATTTAGAGTTGCTATCGGAAGCAGCTACAACTGTATCTAGTCCAGAGACCACTTATACATATGTATACGTGAGGTACATTGAGAACTCTGTTATTTATGCACGCATCCGAACTGGTTTCACCTAGTACATTAAATCGAGAGCTAATCTAGAGCCTTCGTTGTACTGGCACACAGGGTCTCCCAACAAAGCATTGAATAGTTCAGGCTGAAGAGTCTTTGTTTGTTTTCCGTCTCTGTGACCATAACCGGCAGATGTACATATAATATCAAACTCACCAATTTGCCTAACTCTACACACATAACTGATTTTAGCACATTGTACCCTTTTTAGTTCAGAAAATTAAATGTGTTGTATCTGTTATGACTAGAAGATAAGTGAACGGAAAGGGCTGAAACTGCTTCCGTAGGTAAACATTGTTGTGTATTTGTTGATTTGGGCTTTGGTGCAAATATGTAAATTATGTTCTTTAAAGTATACAGGTGGTGGAATATCCGGATTTCATGGAAAGTGTGACCATTACAGCTTGTAGATACTAGTCTAAGGCTTTGAGTTGTTAAAAAAGCTTCTATGACTCTAGTCAGAATAGTGAATTGGAGACAATACATTACCCACCAGAACTACACATCCAAGACAGAAATTATAAAACATGGAGTACCCCAAGGCACAGCTTTAGGGCCTATCATCTTTTTAATATATACTAAGTGACATATACATCCGAACACCCAGTTTAAATGGTTTTATTTTAATAAAATTTTGTAAAAGTACTTAATGAAGCATAATAAGTAAATGATAAAAATTTCAAAATGATTCCACTGCTTTAAAGCCCTTTGACCTTTAATAATGTGTGGATGCACCCTGATGTGCTACGTATTCTCCAACACGCCTAGGCATGCTTCTGATCAGGTGATCAATGTCCTCCTGTGGTATCTCATTCCAGGCAACCACCAACTCCTCTCGAAGTGCTTCTAGAGGCTGAGGAGGACGTTGCAAATTGAGCAATCTCCTACACATCATATCCCACACGTGCTCAATTGGGGATAAGTCGGGAGATCTTGGTGGCCATAGTAATAATGTGACATCATTATGTTGAAAGAAGTCTATTGTGACTCTTGCAACATGTGGTCGGGCATTATCTTGTTGGAAAGTTGGATCTGCCAGGGTGTCAAGATAGGGTCAAAGATGGGGTTCTAGAACTTCGTGGATATAACGCTGCGCGTTCATGTTACCTCTGATGAAGATTAAAGGTGACCTGGAACCATAAGCTATAGCACCCCAAACCATAACTCCAACAGTGTGATGAACATGTCTTTCAACAAAAAACTGTGGATTCCTCCTTTCACCACGTCGCCTTCTAACCCTGGCACGACCATCGTGCATGCCTAAACAAAATCGAGACTCGTCACTAAAGACAATACTGTTCCATTCCTGAACCCAGAGTGACCGTTGTCTGCACCACTCAATGCGATTACGTCGGTGTTCTCGAGTTACAGGGAGGACCCAGTGTGGCCGGTATGAAAACAAGCCAAAACTTCTCATTCGTCGGTAAACACTTCGCATGCCAATAGGTCTTCCGTGTTCTGCAAACCATTCATTTGCAATGGACCTGGTAGTGGAGAAACGGTCCCTTAAGGTCAATAATTTTAGGCGGCGATCTTCACGGTCTGCTGTTCTACGGCGGCATTCAGTGCCCCTTGCTCTTTGCGTACGGCCTTCTCGAAGCCATGCCTGACAACACCTAACCACAGTGTCTACACTTCTTTGCACTCTAACTGCAATTGCTCGAAAAGAAAGTCCAGCTTCCCGAAGTCCCACTATACGGCCCCTATCAAACTCACTGAGTCGACGTAATCGTACAGGTCTCCGTACTCTAGGCATCGTAACCGATCGTAAAGGATGTCAAGAACCAAAATCCGCCAACGTTCATTCTTTACTGCGGCTGAAATATTCATTTTTAGAGCGTTAGTGAATTAAAAAAAAGCAGTATAAACACCGGAATGTCCAACTGATAAGGCTGAACATTTTTTCACTTGTTATTTACAGTAAGATAAATACATTCACCAACTTTTATTAAAATAAAACCATTTAAACTGGGTGTTCGGATTTATATGTCACATAGTATATATTAATGGCCTACGAATTGCATCGAGGGTAAATGCATACTTCCTGCTGACGACACCACAACCATCACTTCCAACAGAAACCTCCAACAATTGACAGCAGATTCTCAGCAATATTTCACTTATAGACAACATTGGCTAATGGCTAACACCACAAAATCTGCGTATCTATAACAATGTTAATAACAGCATATCGTGCACATTTTGAATGCAAGACTCATTATTGTATATTATTGTGGGGTCATTCATCATGCCTGAAAAGTGTTCACGATTCAAAAGCGACGTTTGAGAGTTATATGTAATATGCATTTCCTAGATTGTTATAGGCAGCCGTTTATTGATTTAAGATTATGAACTGTTACAAATTTATATATACTGGCAGGATATGCACAAATACAATACCAGATTTTACAACTACATTGTCCCGGATTATATAAGACTCTCCAAGACCAAGTGTGGTAGTAGTTACTACGACGCAACATTGTTTAATATCCTTCATCAGTTTTGTCTATGCATTATTTTCCTATCTGTAAGTTTAATTTTATTTATTAATCTGAATTTTTTGCGTTATAACTTAACATTTTAAATTTTTATTGTGAACTTTTTTACCTCCGCGTGTATGATTTGTAGTGTTTGTTTTTATGCGTATGGTTCTTCATTAATTTTCTACTTTATTTGACTTCGATATTACTCTATCGTGTCAACACGAATGAACCACTGCTACTACTACTTGACTTTTGTTGAGCCATCCCGTATACCTTAACGCCGCACTCAAAACCAATAATACCCATGTCGGGATAACGATGTTTATATTAATCAGGATTTGTTAATGCAGACTGTGCCATGTCTAATATATTTGATTTCGGGAAGGATTTGTTAGACTAATATCCGTAATTTATTCACAAACCTGTCCAGCCTCAGCTATCGGCCTTGCTTTGAATGTATGCTTTGTCCCTTTCTATTATATTTCGCTTGCGAAAGGATTGTTCCCTCGAGATTGATCATTTGCTTACACAAGAACCCTTGTTGGGTGGACATCAGCGTGGATATGAATGCAGATGACCCTCTATATAAAACTAGTCTAAGGATGAATTTCACCAGGATTGTCAAACGACAGTCCGTTATTGTCATTGAAACATCACCAGCTTCTTGAATATTAAGAAATTACATATGACTTAGTCCAAATTTAAAAAAGTGTTCGATTTTTAAAAAAAAATCATGTTTGTATCTAATATTGTCGATCGTTATGCAATTTTACTGATTCAACATCACCTACCGTGTGTTTTTTCCTATAAACCTCTTGCAGATAGCCATTAAGCACCTACTTGATGACATGCTCTACAAAAAATTTCATGGGTATTGCTCGTTTCCAAACATTCATTCATTTACTTGCCGTTCATCAGTACCATTACCACGATTTTTCAAAATAATTTAAATATTTCTATACTTGCCGAAAAAGAGATGAAACCAAAAATAAAGCTGAAAGTTAATTTTATGTAGTCTTCATAGTTTAAAAAGGAGTTTCCAGAATGGTTGCAAAGTGCTTTGAAAGAGCGACCAGTATGCACATTGTAGAAGTTGTAATATAGTATATAGTAATATAGTTGTAATTTCAAAAAACGTGTTGTGTGCGCGCCCAATACAATAACAGACGTTTTTCATGACTTGAAGTTCCTTGATCTACCACTGATCTTGAGACGGCATTTTCCTTATACCGAATTCAACGACACTATTTTCCGATTCCTTTTTTTTTTTGCCGGTTAGGAAACACTGCAGATGTGCAGATCGCTTTAAAAGCAACTGATATCCCAGGCGTGTTATGATAATAGGAATAACAAGAAAGTATAACAATGTTTGGAAAAATATTTTCATAAATAGGTATTTTTGATTCTGACTTATAATATCTAAACGATGAATAATAGGTGGATGCGGATACTTTTACAAATATCGGTGTTTTAGGACCCAGAGATGCAGAATGTGCTGTTTGTTTACATTTGGTGCCGATTTCCAGATCATAAATTGGCAAAAATTGCTTTTGATGTAACGAAAGATGATTAACCAGTTGGAATACATTTTATATCCTTTTTTTTGCAAAATAACAAAATTCAGAACATTTCTACAGGTACGTGATATACAGACAAAACTAGTTTGCCATGCACGAACAGTCATTATAAACGGTAAAAACATCCTACTAAGTATAATAGCTAGAAAATCGACCAATTATTTCTCTCATTTTCATTGGTCCGTTTAAATATTGACCGTCTTTTGTGAAATGATAAAAATTTGAAATTCTATGAAAGCTATCCTGTTTCTAAAGCACAAAAACAATATTACATCCATAATGTACCCTCATTTATAAGGCAACCGCTTTTTCACGACTTTATTTAACATTTCGATAGAAATCACTGATATTTAGAGAGCTTTGACAGCTTCTGTCAAATCGCATCTCGATAAGGTCTTTTCCTATTGTCCAAATGACGGTCAAATATTAATGTTGGTGAAATTGGCCCTAAGTATTGTAAAAGATGCTGCAAAATGAGATGGAAAAAAGAATAATATGTCTTTATTGCATCATTAACATCACAACATAACATTAAGAAGTTTGATACTAATAAATCTTATGACTGACGCAACAATTATATCAAGTAGGTTGACTCTGCACTTCTCAACCATCGCCGTCGTGAGTTCACAAAGTATTATGTTTACTACAAGTTAGACCCTATCGAAATGAGGCTACAGAGTTCGCATCATGGATAGAGTATATTTGCTTGCGTTCGTTTGTCCCCCGGAGGCCAAACCTTGGCCATGCTGATGCGTTGCCAAAAAAGCTCGAAACAGGTGTCCATTATTGGCTGTCGTTGATAGGGCGGACGAAGGCAGCTTGTTCAAGTCAAACATTCTAAGAGAAAAGATAGCTATGAACATGCGTAACAGAGAAATTAGGCGGATCAAGTCCGTCAAACAGGCCCATGCAAAGTTTGTAGAGATTATTCCCCTACCCTTCCCGTAGTACCGTTCATTTGGCAACGTCGCCTCTCGTCAATACCTGATCGGACACTGGCAGGCCGGTAGTTGAAGCCAGACAGCAAACACAGGGACATGTGCTGAAAGCATGTCTCTATACAAGGACATGTGCTGGAAGCGTATCTCTATCATCTTAAGTTTTAGGGGCAAATGTAGGTGGAAATCTATCATGAAATCTGTCAAGTTACCGATGTTGGAAGTGTATTAATATACTGACATCAAAAAAAGCGATATATCCTCCCTTACCCCCCACAACCACCCACTCCTTTAATCGCTTAGAATTTTTTGCATGGGAAGTAAAACATACTTCAATAGGCTGTGACGATACAAACATAAACGTAGATTTTCTCAAAAATATGGATGTAAAAAGGTCTTTAAGGCTCAATTAGAAAATACACAAAATTTATTCACTATGAGAAAAGGAAATGCAGGTAATACGCTACGTCGATGACTCCATAATACTAGCCGAAAATGAAGATGACCTACAAAGATTACTTAAGGAATTCGAAGATACGGCGCTCATATACAGCATGTTGGTTTCAACAGAGAAAACTAAATTGATAGTGATATCAGCGGAACCGAAACGATATAAGCTGGTCGTAAATAACAAAATAAGAGAACAAGTGATGGAAACGGAATACTTGGGAATCAAACTGTCAAGCTACGGAAAAGTGGAAGAAGAAGTAAAAAAACAAGTGAACATGGCGAACAGAACAGCAGGATGTATCAACAATACAATCTGAAGAAACATATACATCACAACGGAAACGAAAACTAGGATATATAAATCAACAATAAGACCGATAGTGACGTTCACAGCGGAAACAAGAGCAGACACGGCGAAAACACAATGATTATTGGAAAGAGCAGAAATGAAAGCTTTACGAAAAATAACAAACCAAACTCTAAGAGACAGAGTAAGAAGTGAGGAAATACGAACGAGATGTGGTATAGAGGAAATAAATCTGTGGACCAAAAGAAGAAAAATATAATGGAATCAACACATAGAAAGAATGACAGAAAATAGAACAGTACGAATAGCAAGAGACAAATCGCCAAATGGAAGAAGATCAATAAAACAGGCATGAGCTTATTAATAAAGTAGGAAGAAGAAGAAGAGGAAGAAGAGAAATTATGGTATAGCTTCCAGTCTTTTGTATTCTGATGCGATTATGGAATGTCGCTAATATTACCCCAAATAGCTATACATATATTTCCCAAAAGGAGGCTTAGCTCCAGAAAATGGAATGCTGAGGATTGATATTCTTTAATAAAATTGACTGGGCTTTTCAAACCTCTGAACTCATATCTGTTGGACCGTAAGCTGTTTGTGGAATTCAAGGTATCCAAATTTCAGAAAATTACTGCAACATCAGGTGTTCCACAGGGATCCTCGTTGGGACCACTTCTTTTAGAACTTCGCGGTAAAATTTGTGTTCGGCTGATGGGAGTGGTTACGCGACGCTTTGTCCTTCTGTGATTGGAGAAGAGATACATATGACGTGACGTTTCATGATACAGCATTTTGGCGATAAACATCGCGGATGTACCTTCCTACATTGATATTCGATATCCACTTATAGACAAGACCACCCATCGTTCGCGCTACCTTGACCCTTGCGTAAAATTCCGCTCGTAAACCAGCCTCCTAACAGGTGTTTGTCAGCTATCGCTTCCAAAATAATTTAACGAGCAATTAAACATCGGCCTCTTCGAGCTGGAGCATCTTGGAAAGCAAAGCAAACAGCGCTAAGTCACGTGTGACGCTGGCTGTTACGTAAACAAAAACATCGACCAGATTCCAGCGCTTTCCAAAGTCAACCCGGCGCCATCGGACCATTCCAGTCCAAGTGTGTCGCGCTATCCGTCGTATCAATAATATATTTAATATGCTAATTTGGAGTTTATAAAACGGTTGTTTGGATACGGGGTCAAACAGAAGGTTTCGCTCAGGCTGCATGCGTGAGTCGTACGTTTTTCAAATTGGATCTCTCGGTTACTTATATTTTGAAGGGCTGAAATTTGGGGTGATGTAGTTGATGCGTGGGTATAGGTGACAAATTTCAAGGTGGTAGGAAGCCATCTAGGAACATTCCTTTTTTGCATTAAATGACAGCTTATTTTGGAGCTCATCCTGAGTACTTAGCAGGTTAAATCAGCATCAACAATCGCCTTATTGCACACGAAATTTCAAGACCGCATAATTTCACGAAATTTAGATGTCAGTTGGCCCCCGAGATCGTGCGATTTAACACCTCTTGACTATTTTCTTTGGGGATTTTTGACAGGAAAAGTATATGCGAATGATCCCCGGACAATTCAAGACCTAAAGCGCAATATTCGGACAGAAATTGCGGTCATAGACCCGATTACTCTGGGAAAACTCATTGAAAATTTTAATGTTCGGATGTTGGCCAGTAAACGAAGCCGCGGTGGTCACATGACTGATGTTATTTTTCATACATAAATGACATAAACCAACCATTCTTTTATCAATAAAAAAATTCGATTTCACCTCGTAAAAAGCGTGTTGATTTTTCAAACAGAAAAAAGTAATAGATGACCCTGTAGTTCAATTAATTTTTTTTATTAGAATGATCTATTTAGATGTAATGAAATATAGAACAATCCCTTCTAGAGGAATGTCATGATCTATCGATTTTTTTAAACGAAATATTTACTATTTTATTGCACACATTTATATAGACTTTTGCAAAAGTCAATATTCCTCGCCAATACAATTTACAGTTTTTTGGTTTAAGTCATTTCACAAGACTGAGGATAATCGTGGTAACCTGGTAACAGTGCTACAGACTGTACCAGGTCTTATTTTATATATAGTACTCAAGTAAGATTGACATGGGAACTGATATTAGATTCCTGATATTATGATCTTGGTTTCCTAGCACCTTGAGGCTAAAGAATAGGAATTGTTCAAAGATTCTGGATGCAAAATTTATATTTTTGTCAGCCGTTGTTATGAATAAACGAAACTCCACACACTGGGCTAATTGGTGACGCCAAAATAACAATAAAAAATACTAAAGTGTCGCAAAACCGCATTTGCAGTCGACAAATGAGGCTTTTTGAGCTTTACGCTGACTGGAAGAAGAAAATAATGTTAATTTCGTAAATACAAGAGACTTTTTGTGATTTTTCATTAATGGTATCCCTTCAAACTTCAAAGTATCTCCAAAATCCCCGGTGTCGTCACCTGTTATAAGCAAGTCAAATTCGGTACACACTAGGGTAACTTGGAACGCGGATTTTTAATGTAGTCATAAAAAACGATATAGTAGACGAATTTGGGCTAGAAATAGACATTAGACAATATGTCACGAAGCCCTGCATGAAGAAGTATGCCTCTTTGGGGAATTCCATTCAATCGACAAACATAATATTTTTTATCAATAGTTAAGTAAATGACTTCAATAAGTAGTTTTCTATCTACTTCTTACAACCTCTATAAGATACACCTACCGATGAGGCGCTTAAGAGGTACTTCCAGCAAGAGAGCTAAGGACACTTGGCCAGACCAAGCGTCAAATTATGTGTTTTGTAAGTCTCTTGGCGTTTGATCTCGACTGTTAATCAAACTTCCATCCTACGGCCTCCATGAAAAGCTTTGCAGATGGACGGCTGACTTCCTCTGGTCGCAAAATATCCGCGTTATCCTTTTCAACCTACAACGTCAACGCGGGTGTTCTCCAGGGTTCGGTTTTGAGTCCGACACTGTTCCTGTTACATATTAACGACCTCCTTTCCTGTACGATCCAATCCAATCCTTTGCTGACGACAGCACGCGACAATCTTATACAGTTTGATGATTTCAAAGCACATTACTGTATATTGACGAAAAACGGCTTTTCCCGGTTAGGCAGTTCAAAGATCGGATTAACAAAGTATCTCTGGGATCCTCATAGCAGCCGCGGTGCCCTGGCATTTACGCTTCTGCTCCGATGTAAAAAAGCAGAACTTCTTAATCCAACCTTCTGGTACACCTTATAGAAGGCACCACTATCCAAGCAAACACGATAAATAAAATTTTGCAACGATTCATATTACCGACGCTCCTTCGAACAAATATACTTGTTGTTTCCTTAAAAGGACAGCGCGCCTCGGGCACACTTCATCTAAAGTTTAATTCGTTTCAGGAAGAAATTTTTATAGCGTTTGAATACAATAAATTATGTAAATTTGTCCCGTATTTTGTATGCTGAAATTCGTTCTTAGCGGTATAACGACAAGTCGTACTTTCGATTCTACGCCTACGTAGTCCGATGTTGGAAGGCCGTTCTTTATTGCCGATGAAAAATATTTGCTGCCTATTAAATAAATTAATAATAACATACTTTGGAGATGTGATACAGTCAGAGCAGAAAAAAATATCATTTGAAAACCTGGCCAAATGCTTTACAGTAATGGTAATTATCGTACTAAATACAGTATAATGTTTTTGGGATTTTTGGAACTATATTAATTCTGACGACAAATTCGTAGTAACCGAAATTATGACAAATTTTTGACAGTTGACCGCGTTGTGTAAATTGTCAGGGTCCGTATTACGATAAGCCTGTCTTGTTTTCTCAAAACTGGATTAAAGCAGATAAAACGTTTTTTGAAACTAAATTCTTAGCCGTTCCAAAATATCATTTATGAGCCACTATTTCTTTGAATTATACAGTACGTTAAAAAAAATAATTTTCACTAGGGTTCGTTTTCAGAAACATCTCCTCATGCCTGATTTTCCTATTGAGCGACGGAAATCAAAATGTCCATGAGATAAATTCACCCAATGGGAAGGTGGTTTCGAAGCAATGGATTTGATCGATTTGTCGTAAAATATCTTAAACTAGAGAACAATTTAACGATTTATGAAATGTGGGCCCCTAGTTCTCATATAAAATTTACTGTGAAGGTGGTGTCAAGGTACGGCTAGAGACCGCTTAGTTGCTTCATCGTCCAGTAGAGGGCGCCGGAGCAGTTTCATTGGCTGTTAAGCCAGGAAAATTAGCTCTAAATACGTGTTGATCAAGTAGTTGGAAAGAACACGGTATGTCGCACAGTAGATAAGTAAATTGATGTGCTTGATGTTTCTTGATGAATAAGCGTTATGTCATTTTATTCATGTCTTCAAAGACTTTATTAAGCAAAGTTTTGTATAGTAAGGATAAAAATCAATTATCTAGTTTGGCTGACCTGATACAAACCTACAAACAGAAAACATAGGTTCCTTTAGCTGACCTCAATGGACGTGTTGATGGGTTGTTAAGAATATATCCTTTTTTTATCATCTCTCCCAGGTAAATAGTGACACTGCTATTTTCAATAAAATGCTCAGATCAATCCAGATATTGTATCAGATTTTATCCACGGTTCGAGTAGGACCCAAATCCTTTTTTCTATTGAAGTATGCCTCTCAATCTCAGTAGCCAAATGAAAAGATAGGTATTTGTAACTAAACCTGGTGATATATACTAAGTGACATATAAATCCGAACACCCAGTTTAAATGGTTTTATTTTAATAAAAGTTGGTGAATGTATTTATCTTACTGTAAATAACAAGTGAAAAAATTTTCAGCTGGACATTCCGGTTTTTATACTGCTTTTTTTTAATTCACTAACGCTCTAAAAATGAATATTTCAGCCGCAGTAAAGAATCAACGTTGGCGGATTTTGGTTCTTGCCATCCTCTACGATCGGTTACGATGCCTAGAGTACGGAGACCTGTACGATTTCGTCAACTTAGTGAGTTTGATAGGGGCCGTATAGTGGGACTTCGGGAAGCTGGACTTTCTTTTCGGGCAATTGCAGTTGGAGTGCAAAGAAGTGTAGACACTGTGGTTAGGTGCTGTCAGGCATGGCTTCGAGAAGGCCGTACGCAAAGAGCAAGGGGCACTGGACGCCGCCGTAGAACAACAGACCGTGAAGATCGCCGCCTAAGATTATTGGCCTTAAGGGACCGTTTCTCCACTACCAGGTCCATTGCAAATGAATGGTTTGCAGAACACGGAAGACCTAATGGCATGCGAAGTGTTTACCGACGAATTAGAAGTTTTGGCTTGTTTTCATACAGGCCACACTGGGTCCTCCCTTTAACTCGAGAACACCGACGTAATCGCCTTGAGTGGTGCAGACAACGGTCACTCTGGGATCAGGAATGGAACAGTATTGTCTTTAGTGACGAGTCTCGATTTTGTTTAGGCATGCACGATGGTCGTGCCAGGGTTAGAAGGCGACGTGGTGAAAGGAGGAATCCACAGTTTCTTGTTGAAAGACATGTTCATCACACCGTTGGAGTTATGGTTTGGGGTGCTATAGCTTATGGTTCCAGGTCAGCTTTAATCTTCATCAGAGGTAACATGAACTCGCAGCGTTATATCCACGAAGTTCTAGAACCCCATCTTTTACCCTATCTTGACACCCTGGCAGATCCAACTTTCCAACAAGATAATGCCCGACCACATGTTGCAAGAGTCACAATAGACTTCTTTCAACATAATGATGTCACATTGTTACCATGGCCACCAAGATCTCCCGACTTATCCCCTATTGAGCACGTGTGGGATATGATGGGTAGGAGATTGCTCAATTTGCAACGTCCTCCTCAGACTCTAGAAGCACTTCGAGAGGAGTTGGTGGTTGCCTGGAATGAGATACCACAGGAGGACATTGACCACCTGATCAGAAGCGTGCCTAGGCGCGTTAGAGAATGCGTAGCACATCAGGGTGCATCCACACATTATTAAAGGTCAAAGGGCTTTCAAGCAGTGCAATCATTTTGAAATTTTTATCATTTACTTATTATGCTTCATTGAGTACTTATACAAAATTTCATTAAAATAAAACCATTTAAACTGGGTGTTCGGATTTATATGTCACTTAGTATATAAAGTACTTCTTGATTAACTATGAGAACTAGAGACCCACCTTACAAAAACCGTGTCATTTTTTTCCAGTTTGAGAATCACTTTACACGAAATCGTCTATATTCAATTGATTCATTATTGCTGGACGCCTACTTATTGCAAATTTTGCGCAATAGATTAGTAAAATCGTTCCTTAAGTCATAAGAAGGTTCCATCTAATCTGAAACTTTGTATCGTTAAGAATCGCGGTCATCTTGTTGCCTCCCAAGCTACAAATTGACCGTACTACTGAGTATTAAGTTTTATTGCTGGAGGGTATAGTGCTGTAATCGGTTGGAATTAGTGTTTCTTGAAGCAACTGCTGCATTTAAATGGACATTTGGAGAGGATCCATCAGTGACCATGAATGTCCAAATTCGGATGTATGTAGAAAAGTCACGGTTATTGAGCAACTAGTAGATATAAAATGCGATTACTGTCTCATATGTAATCTTCCCCGCAGTACTTGAAATGGACCTAGATTACTTCAAAGACACCAACCATATTAAATTTGGAATCATTGTTTTTCACTGATGTTTACAAAAATATTTTCATAGCTAACGACATTTTATTACTAACACGGAAAATACAGAATCACTTTCTTCGTTTAGTTTTATACGACTGATATACATACAGGGTGGCGCATTGAAAACGAAACAGACGCATTTACGCAGGTTAGTTTTTTAAGTGCAGCCCCCTAAGCGGGGGTTACACCACCCCCAAAATCTGAAATGGAAAGGGGGGTCGAGTGATACCTTATTTTAAAGGTCTTTCAATTCCCTTTATAATGATATAAAATTAATGTACTTCAGTTCAGTAGTTTTGAAGATTTATTGGTTTAAAGCTTAAATAAAACTAATACATAATCATTAGTGGAGATCAATACATTTGGCAGCAAAGTAATTTAAAAATGAAGAATGAACTGACCCGTTAGGCAGGTGAATGTTGAAAGTGGCCAGTTAATGCAGGATCTATGGCGTCTTCCAGTAATTCCAAATACATTTCACGGGTCAAATTTCCAGGTAAGAAAAAAGGACCAACTAAATGATCGACAAAAATACCAGCCCAAACATTTAATTTTTGTGGCTGCTGTGTATGAACCTCATGATAAATTCTACTACGCCATTTAAGGAAAAGGAACACTCCAATAGCTATTTTCAACAACAAAATGATAAACAAACCATGGGCGTAGTGAAAAAAGGCGTTTACTTATTTAGTCAAATTTCTTCTCAAAGTCTACTTTAAGCTTTAAATCAATAAACTTGTGTCCCCCTCGAAATCAAAATCGACGGGTCTGAGCGTTTTTCCGAACAAAAAACTGAGCTGCCAGTAAATGCGTCTGTTTCGTCTTCGATGCGCCACCCTGTATATGCAACTACCGTTACGTTATTTCAGGTATAAGC
The DNA here is from genome assembly GCA_963669975.1 of Acanthoscelides obtectus. Lineage (NCBI taxonomy): Eukaryota > Metazoa > Arthropoda > Insecta > Coleoptera > Chrysomelidae > Acanthoscelides > Acanthoscelides obtectus. The sequence goes on from CAVLJG010000009.1 coordinate 76,405,954, forward strand.
TTCTATTTTGTTAGGGTACTCGCCAGACAGCAATACACACAGTTTGTACTAACACGACCAGACTATAATGACAGCTACATAGTACTTGTACCCTTTATCGGTCTGGAGGATTCCGAACTGAATCTGTTTAGTCTTATAATGATCAACTGCATACAACGTTATTCCATCCTTATTAGCAATCATCGGTACCGTATAGTTCTAGCCGAGACATAAACGCCGTACGCCTCTGGCACTCACCGAATGACAGTTGAACTTGTATGAAAAGATAAGTGTCACTCACCGCCACTGAAAGGACGATCCGTCAATCAGACAGGATACGAGATATTCTCAATGCTACCGACAATGGCGTGATAAGCAACACTGCATAAACAGGTTCAAGCTAGGCTGAAGTTATTGTTTACCATCTCCGTCTCCATGACCAACCGCATTAACTCGTTGTTTCTTGCTTATTAGCAATCATCAGTGCGAGACCGGTACCGTAGGTTTGTCGGTATTATCACCTCTTACACTCAAAATTCTCCATACAGCCGCCTTACAAAGTAGAAACGTGACTCGCAATGTGACATATGACTTCATGCTCGGTAAAATTTTTCTGTAATTTATTCCTAATTCAGTCTAATTCCGTAATATCATTTTGTAACGCTTCCTTTCCGCAAAAAGTCCAGAAAAGATGGAATGCAATGAAGATTCCAACTTTTCTGCACAATCACAGAAAGGGGGTTACCATTAGCTTCCGGTAGCTCAGTCGGTGGCATGAAGACATCTACAGGTGTGTAGCTATATGTCGACCATGGCATGGCTAGAGGATAGAAGAACAAACAGAGCACAAAAATTTAACAGATTTTATTTAACAAAAAAGCATTTTCATTAAATTTGAAATTTTAAAGAACAAAACAAGTTTTAAATTTTTGGCGCTGCTATAAAACTATACACTTATCTTTCGCTGGTCCATTTTGACTGGACTAAAGCGAGAACGGCCAGGTGCTTGAAGTGGAGCTCCCAGTTATGAGGGGTGACCTCACATTTAGTGGCTTCAGGACTAGATGTAGGCGAAGTTGAACTTAAAGGTGATGGCGCTGCCAAGGCACATGCATGGGTGAAGTGATAGGCCAAGCAATGCAAAGTCAAAGACTAAGGCAAAAGCAAAGTCAAAGACAAAGGCAAAGGGAAAGGGAAAGGGAAAGGGGGTGGCCCCAATCATTTTGTCCTATTCGGACACACATTCTACAAAATTCTAGCACATGGTGCTATATGACCTCATGCTACAGAGAACAAAATTCTTAGCTCTTGTTAGATCGGCGGCTCAAGTGAAGAGGAAGCGCGAGGAAGATCACAGATCATCATCATCAAGCGCGCTCCAAGCGGAAATTTTTCCACGTAAAAAAGCTAGAGATGGGATTAATGTAATGATAATCGAGAAGTGATTTAATAAATACGATCGGACGGTGAAACCGTTACAATTTTTTACAACATATATCCAAGGTGATGTCAGCCCCGTCAGAGGTCAAGACACAGCCAGTTTGCAAACACTTCTACTAGTATCAACTCTGAAGTAGTTTCGCCTTATCCATAAGTGACACACGTAACTCAGAAAGTTAAAGTACCATTTTTACCAAGTATCGGCTTTGAGGTTAGAGGTAAGGAAAAAATGCTCACAACAGTATCTACAGCCCACGCACTAACATTTTCTTCTGATGTCTCTTTGGGAGACATCAAATCTTTATTCCTATTGCTTCAGCAGGATTTGAATGGCAATGCTTGATATACGAGCCTCTTCCCACTTCAGTTGGCCCAACTATTGAAATCATAGTTTTTTTCTCATCAAACACAAATAATGAAAATGTAGCGGGGTGTTATAGGTTTAAAATATTAACACTGAATATTTTGATAATATATAGTAGAAAACACCAACTTTATCACTCCCTAATCAAATTTGCAGCATAAAAATAACACACGCTGCAATTACAGCATATCAACCTATTTTCATTTCAATGCAAAATAAGTCTATAACGCATAGGTGCCTGTGAAAAATAAAAGCCGTGACAATTGTTTTTATTAATCACAGCTGTCAGAATACGTTTAAAATAGTTTTGGGTAGTTAATGTTTTCAAAATGGGTAAAGGAAAGGTTACACTGATCAACAGCCAAAAAATATCCTAAATAAAATCAACAAAATATTACTATTTTTAATGTGCTAAAACCGGAATGAAACTTATTTTTTCAATATTAGTTCAAGTTTTAGAGATACGGTAATTATATGTGTTCCTGCTGTGACAGTGTTAATATACTGTAATTCACAAGAATGCACGTGCTACATTTTTATATTCGGCAAGGAAAGATGATGTAATAGGCATGATTGTGTTACGTTATACATACGTGTACATTATATTGTTTTATATTAGCCATTTTTTCCTCAGTTGGCTGACAGCGTTCATGCAAGATGTCTCGAAAGTGTGTAAACAATCCAGATCAGCTTTGTTACGTGTGTGGTGATGTGACTTTTGCGTCTCACAGACGGTCTATTACTCCACTAATAACAAAGGCATATCAGCTTTATTTCGGTTGTAAACTAGGTGATCAAGACAAACAGTGGGCACCCCACATCTGCTGTAATACATGTGCTTCAATTCTGAGGAGCTGGTTAAATGGCAAAAAACGGTCTATGCGCTTTGCTGTCCCAATGGTTTGGAGAGAGCCTACAAATCATATTAATGATTGTTACTTTTGCATGGTACCTTGTGTTGGACAAGCCGCTGGTATGTCCAAGAAAAAAAAATCGGTTATTAACTACCCAAACATACCATCTGCGATGAGACCTGTGCCTCCCAGTGACGAAAATCCTATTCCAAAACCCCCAGAATCCTACACTTGCGAATCAGAAAATGAATCCGATCATGGCGATCGAGTGATTCGTCAGGAAGAAGATATGCCATCAACGTCAAGAGATCCTGATTTTATACCGAGCACGTCATGCCACCAACTGCACAAAATAACACAGTTAGAATTAAATGGTCTTGTAAGAGATTTAGAACTTCCAAAATGTAAGGCAGAGTTACTTGGATCAAGACTGCAGCAGTGGAACTTGTTAGAAGACGATATTTCGGTATGTGTTTATCGTAAACGCCACAAAGACTTAGAACCATTTTTCAATATGGAGAATGACTTGGTTCTCTGCAGTAACATTAACGGCTTACTGGCGACTTTAACCTTTAAACGACAACATGGGGTCACCTGTGACCCAGCCCAATAATATTTCAGTCATATTTCGTACGAATATTCCGCTGCAGCCGTCTCCCCCCACCTACCTTTCAAGCGTAGCCATTAGTATTATCACAGAAAGCGACGAGAGCGGTCGACAGCTGTTATCCGATTTATAGGTTATTGGGGTCGCCCGTGACCCGTGTTGTTATTTGCGGAATAAAAAACCATGTTTACGCAAAAGAAATATTTAAGTGACAAAGAACTCGAAGAAATTGTAAGACGCTACGAACGAGGTGAAGAGGATAGTGACGATAGTAATAATGACTTGGGTGATAGTGGAAGTGAAGCTGAAGATCATGAGGAGGAAGAAGAAGTGGAAGCGGACGAAATAGTGTATGAGCCTACTAAAAACGAGTCATCCGACGACGAGATACCTTTAGCAGATCTGCAAAGAAAAGTGATTTATGGGAAAAATGGTTACAAATGGAACTCGAAACCTTTTCATTCAAAAAATACACGTACAATGAAGAAAAATCTGGTTGTCCATCTTCCTGGACCTAAAGGGGCAGCACGTACTGCGAAAACCGAATATGAGGTGTGGAAATTATTTTTTGATGATAACATGATGCATACAGTTGTTACTCATACAAATGAAGAAATAAGCAGAAATCAGGCAAAGTTTTCAAAATCGCAAAGATACACAGGACAGACAGATAAAACGGAATTAGAAGCACTGTTTGGTTTACTATACATAAGCGGAGTATTGAAGAATAATCATGTAAACTTAGAGGAGCTGTGGTCTAAAAAGTATGGCGCACCAATTTTTAGAGCCACTTTGAGCAAAAACAGGTATTCGTTTCTTATAAAAAATCTTCGATTTGATGATAAAACAACCCGAAACCAAAGGAGAGAATTAGATAAATTTTGTGCTATCCGAAATATTTGGGAAAGATATGTTGAAAATTGTCGAAATAATTACACGCCATCGGAATACGTTACTGTTGATGAACAGCTTCTGAGTTTTCGAGGGCGCTGTCCATTTCGCATCTATATCCCAAATAAGCCAGATAAATACGGCATCAAAATAATGATGTTGTGTGATGCAAAAACGTTTTATATGGTTTCAGCAGTACCATATATTGGCAAAGAAGATCGTCCAAGTAACCTTCCGTTACCCTCACAATATGTTCTAAAATTGTCCGAACCAATTCACAAAACTAATAGGAATATCACGGTAGATAATTGGTTTTCGTCTATGGGCATGGCAAAATCATTGAAGGAAGTAGGACTAACATTAGTAGGCACCTTACGAAAAAATAAACCAGAAATTCCAACTGAATTTCTCAAACCAAAAATATTAGAGCCTAACAGATTTGCTTTCGATGGAAACGTAGTTTTGGTGTCTCATACTCCTAAAAAGAATAAGGTAGTACTACTCATGTCAACAATGCATAACGGTAACGAGGTTGACCAGAATTCAGGGAAATCCGAAATTAATTTATTTTATAATGCTACCAAAGGTGGAGTCGATGTTTTTGACCAGCTATGTCACAGTAAGTCCGTATCAAGAAGAACGAAAAGATGGCCTCTTAGAGTTTTATACGGCATGCTTGATGGGGGTGCTGTGAATGCCTACGTGATCTATCAAGCCAATAGTCCAGACACTAAGAAAACACCACGACGCATGTTCCTGATGCAGCTGGGTGAAGACCTTACCAAAGAACATATGAAAAGAAGGCTTGAAATAACAAATTTACCACGCAATCTAAGGTAACAGAATGAAAAAGCAACTTATCGATATAATATTGTTTGTTTTGTTTCAGGCAGCAGATTTTAGAGGTGTTGGATGTAGCAGAAACGGATATTGTAAACCAGGTACCACTTAGTCTGGAAACCAGAGGAAACAAACGCTGCTCCGTATGTCCAAGAACTCTAGACAGAAAAGGTAGAGATACCTGTATAACATGCAAGCGTAACTTGTGCGCCGAACACAGGCAGGCTATTTGTGCATTTTGTATTTAAAAATGTTGTATTCCTTTTTCTTCTCTAATTAAAGTTAATTAAAATATTTCTGGCATTGTTTTCAATGAAAAGATATCATCAATAACAGTATTTCTGCTTGGGGTCATACGCGACCCCATGTTTTCATTCGTGTATGAATATTCTCGTGTTGTTATTTAAGGGTTAAATATAAACTATAACCCAGAAGAATGGAGATTGTTTATAGACAGTTCAACATTGAGTTTAAAGGCAGTGTTATTGCATATTGGAAATATTTTACCATCTCTTCCTGTAGGGTATGCAGTTCACATGAAAGAATGATATGACAATATGAAGTACCTATTGACATGCATAAAATACGATGAGCACCAATGGCATATTTGTGGCGATTTGAAAGTTGTTGCACTTTTACTTGGGCTGCAGCTAGGCTACACAAAGTTTTGCTGTTTTTTGTGTGAATGGGACAGTCGGGCAAAGGCACTTCATTACACCAGACAAAACTGGCCTGTTCGTCAATTCCTAGAGCCAGGTCAAAAAAATGTACAGCCTATGCCATTAGTAGATTCGAAAAAAAGTTTATTACCACCACTGCATATCAAGTTGGGCCTAATGAAAAACTTTGTCAAGGTATTAGATAGAGATGGGTCAGCTTTACAATACCCGCGTCAGAAATTTCCAAGACTAAGTGAGGCAACGGCTAAAGAAGGTATTTTTGTTGGGCCACAGATTCGAAATATTTTGAAAGATACACAGTTTGAAATCACTTTAACAGGTATTGAAAAAACTGCTTGGAATGATTTCCGTCTGGTGGTCACTAATTTCTTGGGAAATAGGAAAGCTGACAACTATAAAACCCTTGTCAAAAATATGCTGTCATCGTATCAAAAGATGGGCTGTAATATGTCTCTTAAGATACATTTCCTACACTCACACCTGGACTTTTTTCCTGACAATTGCGGAGCCGTAAGTGATGAGCACGGCGAACGTTTTCATCAGGATATTTCAACAATGGAAAAAAGGTACCAGGGAAAGTGGAATCCTTCCATGCTTGCAGACTACTGTTGGACTCTTGGTAGAGATGCTCCAGAAACGATCCTTAAAAGAACAGCAAAAAGACAGCGCATATAGTGATTCTTATAAGTATATGAATCTTGTTACTTTTTTTAATATATCCTTAAAAATAAAAAGTTTTTTTTCTAAACCGCAAGTAATTTTTTTATTTCATTGTCATTTTTGGATTCAGCGCCCCAAAATTAACAAAGAAGTACACTTTTCCCACAAGATACAATTAAAAAACAAAAATTTGTTGTCCAGTGTTATTAGTGAGAAAGTTACTGATAATTAAATTTTTTAATTCTGGGAAATCAAACTCAGAAATTGCAACAAATATTGTTCGAAGATATAACGTAACTGATTCAGTTAATATTAAGCCACGATATGTGAAAAAAAGTAATATCACAAATGCGGACCGAAGAGCATTAAGAAGAATAATCGTGAAAAACAGGCGTGCCAATTATTTACAGTTAAGTTCTCTGTGGAGTAATGCTGTTGGGAGCAGATTTAGCACTTGCAAGGTAAGTTTTGTTATAAAAAAAAGTGAAGTAAAAACCCTAAAGTTGCACAACTTGTTTATAGGCAAAAAAAGCCACTATTAACTCTACTGCAAAAGAAAAATCGACTTAGATGGGCTAAAGAACATAGACAATGGACACGTCAACAATGGTGTGCAATACAATGGAGTGATGAGGCCCGATTCAAAGTTTGTGTTGGTGGCAGTCGCAGTAGAGTTATTCGCAAAAAAAATGAAGCATTCCATGTTGACTGTCTTAAGAGAAACGTGAAATATCCAGCATCCATTATAGTCTGGGGCAGTATGACATCAAAAGGAGTAGGAGAATTTCATTTTATTGATGGAAATGTGTATACAAACAAATATTTGGCAATTTTAGAAGAATCGCTTTTACCAATGATGGAAGAAAGTTTGATATCCGGCAAAAATTTTGTGTTTCTGCAAGATGGTGCAGCGTGCCATACCTCAAAAAGGCTATAAAATGGATGGAAGAAAATAGTGTACCACTTTTCAAATGGGTTTCTAACAGTCCAGATCTGTCGCGTATTGAAACTTTGTGGCACGAGATGAAAAACGTTCTACGACAACATCCTGCTCGTACAATCACCGAACTGAGACAAAAGCTTATGTATGTATATGTATTTTTTACGACTAGAGTGTATCTAAAATGTCTTTGAGAAAATAAATTGTTTTAGGAGTAAATAATTTAGTTTATAAACGCATATTTTGGTACAAATCTTGAAGTGGAGCAACTGAAGTGGGAAGGGGCTCGTACCTTACATTCGAAACATATTGATTTAATATTTTTTAAGTCACATAAGAATTCGACTGATATACAAACAGCGTTGGCCCATTTTAACCTTCCGGATGCATTCTCTTTCATGTGCCGCCACTTAAAATACCAAATACTACCACGCATTTGTTTAGAAGGCGTCTGTGAAGATTTATTTCAACATTTCGCATGGCCCTGATACTAATAGGTACATACAAGAACAATGTCTGGGTGTATCTAGCTTGTAGCTCTTATTGCCCGTCGTATATCATCGTTTCGTTGGTCGCAACAACAAACTTCTACCATTTGTATTAATTTCGCAACATACTAAATTATGAATTCCTTTCTCTCACACCTACAACTAAAAAGGTGAGGAAAGGTTAACAGCATGGGGCGGAACATAACATTTCTGTAAACGATATGACATACGAAATATATAATCTCGTAGAGATTTCTATCTCACTTTGTTTATTCTATTACCGAATCTGTATTTCAGAAAATGCTTAAGTACTTTGCCATTGAGTCGGTGTAATTTTTTGGCCTAAACCCGGGACGGTGACTAAAGAGGCCATCTATTAAATAGAAGCAGATTCTAGACAATTAGAGGCTTCTGCGGAAATGGAAGGTAAAATTGTAAAATAAGATGTAGATCAGAGTTCCCCAAACGATAAAATACAAAAAAGTGAAAAATAATAAAAAAATAAGTTTTTTACTTAAAATAGTACAATAAGCGAGTTCGTTTATTAATTATTACATAAACGTATGTTCTACAATAATTTCACTGTTAGTTCGATTAAATTCCGCTTCTTATACGTTTAAGTTATCTAAAAATAGGCAAAAAATTAACGAATTTTAGTGTGCACCTATCCTTGAATTTTCAGAATAATTTAAAAAAAAATATTTTCTATAAAGAGGGGTTCTTTAAAAAAATCAATGCGGGCACTTATTTCCAATGCGGGCATTTATTGGTCAGACACCAATAAACATAAAATAAACTATAAATAAAGTAACATAAGCAATAAGTCAATATTTTTAGTGAGAAGGATGAACCTGATGCTTTAATAATAAATTATCAACATTTGGCGTCAATTTTGTAAGGGTTAATCTTAAATCTCCTCGGATAATGATGTCCAGTCTGTTTCTTTTTTTCATTAGGAGATTGGTAACAGCGCTGAACCCCCTTTCCACTAGGTATGACGATGGAAAGGAAATTAAAAATTTCCTCGCTATATTCCATAACACGGGATAAGTAACGGGTATGTTGTTTTGCAGCCAGAATTGCTGATATCCGTTTTTAAACTGAACCTTAAGTTCTTCGTTTGTACTTAGTTCAGTCAGTTCCTCTTGTATTATGACATTCGTTTCTTCTATGTCACCATATGGATTAATTATCCACGGTGATATTACCATAGTCAAAATATCCTCAAACCTAGATTCAAAATCTGAATAGAGGGCATTTAAATGTTGAACGTAAGTTGAAACGTCCTGGCAGCTTGTCTGTGACAAATTGGGGAACTGAGAAAATTCGCCACGTCCAATATTTTGCTTCATTAGTTTATCTCTGGCAAGAAACGCTGATAAGATGGACTTTTTAATCAAATTTAACCTTTAACTACTCGCGCTGGTGTATATAGTACACCAAAATGGCGCCGAGGGCTGCCGAGTCCATGCGAATAGCTGTTCGTCCGCGCCGAGCCAGGTATGCCTCGCTCGATGTATTATATCTTCCAGATGTAGCGCCAGTACGGTTCGGATCGCTAGAGGACAAGGTTAGATATTTCAAGAAGTTTGAGGTGGTGTACAAAATACACCAAGGCGAGCAGTTATGTAAGTAGATAGTGGAATGTATTTTTTTTAGTTTTTCCATGAAAACTTATTTGTAACGTAGTCTGTATATTTGTATATAATTAAACATCGATTATATGTTTTGAATTAATTGATTTATTCATTCAAGGAATCGAGTTAAGGTGAAAAATCCTCAAAAATTGACCCAAGATGAATTAGCGGCTATAGCCCAAGTTATATGTGATACGGATACCGAGGAAGAAGTTGGAGGAGAAGGAGATTCTGATGGAAGTGAACAAGTAGAGGAAGAAGCACACAATTCGGATTCAGAACAAGAAATAAGCGAACTAGAAGAAGTGGATGAAGTGGATGTTGATCAAAGTAGTTCTGATTCTGAAGATATCCTGCTCTCGGTGTTAGCGGCCAATAAACAAGATAAGTATATTGGCAAAGACAAAAAGACTATTTGGTATAAAAATTATCCCATGAGTAAATCCAGCAAGTCCAAAATAAAAAACATTATAAAAATACTACCAGGGCCAAAGCAATGCGCACGTGACATAACCGATGAGACAAGTGCGTTTTCGAAAATTTTTGATGATGAAATGATTGAACATATTATTCACTGTACTAATTTAGAAATTTCAAGAGTTAGGGAAAACTATGATCGAGAACGAGACGCAAAGGACGTTACAAAAACGGAAATGCTGGCTTTTATAGGCTTACTGTTTTTATCTGGATCTAAAAAGCAAAACCACACCCATTTTTTGGAATTATGGACAAAAGACGGTACCGGATCAGAAATATTTCGAGCTTGCATGAGTTATCAAAGGTTTCTTTTTCTGCTGGCAAATATTCGATTTGATGACAAAACAACAAGGCATGAACGAAGAAATTAGATAAATTGGCCGCAGTGCGGTACGTTTTAGATAAATTTGTAAGTAATTGCAAAAAAAACTACTCTATGGGCGAATTTATGACAATAGACGAAATGTTGATTGCGTTCCGAGGACGATGCAGCTTTGTCCAGTACATACCAAACAAACCTGCGAAATATGGTTTGAAGGCATTTGTGCTCTGTGATGCTAGAACATTTTATGTGAGTAATTTGGAGCTGTACTGTGGAAAACAACCAGATGGCCAATATAGCCAATCTAATACACCAACTGCCATCGTTCACCGTTTGCTAGCAGAACAAAAAGGAAGCAATAGAAATCTAACCTCCGATAATTGGTATTCAAGTTACCCTTTGGCAGTGGAACTTCTTCAAGACAAAATAACTTTCATCGGAACCCTGAAGAAGAATAAGCGAGAGCTGCCGATAGAGTTCTTGCCAAATAAAAATAGGTTGGTTGGGTCATCACTTTTTGGATTCCAAAAGGATGTAACGATAGTTTCACATGTCCAAAAAAAAAATAAATGCGTGGTTTTGATTTCAACTATGCACGACGACTCCACTATTGATCCATATACCAACAAACCTGAAATAATTCTAGATTATAATATGACCAAAGGGGGTGTGGACACAGTGGACAAAATGTGCAATACTTATTCTGTTGGAAGAAGAACAAAAAGGTGGCCATTGGCTTTCTTCTTTCAGTTGCTAAATATAGCAGGCATCAATAGCCAAATTTTGTATAACGGCACTCACCCTGAATCTCCTCACAAGTCCAGAAGAATTTTCCTGAAAACTCTTGCTCTGTCATTGATGAAACCTTTTCTTTCTGAAAGAGCTGCAATACCTACGTTACCTATAGATATCAGACATTTCCTATCCAGATATAGACAAACTCAAATGGATGAAGAAGAGGAGCCACCCAGAAAAATTAGAGGAAGATGCTCCATCTGCGCCCGAAAAAAAAAATAGAGTTACCACAATTACATGCAGCATTTGTCACCAGTTAGTGTGTAAAGAGCATAGTGTCAACGTTATCACCTGCCACAAATGTAAGGAAGGCGGATCCCATAGTGAATAGAGAATTATTAATTATGGTTGTTTTTTTCAATTTATTTTTACTGTCTTATTTGATTTTGTTTACTATTTTTGCTAATAAATATGTATTTGAGTTCAACAGTTGCTCTTATTACCACAGCTATAACTTATAGGGCAAACAAAACATATATTTGGATCATAACTTGCAACGGTGTACAAAATACACCGCGCGAGTAGTAACGTGAAATAAAAATGCGCGAGTAGTTAAAGGTTAAACTGTCGCATTGTAATTGCAAATTAACCATATTAAGTTTTCTAAACAAATCTGTTAAATAGGCGATGTCTGTTTTCCTCTTCACTATATTTTCTTTTAAAAGTTTATCTCTAGTATCCAGAAATTACAAAATAGTCTCAAAAAGTGCAAAAAATATTGTCAAACATAAGCCTTTCGACAGCCAGCGTACTTCAGTGTGAAGGAGTAATTGATGAAAGTCTTCGTCATTTTCTTCACACAACTGCGCAAATAACCGCGTATTCAACGCGTTGCTTCGGATTCGGTTTACTGCATCAATGACTAAATGAAGTGATTCATGCAATCCAACAGTCAAATTTTTAGCAACTAAATGTTGTCGATGGATGACGCAATGTATTGCTAACAGCCGTGACACATTTTGTTTTAAATAGCTTATAAATCCACGATAACGTCCAACCATGGCAGGTGCTCCATCTGTAGCTACTGATATTATATTTGATGAAAATAATCCTTCAAAACATGAAATATTGATTCACCTTTTGTGTCGGTTATCAAAGTTCTTGCGAAGAGCAGTTCTTCGTACATTTCTTGATACATAATAAAACGAACATATGCCAATAATAATGCTGCATTATCAGGTAAAGTTGACTCGTCCAGTTGTATAGAGAAATGGGTCGTTTGCAAATAATTACATAAGAAGCTTTCAATATCAGAACTCATTTCATCAATACGTCTTTCAACAGTATTGTTGCTTAAGGCAATTCTTTTAATGATAGCAGATGCAGGTTTGTGTAAAACAGTTTTTAAAACCTCTTCAACGGCTGGCAAAATTAACTTATCTCCGATAGTATGCGGTTTTCCGGATTTTGCTATAAGTAACGAGATATTGAAAGACGCCCGCAAACCATCATCATTTCTTTGTGACGTCGAAGCGAACATTCTGTCCAGTGTAGGTCTCTTCTGAAATTTATCTTTGAGTGTTTCAAAGTATTTGAAATCTTTCTCTGTTTTATCAGGGTGGCATCTTCTCAGATGATCTTGCAGTTTAGATGGTCTCATAGCGTCATTGCCCAAAACTTTGTTGCATAAAAGGCACATAGGCGATTGTTTGTCCGGAAATGATGGAATGAAGCCAAATTTCAAATAATCAACACCGTACTGTCTACATTTCTTTTTAGATTCGGACATGGCATCAGTCATCTGTGAGCAAAATTAAATTATTTAAATAAGACAGAAAATCCAGCAGCTGTATATTAAAAATATTTTTTGATTTTTCCGAAAACATTCCATAATTCGAACATCTTCCAACAATTATCTCGAATTACGGAGATTGCACTGTAATTATATTACCGATTGCTAAAACTTTCAAAAAGAAACTATTGAGGAGTACTCGTGTAATTTTGCATGATTGAATATTTAACTACTAATAACTAAAGTCATGATTGGCGTAATTTATCTATCTTTGCTAACTACGAGTACCAAACTAAAATTTAATAAAAAATAATGTACTTAATTTTCTCCAGCACTCTCAAACAAAATAACACTGACCCACTATAATTTGTGTGATATACTATCTGTTTATATTTTTTAAAATATTTTCTTAGCACTTTCCTTTTCAAGATTCAGGAAACGAATAAACGTATTTGTCCCACATTCGTATTTATAGAGTGACGAATTGAACCAGTCAGTGCAAGGTAGCGAAGCTCTGAGACTGCGACTCTCAGGTTTTTACAAGTTCAAAATGTATTGCGACCACAAAGCGAATACCAACATCCTACAACTTACACAATTTTATAAACATATATAATAAATTTTTTACTTCATAGGTACTTTTATAAATAATGTATATGTTTTGATATTATAAGATAGTATGATGTAAGTAAATAGGTACTATCAGTGTATGTGTTGAGATCCACTATCGTGGACCCCCATATTCATTTCATGGACCCCCAAATTTTTTTTCGCTGACGTAGACCCCTTGCAGGTTGTCATAGTCCCCTAGGGGTCGATATAGACCACTTTGGGAATCAATGATGTAGATGGTGCTATGTAGGTTGATAATAATAATATTTATTTCAGTGGACTACAAGAGTATCTTAGATTTCCGTCGGTCTTCACTTTTTCATTACAGTCCATATAGGATTGCTCCTCCATCTTAAGGAACTTGGATATCAATACCCATCAAAGCTCAACAAGGCAACGCCACTGGTCACTTGCTTCAACTTCGCAGCAGTTTGTTGGAATTCTGCAAAAGGCCCATTTAATAGTCACGTATGTGAAAAATGCATCCACATTTACAAAAGATTGTTATTTAGTACATAGTGGTGGACTTTGAATTTTTACGTTACTTAAAACTTGATTTTTAACAACTATTTATAGAGCATAGATGCACAGGTACATCACGCCATCCGACGACGATACTCGCGGTCATGATTAAGGTTATAAACAGACATACATAGATATCAATCAAGGTGTGATAAAGTATCGTGAAAAATCTCGTACCTTTCTTGAAATTTCTTCTTTCCATCTATTTCACACAGTCTGACCTCCAACTGCACTAGCGCCGCCTAGCGGGAGCAAAATTGCACTTCGCTTCATCCAAGATAATTTAAGGGCATCGAGGCGTTTCAAGGAGATCCAGGAACATTTTCTGCCTCAATGGGAGGAGATTCGTAGCCATCCAAAGGAACCTTCTATCCCTGTTCTCAGGCAAACTAAGGAGATCCAAAAGGATTGACACAGTTTCTGTAACCATTATAGTCCTGGATTGCTAATTCTGCTGATGTTTCGGTAGATTTTACGGTTTTGTCCGGTGAGTCTACAAAGCGATCCCAGGAAATCTTAAAACATCCAATGATCTCCAAAGGTCAAAGTATTGTTAGTTAGAGAGACTGTCTTCAAAATAATAATAATAATAATAATAATAATTAACGTCTTTTATTTGTAATATTCTTACAGGAGGCGAGATTTAGCTTACATATCTATTCTACCATCTAACCCCCTTAACAATACGAGATGTGAAAAAAAAAGAATTTGTTGAAAATTAATAGGCACCTGTATACAATAACGACAGAATAAAGTATAATCCAAGTAAATACATAAGGAAAATATGAGGACACTTATGGGTTACAACCGATTTCGCTGCTGATCAAGAAGAACTTCTTTCACTTTTTTCTAGAATTTGGATAATGGATTGGTTTCTTTTAAACTGCGGTCTAAAGAATTATATGATTTGATCGCATTGTAAATGTATGTATTCTGAAATAGTGACGTGCTGTGGCGTAGTATTGGAAAAGTCTCTCTATATCTAATATTAATACGATGCATATTCCCTCTACGTATGAATTTGTTTACTAAATATGACGGTGTTTTTGAATAAAGAACCTTATGAGTTAGATTTAGGAGCTGGTACTTATACATTTTATCAATTTTCATCCATTTGAGTTCATTAATGGCATTCGATATATGATCATATTTTCTGAGATCATTTACAAGTCTGCAACATGTATTCATAGCACGATATCTTTGAAAACACGAAAAATTCACACAATTGCTTTCTCGCAGATTTATGTAATATAGCCTTATTTGCAAATAAAACTCTGACAATACCGTAGCACTGAGTAATTAGATAGTTCACGTGTGCAACAAATTTTAAGTCATCATCCATTATAATACCTAGGTTTTTCGAATGTCCTCAGTTTTCCAAAACAAGACAACCTGATGTTTGCTTGTCACTCTAGAGGGCTGTACGTCTTTTGGGAACGAGAACGCCTGTCCCAGTCAGTACTGAGCTTTGCTGGTTTTACGTTATGAGGTCTTAAAACTGCAATCTCCTCACTTTTGATACATTACAGGACCGCTGCGACTATTATTGAACACACTGTTCAGAAGCGGAAAAAACAAATGAATCTATTACTATTACTATTATAATTGAGATGAGCAGAGTACACAGTACTATAAGCTCATGCAGTAAATATAGTGTACGGACACGTAACACAAATATATCAAATAGAAAAAAATAAAAAAAAGACAGTTCATAGCTATAAAGTTTGTACACTCCTCCAGCTATCATACTGCACTTTGAAGCTATTAACTGAAGTAGCACCAATCACACTTTCAGGTAAACTATTCCAGGTGTTGAATATGCGGTTGGGAAGAAACCACTGTCGGACTGTTGTTTTAAATGGCTCCTTATGCAGTTTGAAGCTGTGTCCGCGTAGATTTCTGCGCGACAGACGGTATAGATGCATGAGGTTGGTGCCCATCAAACCATGAAGTATCCTGAACGTAACTATAAGATCGCCACGAAGTCTTCGCTCAAAGAATGAGGTCAGGTTGAATAATTCAAGACGATCTTCATAGCTTGGTCTTCGTGCTCCAAAAGGGATACGAGTAGCCCGACGCTGTACTGATTCGAAGAGATTTCTATCGGGCAGAAGCGCAGTGTCCCATACCGGGCCAGCGAATTCAAGAATTGGTCTCACGAATGCCTTGTAAATGCAGGCGCAAGTGTTGACATCGGATCCTTTGAAATACCTCTCCAGCATGTATAGAAGTTTCTTGGCTTTTGATGTAACGTGGTGAATATGCTCTGACCAGGAAAGACGATCGTTGACTACAACGCCCAGATCAGTGTGGCTGGAAACTGCTTCGATGTTGTGGTCAGAGATCTTGTATGTAAATCGCGGATTTGTCTTCCCGAGGTGAAGGACACAACACTTAGTTAGATTTAAGGGTAAAAGCCAACTGACTGACCATTGACAAACAATATCAAGATCTCGTTGAAGCATAGCAGAATTTACGACAGTATTGTAAATCTTGGTGTCGTCGGCATAAGCTGAACATGTGGAGGAAATCAATGCGGGCAGGTCACTTGTATACAGAAGGAACAGCACTGGCCCCAAGACAGAGCCTTGAGGAACTCCACTTGCTACATGATGAAGGTGAGACTGGCTATCACTGACGCGTACAGAGAAAGTCCTCCCGGTGAGAAAAGCATTAATCCACAGCAACAACTGGCCTCTTATTCCCATACATTCCAACTTAAACAGAAGCCTTCTATGTGGTACGCGATCGAAAGCCCTAGAAAAATCTAAGTAGATTATATCAACAGGAGTCTTAGTGTCCAGATACTGAGTCCAATCGTTGAGAGAGTGGAGAAGGTTGGTCATTATTGATCGACCAGGGAGAAATCCATGCTGATTCTTAGGGATAAGGTCATTTTCGAAAGCAAATGACAGGAGCTTATCTAATATGATTCTTTCAGCTATTTTGGCAGCGATAGGAACGAGACTTATTGGTCGATAATATTTAGCGGAGGATTTGTCGCCCTTTTTGAATACAGGGGTAACAGAAGCACTAAGCCAGCATGAGGGTAGGGTATGAGATCTAAAAGACGATGTGAATATCAAGCTTAATGGTAGAGCCAGTGCTGAAGCGCAGTTTTTAAGTACAGCAGCCGTCATCTCATCTTTACCAGGGGAGGAAGAGGTCTTCAGATTTCGCAGGTGCATTAATACATCTTCAGGCAGGAACTAAACTTCGCAAAGGCTATTGGGACACCTATGGCAGATAGTGGTCGGTAGAAGGTCTCCATTAGGCTCATCGACGAAGTCATCACTAAAGGACTCTGCCAGTAAGTTGGCAGATTCGGTGGCATCCATGTGGAGATGACCGTCTTGAATACAGATACACGTAAAATATACTGCCCGTCATTTGATCTGTACACCGAGAAACATGGAACCATAGATTATGGATTGCTTTTGAATCGAAACGTGATCTTCGATGTCCGTTTAATTTAGAACGCAGCAACCATGAAGATAAACGGTATATAAATAAATGAAATCGGAATTGCGAGTATCACCTCTGCAAAGTTTATCTTGGCTGAAGCCGAAAAAAAAACAAGAGATGACACTGGCGTTGTATTTACTCAGGTGAGTAACAATTACAAAACACATTATTGAAACTCATTAAGCTGAAGCTTTGTCTCTAATCTATGGTCAGATTACTAAGCATGATGCAAAGAACTAAAGTTATCATTGCGTGATTCACAACGGGAGATTCATTACGTAATACCAATTAAAATGGTAGTCCGCTACTTTTGCTTTCATGAGGCCATTGTAAAAAGCATATTAGTTACTACACCCACGTTTATTGTTCTGTGTGATATGTGGAATGCCACGTTGCTATTAAAAAGCGTTTTCTCGTTTTTCGGCTCCCGTTGGGCTGCGTGGGTATATTAAGTTTGTTGTTTTGCTACAGGCTTACGACAATATGCTCTTAAAATGAAATTATAACTACAACCCGCTTCGTAACAATCTCTTCCAGCACAAACACTTATTAAATTTTAGGGTCCGAAAGAGGGTTTATTTTTTGGCCAAAGGTGAAGCCGATTTTCTGATTTTATCATAGCTTTCTGAAAATTGCTTAAAAAAATTAGTTGTGTTATAAGAAAGAAGTGCTAGACTACCGAACGTCTGTATCCTTGGTTCTGTCTCCTATATATAACTCCGGTTTTAATACAATATTAAATCGATATTTCTTAAAATTACAAAGAAATTGTGATTATCAAATTTATAAAGATATGAGGAATTTCGCACTTGCCTCTCTTAGACGCGAAAAAATGGTCCATCTGTCATGGTTTGATCAATTAAATTCGAAGAAAGCCTGGGATCAACTTAGGATGACGAACGATTATCCTTATAAACATACTGAGATTCTATTAAATTTATTAAAACCAAACGACGTTAATGACCACTTTTTATTAAATTTTCAAAATACCCATACCCATTCCCGTTTAATTGATGCTATAGCTGAATCTTACCAACAGAATTTATTCGATGCTAATTTTACACTATCCGTGTTCACACCTGTAAGTGTTCAGGAGATCCTAGATATACTAAGTGACATATAAATCCGAACACCCTGTTTAAATGGTTTTATTTTAATAAAATTTGGTATAAGTACTCAATGAAGCATAATAAGCAAATGATAAAAATTTCAAAATAATTGCACTGCTCTAAAGCCCTTTGACCTTTAATAATGTGTGGATGCACCCTGATGTGCTACGCATTCTCCAACGCGCCTAGGCATGCTTCTGATCAGGTGGTCAATATCCTCCTGTGGTATCTCATTCCAGGCAACCACCAACTCCTCGCGTAGTGCTTCTAGAGTCTGAGGAGGACGTTGCAAATTGAGCAATCTCCTACCCATCATATCCCACACGTGCTCAATTGGGAATAAGTCGGGAGATCTTGGTGGAAATGGTAACAATTTGACATCATTATGTTGAAAGAAGTCTATTGTGACTCTTGCAACATGTGGTCGGGCATTATCTTGTTGGAAAGTTGGAACTGCCAGGGTGTCAAGATAGGGTAAAAGATGGGGTTCTAGAACTTCGTGGATATAACGCTGCGCGTTCATGTTACCTCTGATGAAGATTCAAGGTGACCTGGAACCATAAGCTATAGCACCCCAAACCATAACTCCAATAGTGTGATGAACATGTCTTGCAACAGAAAACTGTAGATTCCTCCTTTCACCAAGTCGCCCTCTAACCCTGGCACGACCATCGTGCATGCCTAAACAAAATCGAGACTCGTCACTAAAGACAATACTGTTCCATTCCTGATCCCGGAGTGACCGTTGTCTGCACCACTCAAGGCGATTACGTCGGTGTTCTCGAGTTAAAGGGAGGACCCAGTGTGGCCGGTATGAAAACAAGCCAAAACTTCGCATTCGTCGGTAAACACTTCGCATGCCAATAGGTCTTCCGTGTTCTGCAAACCATTAATTTGCAATGGACCTGGTAGTGGAGAAACGGTCCCTTAAGGCCAATAATCTTAGGCGGCGATCTTCACGGTCTGTTGTTCCACGGCGGCGTCCAGTGCCCCATTCTCTTTGCGTAGGGCCTTCTTGAAGCCATGCCTGACAACACCTAACCACAGTATCTACACTTCTTTGCACTCTAACTGCAATTGCCCGAAAAGAAAGTCCAGCTTCCCGAAGTGCCACTATACGGCCCCTATGAAACTCACTAAGTTGACGAAATGGTACAGGTCTCCGTACTCTAGGCATCGTAACCGATCGTAAAGGATGTCAAGAACCAAAATCCGCCAACGTTGATTTTTTACTGCGGCTGAAATATTCATATTTAGAGCGTAAGTGAATTAAAAATAAGCAGTATAAAAACCGGAATGTCCAACTGATAAGGCTGAAAATTTTTTCACTTGTTATTTACAGTAAGATAAATACATTCACCAACTTTTATTAAAATAAAACCATTTAAACTGGGTGTTCGGATTTATATGTCACTTAGTATAGTACCAGAATCCGTACTCGAACCACCTCTAGTATCAGAATCTAAACGAACGTTCCAATTTTTCTTTTACGACGATAGTATCGCGTTCAATTGGCGTGTAATGAAAAAGTCGTAAAATGCTTTATAGTGATAAGATGGGTCCGCCGATATACTTCAGAAAGTAATTTCGTTTCAATGAGTGGCGCTCTTTATCTGCAGATAAATAGACCATTACGTTGAAGGAGTTCTAGCTATCAGACTGCCGCACCTATTTTTCGATCGCGAAGGAGTCGTAGCTAAAGTTACCGGAGTTTCGGCGAGTTTCAAGCGCGAAATATTTTTTCTTCTTAACTCGCGCACTTAGTCTTGTAAGATTTTTAGACGGCATTCGGAATGAAAAATTTGATAGCTCTAAGTTAACAGGAAAAGCCCCATTCAACAGTGAAGGTTTAAGTGAAATGATTAGTTTACGAAATTATTCGTAAGACATTTCATTACCACATGTCCACAAAAACTAATTGATAAATCGAACTAAAAGATGAAAAATAAATAATAGTTTGAGGGCCAATTTCACCAACAATAGTCTGTTATTCTCCACCTATAGGGTAACACCCCGTCAAATACAGCGAATGAGCTTCAAGTTCCAATCAACAAATTTTAGCAACCAATAGCTATGAAATGTTGAAAACAAAATACTGTCAAAGTATGAGATGACATCTTGTCATTGAAACATCATCAGCTTATTGAATATTAAGAAATTACATATAATTCAGTCAAAATTTAAACAAATGTTTGATTTTTGAATAAAATTCGTGATTTAATTACTATTGTTGATTTTTTATTCATGATTAAACTATTTTCTTCAATTGGTATGCGATTTTACTGATTCAAGATCATCTGCTGGGTGTTTTTTCCTATAAACTTCTTGCAAATAGCCATTAAGCACCTACTTGGTGACTGGCTCTACCAAAAGGTTCATAGATATTGCTCGTTTCCAAACATACATTCATCTACTTGCCGTTCATCAGAACCATTATGGCACCTTAGATTGATATTCCCACAAAACCATTCTGGTTTTTTAATATCCATACATCCATAAAGTTGAATATTTTTCGTTGTTCAGGAACTTAACAAACATCCACACTATATTCACAGCGATTAAGAAATTCCCAAATATATGTCGTAGAGCTACCAGCAAGCCTAAAACCTGCAGAACAACTAGAAATTTGCAATATTTTTCTTTTTTCACTGAGTACATATTCTGGGTTGTATTTATATTAGACGTTATGTGAATCACAAAACATATGCACTGATTTGAATAACAGTTGATTATCTCCTGATATTCTAAAACTAACCATATCGACAAGTGACACATAATTCTGTGGGATCCGTCAACTCTTCGTCCCAGTGGAGCAAACTCTGCCAACTGTCGAAATAAACTTTATTAATTCCAAGTCTTATTTTTGTTTTACTGTGCCTGCTTAGATATTCAAATACGGTCAGGAATTATTAGCGCCTGGCTATTTTAGGCCTTCAATAACTCCTTATCTTAGATCTCTCCTTATTTTGTTTTTTCCACGCATTCATGGTAGAAAGAAAAATATTTTATCGAATATCGATACCGTATACCGTGCAGCAGGCACGTCCATCACTACTTTGACAGATTGCAGAATGATGTCAAGGTGACAATCGTTATGTGGCAGTTGTTTTTGTTTTTGTCTGAAATAGTTAAGTAGGCTTTGTGTATTCATTTTTATTTTTATAGCGTTTCCAGAATTTCATATTTCGAAACGATTTCAAGGGCCGACAGGGGAAAATCTTTCTCTGAGAACTGAAAATCATTTAACGCGCTGTTTTCAGTCTATTTTATTCTATCCCTTGGGGAAGTACAGAATGAAGAAAAGACGACAGTGCTCAGTGGCCACTCAGTGGCTCAGTGCTCGTCTGTAATGATAATATTCAAATACTACTAAACACCTAAATAGCTTTCTGGCCTTTCAATTTCGAAGCTACCAGTCCTCGCTTAGAGATGGTAGCACAGTTAAGGGTAGACTCGGTGTATACGGTTACGGATGTTTATGATTCCTCTCGATATCGAAATATCGTCATGAAACCATCGATGCGTAAAGATCGATGTTCTACGTCCGATGTATCGATGTTTTCGATACATCAATGTATCGTCTATCGTCGCCATCCCTATATTGTATCCCCATCAGTCACCAGGTAAAAACCTTAACCACCAATATTTTATCACTATTTATAATTCTTTTTAGCTCTTATTTTTCAGTAATTACTAATAATTTTAGATCTATGTCTACAGTAATTGCATTATGCACCTAGGAGATGTAGGGATTAACATGTTTTACACATATCGGTGTTTTAGGATGGGGACGACCATACTGTTTTGATTGCTTTGAAGAAATTCATTAACCCATGAATTTATAACAAATGATTACTATTATGATGTAAAGAGAGATGAGGAATTGGTTGGAATACATTTTATATTCTATTTTCTTGCACATCCGCACAATTCAGCAGGTATGTGTAGCTATAATGATCACATATACACACAGTATATTGAACTTAACAAACTTCGAGATTGCCATGAATTAACAAACGACCAAACCTGCTGCCAAATTTAACAGCTAGAAAATCGACCTATTATTTGCCGCATTCCCATTCGCTGAGGGGGATAACGGATTGTTAAATGTACACCTTTAACATAAATCAAAATACATGAAAGTTGTCCTGTTTTCTCTGTACAAAAGCATCATGTTGGAATCAAAAAGTGGTCTTGTTTATAATACAATCGAATTTTCACGATTTTATTCAACATTTTAGTAGAAATCACTGATATTCTGAAATCTTTGACAGCTTCCGTCAAATTGCATTTCGATAAGGTATTTTCCTGTTGGTTCATAATATTAGTGTTGGTGAAATCGGCCCTAAAAAAGCTAAAAAAACACGCTCTTATAGCTAACCGAACTAACCAGTATAAAATAATTTATAATTAATAACATCAAAATAAAATTACAATAAGATTTAAGTTATTAACGGAATAATTCAATTCAGATTAAAAAGCGTGTATAATGATTTTCAAAAAACAGGAAACTTCCTCAGTGCAAAGGCAGCATCTTTCTAACTTTCCTCATGTTATTTATTCTTTATTGTATTTGTGGAAAAACTGATTTGAGTACGATTCTTCCGAATTTGAATCCTAATTTCTTCATCAAAGACATGCAGAATCTGTGCTATTACTCGCATTTCATAGTATCTATATACAGGCATCTTAAATACCGTATGAAAAAAATCTGCAATATAATTGCGCGTATTTAAATGTGTAACCAGCATGTTGTTGATGATGTGGAGAGGAGAGATGCTGTTATTCGACCTGTTTGGTACTGGTTTTGCGTCCGGTCGCAGCTGCCAAGATGTGGTCGACGAGGACGGTCAACCTTAATGAGTGCAACAGGATTCGGTTTTAGCAATGGCGTAACAGAGGAGACTTGATTCCAAATAATGAATCCAACGCGCCTAGGAGTATTACGCAAAGATCTACAGTGCTTTTCTTTAATGTCCCACTCTCCTTTGATTTTTTGACGAATGAATTCAAAAAATTAAAACTTAAGGTAATGAAATTGAAGCGTGGATACCACATTTTAGAGTACAATTAACAGATAACAATGTCACGATGGCCGCTGTATTTGCTTTTCTTCCGGGATGGTCGGATGACCTGGGGGCCTTTTGTTGTTTACACTACCGGTAGCTGCAAATTTAGATACAAGTTCCCTTAAATGTTTTCTACACATAGGACGATTCGGGAAACGATAATTAAAAATCCTTTCGGTCTCGTGAAGGTTACGCGTCGCACCATAAGTAAAAATCGTTTGGATTTTTTCTTCCAATGGACGAGAATTGACCATTTTAAAAATAGTTCTAACAGTATCTAGCACTAAAACCGAAAACTAAATAAGAATATTTTAACTGTACAACGATGTTTGTTTTCGTACTGATATTCTTGCCACTGTCAACAAAAAGTAACAAAACAAGTTTTTATCGCTGTTGCTGTGGATACGGCAGGGAATTACAATTATTTGTAGAGATATGCATGTTGTGTTCAAGTATACTAAGTGACATATAAATCCGAACACCCAGTTTAAATGGTTTTATTTTAATAAAAGTTAGTGAATGTATTTATCCTGCTGTAAATAACAAGTGAAAAAATCTTCAGCCTTATCAGTTGGACATTCCGGTTTTTGTACTGCTTTTTTTTAATTCACTAACGCTCTAAAAATGAATATTTCAGCCGCAGCAAAGAATCAACGTTGGCGGATTTTGGTTCTGCACATCCTTTACGATCGGTTACGATGCCTAGAGTACGGAGACCTGTACGATTTCGTCACCTTAGTGAGTTTGATAGGGGCCGTATAGTGGGACTTCGGGAAGCTGGACTTTCTTTTCGGGCAATTGCAGTTAGAGTGCAAAGAAGTGTAGACACTGTGGTTAGGTGTTGTCAGGCATGGCTTCGAGAAGGCCGTACGCAAAGAGCAAGGGGCACTGGACGCGGCCGTAGAACAACAGACCGTGAAGATCGCCGCCTAAGATTATTAGCCTTAAGGGACCGTTTCTCCACTTCCAGGTCCATTGCAAATGAATGGTTTGCAGAACAGGGAAGACCTATTGGCATGCGAAGTGCTTACCGACGAATGAGAAGTTTTGGCTTGTTTTCATACCGGCCACACTGGGTCCTCCCTTTAACTCGAGAATACCGACGTAATCGCCTTGAGTGGTGCAGACAACGGTAACTCTGGGATCAGGAATGGAACAGTATTGTCTTTAGTGACGAGTCTCGATTTTGTTTAGGCATGCACGATGGTCGTGCCAGGGTTAGAAGGCCACGTGGTGAAAGGAGGAATCCACAGTTTTTTGTTGAAAGACATGTTCATCACACTGTTGGAGTTATGGTTTGTGGTGCTATAGCTTATGGTTCCAGGTCACCTTTAATCTTCATCAGAGGTAACATGAACGCGCAGCGTTATATCCACGAAGTTCTAGAACCCCATCTTTTACCCTATCTTGACACCCTGGCAGATCCAACTTTCCAACAAGATAATGCCCGACCACGTGTTGCAAGAGTCACAATAGACTTCTTTCAACATAATGATGTCACATTGTTACCATGGCCACCAAGATCTCCCGACTTATCCCCAATTGAGCACGTGTGGGATATGATGGGTAGGAGATTGCTCAATTTGCAACGTACTCCTCAGACTCTAGAAGCACTTCGAGAGGAGTTGGTGGTTGCCTGGAATGAGATACCACAGGAGGACATTGACCACCTGATCAGAAGCATGCCTAGGCGCGTTGGAGAATGCGTAGCACATCAGGGTGCATTCACACATTATTAAAGGTCAAAGGGCTTTAAAGCAGTGCAATCATTTTGAAATTTTTATCATTTACTTATTATGCTTCATTAAGTACTTATACAAAATTTTATTAAAATAAAACCATGTAAACTGGGTGTTCGGATTTATATGTCACTTAGTATAATTAGTGAATGTACCACCATTTTGTAGCAGGTAAAGGTATTGACTTTATTTTCTAGGGCTATAAAGTACTAGCCAGGAGCTTCAAAATGATGTGCCACAAGACCCCGTTTTCATATAATTTTTTTTCAAGATGGCGCCCAGCGGCTATCTTGACATTTTCATCTGTCAATTTTACTCTTAAATATGGCATACACGCATCAATTTTATTACCTCAAGTTTTAATTTTTTGAATTGATCCGTTAAAAAAATCAAAGGGCACTGTATATCAGTAGCTGGGAGGTAAACAGTCGTAAGTTCATTTTGACTCAACTTTGAGGTATTATAGTAAAAATTAAAATATGAACCAAAGACTCTATTTCGTTAAGCACCACCTTTTTAATGTTGACGTTTTTAATTTTGAAAATACGATAATATGTACGTTGTTGAAGCTGTGTTGAAATTTTTGCTTGCTTTATCAATCAGTCAAAACTTAGTTTTTGGATTTACAATTGTTTACCTCTCGAGTACAGATATAATGTCATTAGAAGTTGCTGTAATATCAACTTGTGTACTCCATAGGTTAGTAGTAGCCAGCCCATGTACTTGCTAGAGTAGGTAAAAGGGGCCAGTTAAGGGTTTTGTTTATTCCCATAGTCTATAGTGAGGATCGGCACGGGTATTATGTAAAAATCCTACAAAATGGCAAAAACCAATAAAATGTCATCTTGCAGGCTAGTTACTTTTTGGTTGTATGTAAGCATATAGTTCTAACGTTCCAACCTATTCGTTGCTCTAGACCCAGTCCGCGGCTACGCTCGTGTGAGAGAAATCTAGCGCAAGTCATTCGTTTTGTATTAGAATGAAGGAATTTGATTTCCGAGAGAGAATATACGAGGTGACGCAAATGCAGCTCAGTTTTTTTTTTTTTGAAAAACGGTCAGACCCGTCGATTTTGTTTGTCAAAAAATCACGTTGCATAGATTTTGCTTTTTAAATGACTCCCCTAAAGAAATGCAAAGGTGATAAATCTGGCAATCTTGGGGGCCATTCAATGGCACCTCTTCTACCAATCCATCGATGTGGTTTTATACGATTTCAAGACATGGCACTTCTTACCTTCTTGCATAATTAGGATGGTGGATACGACGCTATCAGTTTGGTAGGCATCTGGAAACGTGTGCTCGTTGGGTTCTTCTGTCCACGCCACAACGCTTTAACTCTGCTAGATCGAACCGTCAAACTTTTGCTTGAAATTAGAACCTTAATCGAGCTCTGTACATATGAAACTAACGGACATGAACATCACTTTGTTCTTGAATGAAGAAATCTGCCAGAAAAGCTATACCAACCTGGATCAACAGTACACCTTAATTAAAGCAGACGCAGTAGTAGTAATATTATTTACTTTAAGAAATATATACATATTCTCAAAATCGAAGTTGTAAGCACAAACAACTAGATTTTTTTCCGTGCCTTCATTCAATAGAATTATTGAATCGATTTAAGGTCTAACTTGATAAATTTATAGACGGTACAAAGTCTGAGAGCTTAGAACAAATTATCAAGAGAAAGAACAAGCCATTTAAAAATTAGAAAGTAAATTGAATTCAAGAAAGCAATTACCCGAGACTTGTCCCAAGTATCCGAGGCTTTATTTTATATTTAATTTTTAGATAGGAGTTTGTTCTGTATTGTATGAAATTATGTTCTTTGAACGTTGTAAATAAAAGAGAGCTTTTAGAAAATGGCAAACAATTTTAGGTACAGGTAAAGATACGCTTTTCTGAGATCGTACACCTGGGTATGTCTGCTTTTATTCTTACACAGTAACCTAACCGCTGAGGTGAAATGCATTTGAAAAATTTGAAGCAAACTCGCCTCCCTGAACAAATCAAGGGTAGGGTACACTTTATATTCAAACAGACATATCTTCAACAAAGCTCTCTGTGATATTACAAGCGAATTTAAACAGTCTTTCAAGTAGCCTCCCAAATACAAATACCACATCTGAGTATTCATTCTGCAAAAGTTTTATATATACACACATTACACTTTTGGAAAATTGTATGACCGATCATTATCCTGTTTTGTTCAATTTTGGGTATTTGAAAGGAAGTAATTGTATCAATAATAAAAACAGCTATGAATTTAAGAAAATTGATGAGAAAAAGTTGACAGATTATTTGCAAGTGGTGACTTGGGACAGTGTTTTTTCAGAGAGTGATGTCCAAAAAGCAACTGATAACTTCTATAATGAATTATATAAAGGCATAGATCATTCAACTTATTATTTAAAAATAAATAGTAAGACTAGAA